>LR738709.1:627414742-627556173 GCA_902687465.1 Secale cereale | reverse complement strand
CGCCCCCCCCCCCCCCCCCGGCGCGGCCAGGAGGGGGGCCGCGCCACCAGGGCGCCTGGAGCCCTGGTGGCCCCCCTCTGACTCTACTTCGGGTGCCGGGAACCTTCTGGAATGCTGATTTTTTATATAATTTTTCCGGGATTTTTCTGGCAGTTCTCGTAATGGGAAAAACTGAAATACAAAAACAGCAGAAAACAGAAACTGGCACTGTGGTGCACTGAGTTAATAGGTTAGTCCAAATATGATCAAAAGTCTATGGAAGTGTATAAATATCATAGACTTTTGAACCCAAAAGAGGCATGGAGCAATCAGAAAACGTATCTAAAATTATATAAAAAATCAGCGTTCCAGAAGCTTCCCGGCACCCGAAGTAGAGTCGGAGGGGGGCCACCAGGGCTCCAGGCGCCCTGGTGGCGCCCCCCCCCCCCCCCGGGCCGCGCCGGGGGGGGTGCCTGGGCCCCCCGAGCCTCGTCAGGTGCCCCCCTTTGGCATATATTTAGACCGTCTCCCAAAACCCTCGAGACGGAAACCCTTTTTCGCGATCTCATCTCTGTTCCGCCGCCGCCGCCGCTTCCAAGATCGGGAGCACCAGGAGAACTCTTCCCAGCACCCTGCCGGAGGGGAGGATCACCACCGGGAGCTTCTCCACCACCATGGACGCCTCCCGGATGAGTTGTGAGTAGTATCCCTTGGACCATGGGTCCATGACCAGTAGCTATGTGATGTTCTCCTCCCATTCTTGTGCTTCACTAATTAGTCCTCGTGAGCTGCCCTACATGATCGAGGCACATATGTAATCCTTATGTTGTTGCTATGATGAGTTTGCTGGGATCCGATAGATTATGAGATTATGTTCAGATTGTGTTTGAGTAATATATTTGATTCACCTCTTTTATATTTATGTTCGTAAGTAATTCTTGCATGTTCTCTGTTGTTATTTATTGCTTTGGCCAAGTAGTAGGTAGTGACTCCAAGAGGGAACGTTATGCTTGATTGTGGGTTCATGCCCCTCGATGACTAGCTTGAGTGACAGAAACATGAGTCTAGGGGATGTGCTGTTGCCACAAGGGGGAAACCAACGGTGCTTGTGCCCGCGGGTGCAAGGATTGTTTACTTTACCCAAAGTTCTTTTAATGCAGTTGTCTGTTGCTTTGAGTTTACACTATGGGTGGGACTCGCAACTTAATACCAGCGAGATGTTCTGGATAGATATCTCAAGGTGGATGATTAGTAGTAGATGCAGATGGATTTCGGTCTACTTACCTCGGCGTACCGCCCATGCTTTGAACCTCTACCTTTCTTGCAACTTAGTAAGCATTGGTTTGCGCACATGGTCCTGTCAATTGCCCAGCTGTAATTTGTTTACCTCACATAGCTGTTTTATCGCCTTTTGGGAGAGAGACATCACTAGTGAACATCATGAGACTCCGGTCCATATTACCATCATTGATCACATCCGCTATTTACTTTTCCGCTTTTTACTTACTATTGCAATTATATCTATCACTACTATCACTTATGTTTGATCCTTTGTAAACGACAAGGCCGGAGGGATTGACAACCTCTCTGTACTCGTTGGGAGCAAAGTTATTTGTATCTGTGTGCAGGTCCACGTTGATTGCTAATATCTGGCGCCGTTAGCAGTTGACACCTTCTTGTTGAAACTGGGAGTCTCAGGGAAATCGATCCTTGGTATTGCCAACGGAAAACTTCTGCTACACTGCATCTCAAACCTTCCACTTGGGGTAACCAACGAGGGGCGAGAAGCCATCAACTACTATCAAGTAAAGTGGTAGTGGTGTCCTTTAGGTTCACTTGTTTGGTAGTTTCTATAGCATCACCATTAGTAGGTCCAATGGGACCAGGAGTGCATTGGGTGCTAAGAGTTTGGATATCCTCAGCAACTTGGATAGTAGCAACAGTGTGGTGGGTAGGAAGGTTCTTAATTCTATGTTCTTCCTCCCTTTCTCTAGCCCATCTCTCTTTATGTTTAGCCAACATCCTAATGTTTTCATTAATTTGCACTTGAATAGCATTCATAGGAGTGACCTTCCTCTCCTCAAGAGGAGAAGTTCTAATTTTAAGCAATTCTACCTCATTGGCTAAATTGTCTACCTTCGAAGAGAGATCATCTAGTTTGTTTAGTTTTTCTTCTACACTCTTATTAAAGGCTTTTTGGGTAGTGATGAAATCTTTAAGCATGATCTCTAGTTCAGTAGTGGAGTTCTTGGTGCTAGGATAAGCATTGTTGTTCCCATAAAAATTAGAGGGGAACGGTCTAGGATTGCTACCAAAATTACTCCTATAAGCATTGTTATTGAAATTGTTTCGAGAGATAAAATTCACATCTACTTGTTCTTGAGCAATCAAAGAATTTAAAGGAACATCACGAGGATCAACAGAAGATTGCTTCGAAAGTAGAGACATGATCAAGTCAACTTTTTCATTTAGGGAGGAAATCTCCTCGACAGAGTTTACCTTCCTACCTGTTGGAGCGCGTTCGGTGTGCCATTGGGAATAGTTGGTCATCATCTCATCGAGAAGCTTCGTGGCAGCACCAAGTGTAGTTGACATAAAAGTTCCTCCCGCGGCCGAATCTAACAAGTTCCGCGAGGTAAAGTTCAAGCCTGCATAAAAAGTTTGGATAACCATCCAAGTAGTCAAACCATGAGTAGGGCAGTTCTTGACAAGAGACTTCATACGTTGCCAAGCTTGGGCAACGTGTTCATTATCCAATTGTTTAAAATTCATTATGTTACTCCTTAGTTGGATAATTTTAGCAGGTGGATAGTATTTTCCAATAAAAGCATCTTTGCACTTGTCCCATGAATCTATGCTATTTCTAGGCAAAGACTGAAACCAAATTTTAGCTCCTCCTCTCAAGGAGAAAGCAAAAAGCTTAAGCTTAACAATATTACCATCTATTTCTTGGTACTTTTGCATATTACAAAGTTCAACAAAGTTGTTTAAGTGTAAAGCAGCATCATCTCCAGCACCGGAGAATTGATCTTCCATAACTAGGTTTAGTAAAGCAGGTTTAATTTCATACGAAGGTGCTGAAGTGGAAGGTGTAGTGATAGGTGTGCAGATAAAGTCATCGTTGTTGTGACTAGTGAAGTCACACAACTTGGTGTTCTAGGTGGAACCCATAGCAGCAAGCAAGCAAGATAACTATTTTTGTGATTTTCGATAAAAGATACTAAAGCAAAACTGAAAGGTAAACTAACAAGACTAAAAAGCAAAGGTAAAAGATAGCGTGCAACTCCCCTATCTTGAAGAGTGGAGTCCCCGGCAACGGCGCCAGAAAACTTTGCTTGATGGCTTCTCGCCCCTCGTTGGTTACCCCAAGTGGAAGGTTTGAGATGCAGTGTAGCGGAAGTTTTCCCTTGGCAAAGATACCAAGGATCGATTTCCCCTCAGACTCCCAGTTTCAACAAGAAGGTGTCAACTGCTAACGGCGCCAGATATTAGCAATCAACGTGGACCTGCACACCGATACAAATAACTTTGCTCCCAACGAGTACAGAGAGGTTGTCAATCCCTCTGGCCTTGTCGTTTACAAAGGATCAAACACAAGTGATAATAGTGATAGGTATTGCTGCAAATAGTAAGTAAAAGCGGAAAGTAAATAGCGGATGTGATCAGTGATGGTAATATGGACCGGGGTCCCATGATGTTCACTAGTGATGTCTCTCTCCCAAAAGACGATAAAACAGCTATGTGAGGTAAACGAATTACAGCTGGGCAATTGACAGAACCATGTGCGCAAACCAATGCTGACTATGTTGCAAGAAAGGTAGAGGTTCAAAGCATGGGCGGTACGCCAAGGCAAGTAGACCGAAATCCATATGCATCTACTACTAATCATCCACCTGGAGATATCTATCCAGAACATCTCGCTGGTATTAAGTTGCGAGTCCCACCCATAGTGTAAACTCAAAGCAACAGACAACTGCATTAAAAGAACTTTGCGTAAAGTAAACAATCCTTGCACCCGCGGGCACAAGCACCGTTGTTTTCCCCCTTGTGGCAACAGCACATCCCCTAGACTCATGTTTCTGTCACTCAAGCTAGTCATCGAGGGGCATGAACCCACAATCAAGCATAACGTTCCCTCTTGGAGTCACTACCTACTACTTGGCCAAAGCAATAAATAACAACGGAGAACATGCAAGAATTACTTAAGAACATAAATATAAAAGAGGTGAATCAAATATATTACTCAAACACAATCTGAACATAATCTCACAATTCATCGGATCGCAGCAAACTCATCATAGCAACAGCATAAGGATTACATATGTGCCTCGATCATGTAGGGCAGCTCACGAGGTCTAATTAGTGAAGCACAAGAACGGGAGGAGAACATCACATAGCTACTGGTCATGGACCCATGGTCCAAGGGAGACTACTCACAACTCATCCGGGAAATGTCCATGGTGGTGGAGAGGCTCCCGGTGGTGATCCTCCCCTCCGGCAGGGTGCCGGGAAGAGTTCTCCTGGTGCTCCCGATCTTGGAAGCGCGGCGGCGGCGGAACAGAGATGAGATCGCGAAAAAGGGTTCCCGTCTCGAGGGTTTCGGGACACGATATAAATATATGCCAAAGGGGGGCATCAGCGGAGACCTGGGGGGCCCAGGCGCCCCCCCGGCGCGGCCAGGAGGGGGGCCGCGCCACCAGGGCGCCAGGAGCCCTGGTGGCCCCCCTCCGGCTCTACTTCGGGTGCCGGGAAGCTTCTGGAACGCTGATTTTTTATATAATGTTTCCGAGATTTTTCTGGCAGTTTTCGTAATGGGAAAACCTGAAATACAAAAACAGCAGAAAACAGAAACTGGCACTGGAGTGCACTGAGTTAATAGGTTAGTCCAAATATGATCAAAAGTGTATGGAAGTGTATAAATATCATAGCAATATCACCCAAAAGAGGCATGGAGCAAGCAGAAATTATAGATACGTTTTGGACGTATCAGAGACGCATTGACATGGTTTAGGCTATGCGATGATATTGGATCATGGAACTATAATCGACTGAAGTTGGAATTTCATCAGAAATTCTACCCTATGCATCAGGTTCCTCGTGATCGAAATTATATATATAATGTTTGGCCTCGCGAAGGAGAAAGCATCGCTCAATCTAGGGGGAGGCTTAAGTCAATGTTATATTCATGCCCCAACCATGAGCTCTCAAGAAAAATTATCATTCAAAATTTTTATGCTCGGCTTTCTCTCAATAATCGCACCATGCTCGATAATTCTTGTGCTGGTTCTTTTATGCTGAAGACTACGAATTCAAATAGGATTTATTGGAAATAATTAAACACAACTCTGAAGATTGGGATCTCGACGAATGTAAGGAGTCAGGTATGACCCCTAAGTTTGATTGTGTTAAAGCTTTTATGGATATCGATGTTTTCCGTGAATTTAGCACTAAATATGGACTTGACTCTGAGATAGTAGCTTTTTTTTTGTGAATCATTTGCTACTCATGTTGATCTCCCCAAGGAGAAGTGGTTTAAATACCATCCTCACATTGAAGTAAAAGTAGTTGAACATGTTAAAGTTGAAGAAAAGACTATCACTTATAATGTTGATCCTATTGTTCCTACTACTTATATTGAGAAACCATCTTTCCCTGTTAGAATAAAGGATCATGCTAAAGGTTCAGCTGTAGTTCGTAAGAGTAATACTAGAACACCTACACCCTTTGAGGAAATTAAAGTTGAACCTAGTGTTGCTATGGTCAAAGATCTCTTGGTTGAAAATTTAGATGGACATGTTATTTACCTCGAAGAGGAAGCTGCTAGAATAGCCAAACTAGATACTAGGAATAAACATAGACCTGTTGTAGGCTTGCCTGTTATTTCTGTTAAAATAGGAGATCATTGCTATCATGGTTTATGTGACGTAGGTGCTAGTGCAAGTATAATCCCTCATTCCTTATATAAAGAAATTATGCATGATATTGCACCCACTGAGTTAGAAGGGATTGATGTTACTATTAAGCTTGCCAATAGAGACACTATTTCACCAGTTGGGATTGTTAGAGATGTTGAAGCCTTGTGTGGGAAGGTTAAATACCCTACTGATTTTCTTTTTCTTAGTTCCCCACAAGATGATTTTTGTCCCATTATATATGGTAGACCCTTCTTGAATATTGTTAATGCTAAGATAGACTGCATAAAAGATATTGTTACTGTTGGTTTAGGGGATATGTCTCATGATATTAACTTTGCTAAATTTCATAGACAACCCCATGATAAATAATTACCTTGTAAGGATGAAATTATTGGTCTTGCTTCTATTGATGTGCCTCTATTGAGAAGGGAATTAGATGAAATAATCTTTAAGCAGGGACCCATATTGAAAAACAACTTGCATGTTGAAATCCTAGGGGATCCTCCTTCACCCAAGGGTGACCCCGTGTTTGAACTTAAACCATTACCTGATAATCTAAAGTATGTTTATCTGGATGAAAAGAAGATATATCATGTTATTATCAGTGCTAACCTTTCAGAGCAGGAAGAAGAAAAATTATTGAAAACTCTGAAGAAGCACCGTGCTGCTATTGGATATACTCTGGATGATCTTAAGGGCATTAGTCCCACTTTATGCCAACACAAGAAAAATTGGAAGAGGGCGCTAAACCGGTATTTGATCATCAACGACGGTTAAATCCTAAGCTGAAAGAAGTGGTAAGGAAGGAAATCCTAAAGCTTCTAGAGGCGGGTATAATCTATCCAGTTGCTGATAGCCAGTGGGTAAGTCATGTCCATTGTGTCCCTAAGAAGGGATGTATGACTATTGTTCCTAATGATAAAGATGAATTGATCCCACAAAGAATTGTTATAGTTTATAGAATGGTAATTGATTTCCACAAATTAAATAAAGGTACTAAGAAAGATCATTACCCTTTGCCTTTTATTGATCAAATACTAGAAAGGTTATCCAAACATACTCATTTTTGCTTTATAGATGGCTATTCTGGTTTCTCTCAAATACCTGTGTCAAAAGGGGATCAAGAAAAGACCACTTTTACTTGTCCTTTCGGTACCTTTGCTTATAGATGTATGCCTTTTGGTTTATGTAATGCACCTGCTACCTTTCAAAGATGCATGATGGCTATATTCTCTGATTTTTGTGAAAAGATTGTTGAGGTTTTCATGGATGATTTCTTCGTTTACGGAACTTCTTTTGATGAATGCTTGAGCAACCTTGATCGAGTTTTGTAGAGATGTGAAGACACTAATCTTGTCTTGAATTGGGAGAAGTGCCACTTTATGGTTAATGAAGGCATTGTCTTGGGACATAAAATTTCTGAAAGAGGTATTGAAGTTGACGAAGCTAAAGTTGATGCTATTGAAAAGATGTCGTGTCCCAAGGGCATCAAAGGTATACGAAGTTTCCTTGGTCATGCCGGGTTTTATAGGAGGTTCATTAAGGACTTCTCCAAAATCTCCAGGCCTCTAACTAATCTCTTACAAAAAGATGTTCCTTTTGTCTTTTATGATGATTTTTGAGAAGCATTTGAAATACTTAAGAAAGATTGATCTCTGCGCCTATTGTCCAGCCTCCTGGCTGGAATTTACCCTTTGAGATTATGTGTGATGCTAGTGATTATGATGTAGGTGATGTTCTAGGACAAAGAGTTGATAAGAAATTGAATGTTATCCAATATGCTACTAAAACTCTAGACAGTGCCTAGAGAAATTATGCTACTACTGAGAAAGAATTTTTAGCAGTTGTATTTGCTTGTGATAAGTTTAGACCTTATATTGTTGATTCTAAAGTAACTATTCACACTGATCATGCTGCTATCAAATACCTTATGGAAAAGAAAGATGATAAACCTAGACTTATTAGATGGGTTCTCTTGCTGCAAGAAATTGATTTGCATATTATTGATAGAACGGGAGTTGAGAACCCAGTTGCAGACAACTTTTCTAGGCTAGAGAATATTCTTGATGACCCACAACCTATTGATGATAGCTTTCCTGATGAACAATTAGCTGTCATAAATACTTCTCGTACTGTTCCATGGTATGCTGATTATGCTAATTACATTGTTGCTAAGTTTATACCACCTAGCTTCACATAACAGCAAAAGAAAAAGTTCTTCTATGATTTGAGGCATTACTTCTGGGATGACCCACATCTTTATAAAGAAGGAGTAGATGGTATTATTAGACGTTGTGTACCAGAGCATGAACATGAACAGATCCTACGCAAGTGCCACTCCGAAGCTTATGGAGGACACCATGCTGGAGAAAGAACTGCACATAAGGTATTGCAATCTGGTTTTTATTGGCCTACTCTCTTTAAGGATGCTTGTAAGTTTGTCTTATCTTGTGATGAATGTCAAAGAATTAGTAATATCAGTAGACGTCAAGAAATGCCTATGAATTATTCACTTGTTATTGAACCGTTGATGTCTGGGGCTTTGATTATATGGGATCGTTTCCTTCATCTAATAGGTACACACATACTATAGTTGCTGTTGATTACGTTACTAAGTGGGTAGAAGCTATTCCAACTAGTAGTGCTGATCACAACACCTCTATTAAGATGCTTAAAGAAGTTATTTTCCCGAGGCTTGGAGTCCCTGGATACTTAATGACTAATGGTGGTTCACACTTTATTCCTGGTGCTTTTCGTAAAATGCTCGCTAAGTATGATGTTAACCATAGAATTGCATCCCCTTATCACCCACAGACTAGTGGTCAAGTAGAATTAAGTAATAGAGAGCTGAAATTAATTTTGCAAAAGACAGTTAATACGTCTAGAAATAATTGGCCCAAGAAACTTGATGATGCATTATGGGCCTATAGAACTGCATACAAAAATCCTATGGGTATGTCTCCGTATAAGATGGTTTATGGAAAAGCATGTCACTTACCTCTCAAGCTAGAACATAAGGCATATTGGGCCATTAAAGAGCTCAATTATGATTTCAAACTTGCCGGTGCGAAGAGGTTATTTGACATTAGCTCTCTTGATGAATGGAGAACCCAGGCCTATGAGAATGCCAAGCTGTTTAAAGAAAAGGTTAAAAGATGGCATGACAAAAGGTTACAAAAGCGTGAGTTTAACGTGGGTGATTATGTCTTACTATACAACTCTCGTTTAAGATTTTTTGAAGGAAAACTTCTCTCTAAATGGGAAGGTCCATACGTTATCGAGGAAGTCTATCGTTCCAGTGCCATAAAAATCAACAACTTCAAAGGCACAAATTCGAAGGTGGTGAACGGTCAAAGAATCAAACATTATATCTCAGGTAATCCTATAAATGTTGAAACCAATATTATTGAAACCGTAACCCCGTTGGAATACATAAGGGAAACTTTCCAGAACGATTCAGACCCCGAAAAGGAAGACGTATGTGGTACGGTAAGTAAACCGACTCCAAAACAGTTCTAATGGCAATTTTTCACCGTTTTGGAATATTTAGAAAAATACAAAAATAAGAGGCAATCCGGAAGAGACACGAGCCGTCCACGAGGGTGGAGGGCGCGCCTCCTTCCCTTGGGCGCGCCCCTGCCTCGTGGGCACCTCGTGTGCCTCCCGGACTCCGATTTCTTGCACGTGACTTCTTTTGGTCGGTAAAAATTCATTATATATTCTCCCGAAGGTTTTGACCACCGTATCACGCCAAAATCCTATGTTTTTGTTTCGAGTTGTTTTTGTCGCAAATAAGAGCAATATGTCGTCCCAGGATTCGGAGGGAGAAAGCTATGTGGCTGATCTCCTTGCTGACCCTAAGGTCTATGGGGACTGGGAGCATTATGGTTGGACCACGGAGGAAGAAGAAGACCATGATCCCAAGGGAAAGGATTGGACCAGCTCAGATGAAGACGAAGTCCCACTACCTCAACCTGGGGACATGTATGTGGAGTTCAAGAAGACAAGCCTCCCCAACAAAGCAAAGAAACTTAAGATCGAGTTTATCCCTTTTTGCCTCTTGCTGGAAAACAAGCAGGAACTATGTAAGAAGACATTAAACCTTGAGCAGGAAATCAATGACCTAAGGGAGCAAAATTCTATCCTCAAGCGCAAGTTAAGGAACAAGCCAACTCCATCATCACCACCTCCGAAGAAGGGGACATAATCATATGGGTATGGGCACTCCCCTTAGCAACTGCCAAGCTTGGGGGAGGTGCCCCGGTATCGTATCACCATCACACTCCTATCTTTACCATTTTTCTTAGTTCGATCCTTTTGGTATTATCTTGACCTAGTAGAATAAAGTTAGCATGATCTAGTTGTGAGATTTTGCTTTATGATCTTTACCTTTGTAATCGAGTCCGTGAGCTATATAATAAAGATTAGTGTTGAGTCAAGCGCTTGATTTCCTCACTTTGGTCATGAGAGAATAAAATAAAATATAAAAAGTATCAAAGAGATCATATTGATCTTATGGGAAGTAATGACTTCACATATAAAGAGTATGATGAATAAATGTTGTTGAGGGTTGACAAACATAGTCTTGGTCATCATTGCAATTAATAGGAAGTAATAAAGAAAGAGAGGTTTCACATACAAATATACTATCTTGGACGTCTTTTATGATTGTGAGCACTCATTGAAATATGACATGCTAAAGAGTTGATGTTCGACAAGGAAGACAACATAATGGGTTATGTTTTCTTATATTTGAAATAAAGTATATTTTCATGGCTCATCCAACATGTTGAGCTTGCCTTTCCCCCTCATGCTAGCCAAAACTCCTTACACCAAGTAGAGATACTACTTGTGCTTCCATACATATCCTTAAATCTAGTTTTGCCATGAGAGTCCACCATACCTACCTATGGATTGAGTAAGATCCTTCAAGTAAGTTGTCATTGTGATGGCCTGGCTTATTAGGGATGATAGACTACTCATATCAATAAGGAATTCCTTCTTTTCCGGGAGCCCATTCGGATAGAACTCCAAAGTTAAGCGTGCTCAGCTTGGAGTAGTTTCAGGATGGGTGACCGACCGGGAAGTTGCTCCCGGGTGCACACGAGTGAGGACAAAGTGCGCAGAAAAGACTAGTATTGATATGTGAGGCCAGTCTAGATCCCGCCAGGAGTAACGACCACCGGCGGGTGTGTCCGGGGCGTTACAAGTTGGTATCAGAGCCGACCCTCGCGGTTACACGGATGTTTGCGGACAGTTTGCAGTCATGTTGTGCATGACGTTTGTGACCCGTCGTGGCACACGGCATGGCACATGTGCTGTCCTGGAAGCACATACGGTTGTGCCAAGAGGGAACGTTCATGTGGCCCGACGAGGACGTCGGTTCCTCTGAGTGAGGGTGTATGTGATGGCCTGGCTTATTAGGGATGATAGACTACTCATATCAATAAGGAATTCCTTCTTTTCCGGGAGCCCATTCGGATAGAACTCCAAAGTTAAGCGTGCTCAGCTTGGAGTAGTTTCAGGATGGGTGACCGACCGGGAAGTTGCTCCCGGGTGCACACGAGTGAGGACAAAGTGCGCAGAAAAGACTAGTATTGATATGTGAGGCCAGTCTAGATCCCGCCAGGAGTAACGACCACCGGCGGGTGTGTCCGGGGCGTTACAGTCATGTTCGCAAACTCTCTAAAATATGTATGATTTATTAGTGTGGAGGAAATAAGCTTTATTCGATCTTGTGATACAGAAGTAATAAAAGCGACGGACTGCATAATAAAGGTCCCTATCACAAGTGGCAATATAAAGTGACGTTCTTTTGTGCTAAGACTTTGTACATCCAACCATAAAAGCACATGACATCCTCTGCTTCCCTCTACGAAGGGCCTATCTATTATTCTTGCCTTATAAGAGTCAAGGTGAAAATCACCTTTCCTTTTTACATTTTATCCTTTGGCAAGCACATTGTGTTGGAAAGATCCTGACATATATACCCACTTGGATGTAAGTTATCATGGTCTATTACTGTTGACATTACCCTTGAGGTAAAAGGTTGGGAGGCAATACCATAAGCCCCTATCTTTCTCTGTGTTCGATTAAAATTCCATACCCATAAGTATTGCGTGAGTGTGAGCAATTGTGAAGACTATATGATAGTTGAGTATGTGGACTTGCTGAAAAGCTCTTACAATGACTCTTCCCGATGTTATGATAAATTGCAATTTCTTCAATGACTGAGATCATAGTTTGTTGGTTTTCAATGAAGTTTCTGATTCATACTTGACTTTGTGAATGAATTGTTACTTTAGCATAAGAAGCATATGACAATATATATGTGTTACTGTTATAAGAATGATCATGATGCCCTCATGTCCGTATTTTATTTTTATTGACACCTGTATCTCTAAACATGTGGACATATTTTTCGATATCGGCTTTCGCTTGAGGACAAGCGAGGTCTAAGCTTGGGGGAGTTGATACGTCCATTTTGCATCATGCTTTTATGTTGATATTTATTGCACTATGGGATATTATTACACATAATGTCACAATACTTATGCCTTTTCTCTCTTATTTTACAAGGTTTACATGAAGAGGGAGAATGCCGACAGCTGGAATTCGGGGCTGGAAAAGAAGCAAACATTGGAAACCTATTTTGCACAACTCAAAAAGCTCCAAAACTCCACGAGACACCGTTTCAGAAAATATAAAAAATATCTGGCGAAAGAGATTCACCAGGGGGGCACCACCTGTCCACGAGGGTGGGGGCGCCCCCCCCCCCTCTGGGCGCGCCCCCTACCTCGTGGGCCACCCTATGACCCCCCGATGCCTATCTTCTCCTATATGGGGTGTTTTGACCTGGAAAAATCATAAGGAGGCTTTCGGGACCAGACGCCACCGTCTCGAGGCGGAACCTTGGTGGAACCAATCTAGGGCTTCGGTGGAGCTATGCTGACGGGGATACTTCTCTCCGGGAGGGGGAAATCGTCACCGCTGTCATCACCAGCAACTCTCCCATCTTGGGGAGGGTTATCTTCATCAACATCTTCACCAGCACCATCTCCTCTCAAACCCTAGTTCATCTCTTGTAACCAATCTTTGTACCCAAACCTCAGATTGGTACCTGTGGGTCGCTAGTAGTGTTGACTACTCCTTGTAGTTGATGCTAGTTGGTTTACTTGGTGGAAGATCATATGTTCAGATCCATTATGCATATTAATACCCCTCTGATCATGAACAATATTATGTCTTGTGAGTAGTTACTTTTGTTCCTGGGGACATGGGTGAAGTCTTTCTATAAGTAGTCATGTGAATTTGGTATTCGTTCGATATTTTGATGAGATGTATGTTGTCTCTCCTGTAGTGGTGTCATGTGAACATTGACTACATGAAACTTCACCATTATTTGGGCCTAGAGGAAGGCATTTGGAAGTAATAAGTAGATGATGGGTTGCTAGAGTGACAGAAACTTAAACCCTAGTTTATGCGTTGCTTCGTAAGGGGCTGATTTAGATCCACTTGTTTCATGCTATGGTTAGGTTTACCTTAATACTTATCTTGTAGTTGCGGATGCTTGCAATAGAGGTTAATCATAGTGGGATGCTTGTCCAAGTAAGGACAGCACCCAAGCACCGGTCCACCTACCTACCAAATTATCAAAGTACCGAACGCGAATCAGATGATCGTGATGAAAACTAGCTTGACGATAATTCCCATATGTCCTCGGGGGCGCTTTCCTTCATATAACAGATTGTCCAGGCTTGTCCTTTGTTACAAAAAGGATTGGGCCATCTTGATGGACCTTATTTGCTTTTACTATTTGTCACTTGCTACCAATTACCTTGTCACAAAACTATCTGTTACCGATAATTTCAGTGCTTGCAGAAAATACCTTACTGAAAACTGCCTATCATTTCCTTCCGCTCCTCGTTGGGTGATACGTCTCCAACGTATCTATAATTTTTGATTGTTCCATGCTATTATATATAATGTTTTGGATGTTTAATGGGATTTATTATACACTTTTATATTATTTTGGGACTAACCTATTAACCCAAAGGCCCAGTCCAGATTGATGTTTTTTGCCTATTTCAGGGTTTCACAGAAAAGGAATTCAAACGGAGTCCAAACAGAATAAAACCTTGCTACCTCTTAAGCTTGCGTTGTATTCCCTTGAAGAGGAAAGGGAGATGCAGCACAGTAGCGTAAGTATTTCCCTCGGTTTTTGAGAACCAATGTATCAATCCAGTAGGAGACCACGCGCCAGTCCCTCGCACCTGCACAAACAAATAAGAACTTCGCGGCCAACGCGATAAGGGGTTGTCAATCCCTTTACGTTCACTTACGAGAGTGAGATCTGATAGAGATGATAAGATAATATTTTTGCTATTTTTGGTATAGAAACAGAAAGTAAAGAAAGCAAATAAACAACGGCGACAGAAATTGGCTAGTTGACGGGAAAGTAATATGATAAAGATAGACCCGGGGGCCATAGTTTTCTCTAGTGGCTTCTCTCATGATAGCTATATTCTACGGCGGGTAAACAAATTACTGTCGAGCAATTGATAGAAAAGCGAATAATTATGAGACTATCTAGGCATGATCATTGTATATAGGCATCACGTCCGAGACAAGTAGACCGACTCCTACCTGCACTACTACTATTACTCCACACATCGACCGCTATCCAGCATGCATCTAGTGTATTGAGTTCATACGAACAGAGTAACGCCTTAAGAAAGATGACATGATGTAGAGGGATAAACTCAAGCAATATGATGAAAACCCCATCTTTTTATCCTCGATGGCAACAATGCTATACGTGCCTTGCTGCCCCTACTGTCACTGGGAAAGGACACCGCAAGATTGAACCCAAAGCCAAGCACTTCTCCCATTGCAAGAACTATAGATCTAGTAGGCCAAACCAAACCAATAATTCGAAGAGACTTGCAAGGAGATTATGAGCACACATAAAATGTTCAAAGAAGAACCAAATATCTTTCATAGATAACCTTGATCATAAACTCACAATTCATCGGATCTCGACAAACACACCGCAAAAAGAGATTACATCGAATAGATCTCGTTGAAGACCGAGGAGAACTTTGTATTGAGATCCGGAGAGAGAGAAGAAGCCATCTAGATACTAGCTATGGACCCGAAGGTCTGAGGTAAACTGATCACAACTCATGGTGAGGGCGATGATGATATTGATGAAGGCCTCCGTGATGGATCCCCCTCCCGGAATAGGCTCCAAGATGGGATCTCCACGGGAACAGCATCTACGGCGGTGGAATTAGGGTTTTCTCTCTGTCTATGGAGTTTCTGGGGTACGTAGGTATATATAGGAAGAAGGGGGGCACCGGGGGCCGTGGGGCCAGCCCTCGAGGCAGGGGGCGCGCCCTAGGAAGGGGGGCGCGCCCCCCACCCTCGAGGGTGGCCCTTTTGTCTCCTGGCTTGGCCCCGGAGTCTATCCTGCGTGATTTCCTCCAAAAATATCTCTCGCGAAGGTTTCATTCCGTTTGGACTCCGTTTGATATTCCTTTTCTGCAAAACCCTGAAATAGGCAAAAAACAGCAATCTGGACTGGGCCTTTGGGTTAGTAGGTTAGTCCCAAAACTGATATAAAAGTGAATGATAAAGCCCATTAAACATCTAAGACTTCATAAATAATAGCATGGAACAATCAAAAATTATAGATACGTTGGAGACGTATCAAGCATCCCCAAGCTTAATTCCTGCTCGTCCTCGAGTAGGTAAATGATAAAGAAAGAATTTTTGATGTGGAATGCTAACCAATACAGTCTTTCTATGTAATTCTCTTAATTGTGGCATGAATGTTCAGATCTGAAAGATTCAAGATAAAAGTCTATATTGACATAAGAAATAAAAATACTTCAAGCAATACTAACAAAGCAATCACGTCTTCTCAAAATACTATGGCTAAAGAAAGTGATCCCTACAAAATCATATAGTGTTGGCTATGCTCCCTTGCTAGCACACCAAATATTCATATCATGCACAACCCCGATTTCAGCCAAGCATTTGTTTTCATGCTTTATCTTTTCAAACCTTTCAACTTTCACGCAATACATGAGCGTGAGCCATGGACATAGCACTATGGGTGGAATAGAGGTGGTTGTGGAGAAGACAAAAAGAGGGAGATAGTCTCACATCGACTAGGCGTATCAACGGGCTATGGAGATGCCCATCAATAGATATCAATGTGAGTGAGTAGGGATTGCCATGGAACGGATGCACTAGAGCTAAATATGAATGAAAGCTCAACAAAAGAAACTAGTGGGTGTCCATCCAACTTGCTTGCTCACGAAGACCTAGGTCATTTGAGGAAGCCCATCGTTGGAATATACAAGCCAAGTTCTATAACGAAATTTCGCACTAGTATATGAAAGTGACTAAGCATGAGACTCTCTACAATGAAGAACATGGTGCTACTTTGAGCCACAAGTGTGGAAAAAGATAGTAGCAATTGTCCCTTTTTTTCTTTTCCTTTCCTTTTTTTCTTTTTTTGGGCCCTTTTTGGCCTTTTTTTCTTTTTTCTTTTTTTCCCTTTTTTTTTGCGGAGGGGCTTTATAGATTCAGCCTTTCCTCCCATGGGACAATTCTCTATAAATGATGATCATCACACTTTCATTACAACACAAGATTACAACTCGATACTACAACAACAAAGTATGACTCTATATGAATGCCTCCGGCGGTGTACCGATATGTGCAATGAAACAAGAGTGACACGTATAAAAATTATGCATGGTGGCCTTGCCACAAATACGATGTCAACTACATGATCATGCAATGGCAATATGACAATATGATTCGTGTCATATGAACGGAACGGTGGAAAGTTGCATGGCAATATATCTCGGAATGGCTATGGAAATGCCATGATAGGTAGGTATGATGGCTGTTTTTAGGAACAATCTGGTGGCTGTTTTTAGGAAGGATATATAGTAGGTTTATGGCACCGGCGAAAGTTACGCGGTACAAGAGAGGCTAGCAATGGTGGAAGGGTGAGAGTGCGTATAATCCATGGACTCAACATTAGTCATAAGAACTCATATACTTATTGCAAAAATCTACGAGTCATCAAAACAAAACAATCAACGCATTCCCCTAGGGGGGAGGTTGGTAGGAGTTAACCATCGTGCGCCCCCGACCTCCACACAAAGGTTGACACTCTACAAATACCTCATGCTTTAACTTAGTCACACAACGGTTCACCATACGTGCATGCTACGGGATTCACTAACCTTAACACAAATATTTCTCAATTTCATAATTACTCCACTAGCATGACTCTAATATCACTATCCTCATGTCTCAAAACATTTATCAAGCATCCAACATCTCTTTCTACTCAATGCACTTGGTGTGATTTTTTTTACTACATTGACATTGGATGTTTATCATGTGAAGACTAGTTCCTTTAGCCTAAACACTTTACCATGCTGTTTTAATAGACTCTCTAATCGATCTAAGTGAAGCATGAGAGTTCAACAATTTCTACAAAATATTACCACCACCATGCTCTAAAAGATATAAGTGAAGCACTAGAGCAAAAACTATTCAACTCAAAAGATATAAGTGAAGCATACATAGTGTTCTAACAATTTCTAGGGCATATTTAACTCTATCAAATAGGTGTGTACAGCAAGGATGATTGTGGCAAACTAACAAGAAAAGACTCAAATTATACAAGATGCTCCAAGCAAAACACATAACATGTTGCGAATAAAAGTGTAGCTCCAAGTATAGTTACCGATGGATGAAGATGAAAGAGGGGATGCCTTCCCGGGGCATCCCCAAGCTTAGGCTTTTGATTATCTTGAATTTACTTGGGGTGCCATGGTCATCCCCAAGCTTAGGCCTTTGTTACTCCTTGTTCCATAGTCCATCAAAGCAATACTCAAAACTTGAAAACTTCACAACACAAAACTTAGACAAAAATTCTCGTGAGCTCCGTTAGTAAGAGTAAGCAAACCACCACTCAAATGTATAGCAAATAATTAATTAATTGTTTATATTGGTGTTAAACCTACTGTACTCCAAGTTCTCTATGGTTCATATCCTCCAATATTACTCATAGATGCATCGGAATAAGCAAACAACACACGAAAAACAGAATCTGTCAAAAACAGGACAGTCTGTAGTAATCTGCTAGGTTCGCCTAATTCTGGAACTCCAAAAAAGTCAAAATAAATTGGTAAATTTGCGCAATTTGTCTACCAATCAGCAGCAAAAAGAATCAACTAAAAAGCACGCTCCAGTAAAATCTGAAGACTACTTTAGCAAGCGCTAACGATTCTGTTTTTCACAGCAAGATCAAATAAACTTCACACAAGTCTTACCAAATGTTCTACTTGGCACAAACACTAAACAAAACATGAAAACACATCTAATCAGAGGCTAGATGCAATATTTATTCCCTAATAGCAACAAAAACAAAAAACAAAAAATTGGGTTGCCTCCCAACAAGCGCTATCGTTTTACGCCCCTAGCTAGGCACGATACAAGATAGATCTAGGTATTGCCATAGTGGTATGCTATGCCGCGAAAGCTCATCTCATATTCCCTACGTTCAGCAGCAAGCTTACTTTGTGGCAAAAAAAAGTAATCCAAAGGGCTAAATTTAATGGGACAAAAGTCACCTACATCAATCTCGGGAGGAACAGGTTCCTCCTTTGGCCCTTTGTAGTGGATGACCAATTCGTCATTATAGGCATTCTTTTGGCAAATGGCCAATAACCTTCGTTCAAGGAAGGGGCCTAAACCATTATTTTGAACAGCGAGGTCATCGTTTATCTCAGAAATTCTATCAATCAAGATCTCAACAGAAACCTTTTTTCTAAGATTTTCATTAAAAGCAACATGATCAGGAGATCGCAAACGCATAAGGTCTTCTTGATTGAACAAGATAGCCTCTATAGGAGGTCGACCGGCATCTACTCCGTAATGAGCAAAGATTTCTCTAGCCTCTTTCGTGATATATCTAAATTCATGAGCCAAAAAGATAGTAGCAGCACGCTTAACGGAAGAATGCTGAATATTGGAGAACTCCAAAAATACTCTCTGAATACAAGGATGCATATGGATAAATTGTCTTTCAATTTCTACTATGAGCATAGATACGGCATCCGCAAGGCTACTAGTTCTGTGAAGAATAGAGCCACCCATAGTGGGCAAAGCACTGGCACAAGTAAAGAAGTCTTGAAGAACCCCTTTTCCAATAATATTGCCACTACCAACCCGGAACTTCTTTATATGTAAAGTGGTAGCTTCATCCGAGAGGTCAACATGAGCGTTGCCCTCAGTATTGCTACCCTTTTCGATAATATCGTCCCCCATCTCAGACATGGGGGCAAATAAGCAAGTAAGCGACACACAAGCAAATAAGAAGCAAGCGAACAAGAAACACACGATGGAAGAAGGGCGAATAAAACGGCAAAGGTGGAGTGGGGGAGAGGAAAACGAGAGGCAAATAAATGTAATGCAAAGGATAAGGGTTTGTGATAGGTACTTGGTATATGACTTTTGCGTAAGCCTCCCCGGCAACGGCGCCAGAAATTCTTCTTGCTACCTCTTGAGCTTGCGTTGTATTCCCTCGAAGAGGAAAGGGAGATGCAGCACAGTAGCGTAAGTATTTCCATCAGTTTTTTAGAACCAAGGTATCAATCCAATAGGAGACCACGCGCCAGTCCCTCGCACTTGCACAAACAAATAAGAACTTCGCAGCCAACGCGATAAGGGGTTGTCAATCCCTTAACGGTCACTTACGAGAGTGAGATCTGATAGAGATGATAAGATAATATTTTTGGTATAGAAACAGAAAGTAAAGAGAGCAAATAAACAACGGCGACAGAAATTGGCTAGTTGACGGGAATGTAATATGATAAAGATAGACCCGGGGGCCATAGTTTTCTCTAGTGGCTTCTCTCATGATAGCGATATTCTACGACGGGTAAACAAATTACTGTCGAGCAATTGATAGAAAAGCGAATAATTATGAGACTATCTAGGCATGATCATTGTATATAGGCATCACGTCCGAGACAAGTAGACCAACTCCTGCCTGCATCTACTACTATTACTCCACACATCGACCGCTATCCAACATGCATCTAGTGTATTGAGTTCATACGAACAGAGTAACGCCTTAAGAAAGATGACATGATGTAGAGGGATAAACTCAAGCAATATGATGAAAACCCCATCTTTTTATCCTTGATGGCAACAATACAATACGTGCCTTGCTGCCCCTACTGTCACTGGGAAAGGACACCGCAAGATTGAACCCAAAGCCAAGAACTTCTCCCATTGCAAGAATTATAGATCTAGTAGGCCAAACCAAACCAATAATTCTAAGAGACTTGCAAGGATATTACGAGCACACATAAAAAGTTCAGAGAAGAACCAAATATCTGTCATAGATAACCTTGATCATAAACTCACAATTCATCGGATCTCGACAAACACACCGCAAAAAGAGATTACATCGAATAAATCTCCTCGAAGACCGAGGAGAACTTTGTATTGAGATCCGGAGAGAGCGAAGAAGCCATCTAGATACTAGCTATGGACCCGAAGGTCTGAGGTAAACTACTCACAACTCATGGTGAGGGCGATGTTGATGATGATGATGAAGGCCTCCGTGATGGATCCCCCTCCCGGAACAGGCTCCAAGATGGGATCTCCACGGGAGCAGCTGCTACGGCGGTGGAATTAAGGTTTTCTCTTTGTCTATGGAGTTTCTGGGGTACGTAGGTCTATATAGGAAGAAGGGGGGCACCGGGGGCCGTGGGGCCAGCCCTCGAGGCAGGGGCGCGCCTTGGGAATGGGCGCGCGCCCCCCTCCCTCGAGGGTGGCCCTTCTATCTCCTGGCTTGGCCCCGAAGTCTATCATGCGTGATTTCCTCCAAAAATATCTCTCGCGAAGGTTTCATTCCGTTTGGACTCCATTTGATATTCCTTTTCTGCAAAACCCTGAAATAGGCAAAAACAACAACAATCTGGACTAGGCCTTTGGGTTAGTAGGTTAGTCCCAAATATGATATAAAAGTGAATGATAAAGGCCATTAAACATCTAAGACTTCATAAATAATAGCATGGAACAATCAAAAATTATAGATACGTTGGAGACGTATCAAACCTTCGGGAGAGTTATTTTTGGAACGATATCTTCACGAGAGACTTGAGAATCAAGGAAGAGGGGACACGTGGTGCCCACGAGGGTCCAGGGCGCGCCCCCTCCCCCTGGGCGCGCCCCCACCCTCGTGGGCCCCATGTTGCTCCACCGACATACTCCTTCCTCCTATATATACCCATGTACCCTGAAAACATCGAAGCAACAGAGAAAACCCTAATTCCACCGCCGCAACCTTCTGTTCCCATGAGATCCCATCTTGGGGCCTATTCCGGAGCTCCGCCGGAGGGGGGGGGGTCTTCCACGGAGTACTTCTACATCAACACCATCGCCTCACCATGAGTTGTGAGTAGTTTACCACAGACCTTCGGGTCCATAGTTAGTACCTAGATGGCTTCTTCTCTCTTTTTGGATCTCAATACCAAGTTCTCCTCGGTCTTCGAGGAGATCTATTCGATGTAATCTTTTTGCGATGTGTTTGTCGAGATCCGATGAATTGTGGGTTTATGAACAAGATTATCTATGAGAAATATTTGGTTCTTTTCTGAATTCTTTTATGTATGATTTTAATATCCTTGCAAGTCTCTTTGAATTATCGGTTTGGTTTGGCCTACTAGATCTATAGTTCTTGCAATGGGAAAAGTGCTTGGCTTTGGGTTCAATCTTGCGGTGTCCTTTCCCAGTGATAGTAGGGGCAGCAAGGCACGTATTGTGTTATTGCCATCGAGGATAAAAAGATGGGGTTTATATCATATTGCTTGAGTTTATCCCTCTACGTCATGTCATCTTGCTTAAAGCATTACTCCGTTCTTATGAACTTAATACTCTTGATGCATGCTGGATAGCGGTCGATGTGTGGAGTAATAGTAGTAGATGCAGAATCGTTTCGGTCTACTTGTCTCAGACGTGATGCCTATATATAATGATCATGCCTAGATATTCTCATAATTATTCACTTTTCTATCAATTGCGCGACAGTAATTTGTTCACCCATCGTAGAATTCTGCTATCATGAGAGAAGCCACTAGTGAAACCTATGGCCCCCGGGTCTATTCTCAACATATCAATCTACAATCTACTTTACTTTGCTGTTTTTACTTTCTGTTCTTATATCCAAAAATACCAAAAACATTATATTATCCTATCTATCAGATCTCACTTTCGTAAGTGATTGTAAAGGGATTGACAACCCCTTATCGCATTGGCTGCGAAGTTCTTATTTGTTTGTGCAGGTGCGAGGGACTCGCGCATGGTCTCCTACTGCATTGATACCTTGGTTCTCAAAATCTAAGGGAAATACTTACGCTACTGTGCTGCATCACCCTTTCCTCTTCGAGGGAATACATCGCAAGCTCGAGAAGTAGCAGGAAGAATTTCTGGCGCCGTTGCCGGGGAGGCTTACGCAAAAGTCATATACCAAGTACCCATCACAAACCCTTATCCTTTGCATTACATTTATTTGCCTCTCGTTTTCCTCTCCGCCACTTCACCCTTGCTGTTTTATTTGCCCTTCCTTTTGTCGTGTGTTTATCGTTCGCTTGCTTCTTGTTTGCTTATGTGTTGGATTGCTTGCTTGTCACTATGGCTCAAAACAATACCAAATTGTGTGACTTCTCTAATACCAACAATAATGATTTTATTAGCACTCCAATTGCTCCTATTACCGATGCTGAATCTTGTGAGATCAATGCTGCTCTGTTGAAACTTGTCATGAAAGATCAATTTTCCGGCCTTCCTAGTGAAGATGCCGCTACCCATCTAAACTTTGTCGATTTGTGTGATATGAAAAAGAAGAGGGATACTGTCAGGGATATGACTAGCAGGTATAAACCGGCTAGTGTAAACCGGCTTAGTTATATTATACTCGGTTGTAATATTTAGTAAAGGCTACGGCCCATGAGATCTTAGGGCCCATGTGTAGAATTAAGGTTTGTAAACCGCCAAGCGAAGTAACTTGAGAGATAAGGAAGAAAAGACAGAGACCGAGGCGGACACAAGTATGAGCCGGCCTCGGGACTCTGTAAACCGGACCAGGCGTCACCTCTATATAAAGGGACGACCCGGCGACGGTTCAGGGACAAGCAACAATCAACCCGTCGAGACACAGGCAAGCGAATCCGCTCCCTGTAATCCGACGCCCAAGCAATACCAAACCAACTAGACGTAGGCTTTTACCTTCATCGAAGGGGCCGAACTAGTATAAACCCTCTGTGTCCTTTGTGTGCTATGAACCCCTTCAAGCTAACCCGTGCGATGGTTCCATCATCAAGTCCGCTAAACCGGACATCTGCCATGCTATTTCCATGACAGTTGGCGCCCACCGTGGGGCCTCCGCACGATGGTTTCGAGTTCTTGAAGGGCAGCTTTGAAGGGCTCAAGGGTTACGCGGTCGGCCGGATGACCAAGAGTCGCCGCGGCTGAATCTACATCGATGACGCAGGTTGGGGACCGGAAGCCGATTCAATCGAATACGGGTACCGGGTTCCTTTCGGTGGCATCCAAGTCTTCATTGGCAAAATCAGCGAACCGGGACCTGAGCCGGACATCTTCCCCAACATCGTCGAGCCGGCTCAGCGTACGAGATCGGCCCGGATTCAGCCCGCCGTGAAGCACGTGTTCGTTGGAGCAATCCACGGAGTTCGAGCCGAGGATGGATCGGAATCTGATGGTGCAACAATTGTCTACTCAGACGACGAATCTTCATCCGGAGAAACTGAATCTCTATATCAGTTGCAGGACGGCCGGTCTAAGGGCGAGTCCGATGGAAACAGTATTCTGGGCCCCTTTGGCCCGCCAAACCGGGTGGCTGTCTTTATGGCCGGTTCACAGCCCCCGGTGAACGGGACGACAGCTGAAGCTGGCGTAGGGGGGAGCGGCACGACCCTCTCACTTACTGATGTTCTATCCACCTTGATGGGTGAATTCACAGCTAAAGCGGTGGAAACAGTAGCTCCGGCAGACAAAGCGCATCATGATGCAGAGCTCCTTCAGTTAAAAGGCCGGATTGATCAGTTAAAAGAAGATCTAAAGGCAGAGAGAGAGATGATAGCAGCGAGACAGGCGGAGCTGGATGATCAGGCTTTCTACCTAAGGATGGAGCAAGCTTCTATGGAAGGAGTAAGGGGACGAAAGTACCAGTATCGTCTGCCGCCGGTTTATGAGGCAACAAATCTATTCAGGACGCCTGGGGCTGGGACCAGTAATAATCCGGTTCCAAGCCGAAGGGCACCTCCTGCCAGGGAGGAGCCGGTTCAGCAGCCCGCCGCAGAGCGTGATCGCCGGATTACATCGGCACCTTACGTTCCCGCCCCCCCAGGTCATTATTCAAACCCTTTGGATAACATCGCTGCAGCTGCTGCACGTTTGGCCGCTTTACCTGTGGAGGAGACGTCCCCGGTGGCAATGGAGGCGCGCAGGGTCAAGGAGCTGCTTAATACGGCGTTGATACAGCAGCAAGCATATTCTCATAGCAGGGAAAGGCTACATTCAACACCGAGTCCCAGCCGAAGTTATACTAGGCATTGGGAGGAGCCAGAAGTTTCTAGCAGTGAACGCAGGAGGCATCAGCGCAGGCAGGATAATCCGGCGGGTGCGGCGGCACCAGCTCCAGATATAAACCGGGTTAGATCAGGAGCTCGGGAGGAGGTTCGTCAAACAACGCCGGTTCACACAGCCACTGCAGAAACAGGAGTTACGATGAGTTCTTTCGGGGTGCAGTGTCTTATCCCCGCTTTACGGGGTGTCAAGCTGCCTAAAGATTTTAAGGGGCCCCGCAAAGTACCTAATTACACAGCAGATTTAGCTCCGGAAGCTTGGGTTGAAAGTTATGAGATGGCCATGGAGATGCTGGACGTGGATGAATCGGCTTGTGCTAAGTATTTTACTATGATGCTCGAAGGTACGGCCAGGACCTGGCTGAAAGCTCTACCCCCGAACTCTATTGGATCATGGGGGGAATTACGCAGCCAGTTTATCAAAAACTTCAAAGATACATGTAAAGAGCCGATGTCAGTGGTGGATCTAGCAGCTTGTGTGCAAGGAGAGCAGGAGTCTACAGCAGCTTGGGTACGGAGAGTAGCAGAGATTTTACACTCTTCGAACAGTATCAATCCTAGTACGGCGATAGTAACTTTGGAGAACAATTGCCGGTTTGAATCTTTAAAGTTAAAGCTCGGACGGCTTAAAAGGGATTGCAGTGATATGGGAACTCTCATGAGTGCCCTGGTGAAATACGGAGACTCTGATAATACCAAGTATCCAGAAGCGGAAGGAGACAAGACTGGGAAGGTTAGCAAGTCTGGTAAACCGGCGCAAATCAATCCGGCTACCACAAGTTTTTTGGGCAAACGGAAGGCAGAGGGTGGTTCTGATTTCGTGGCTAGCACTCAAGTTCAAGGGGATTTTCAGCATGGCCTGGCAGATCCGCCTTCACAAACCGGCGGAGGAAAACTTAGCTGGGATCAAGAGTTGGATCAGCCTTGTCCGAAGCATAGCGTAAGGGGGAAACTGGCAAAGCATACCATGAGGGAGTGCATACCCCTTATGAAGGCAGTGGTGGGCCGTTTCAATCCTCATAATCGGCCTCCAAATGGCGGCTCAGGTCCTGGATTTTATGGTCCGGGTCATCAGGGGAACAGCTCCGGATCAGGATATAGAGGCAATAGCAATGGTTATCAAAGCCGGGCAGGTAATCAGAATAATCAAGGGAATTATAATGGCCAGGGCAATCAGTCTCATCATCAAGGTGGTTACAATAATCAGAATAATCAGCAGCAAGGCCAAGGGAATTATAATAGTCAGGGAAATCAGCAGCAACAGCGTCAGCAACAGCAGCCGCAATCGGGATATCAGAGTAATCCGTAGGAATTGAGCAGTGGGCAATATCATGTCTTCACCACAAGTCTGTGTAAGAGAGACCAGAAGATTTTGAAGCGGGCTGTTAATGCAGTTGAACCGGCGACACCGCAATTTCTGCGCTGGTCAGAGCAGCCCATTGTGTGGAGCAGGGAAGACCACCCGATGCGGGTGGATAATCCGGGCCATTTAGCCTTGGTGGTAGCACCCCAAGTGGGAGGCTACAAATTCACCAAGGTTCTCATGGACGGTGGTAGCAGTATCAATATCTTGTACTATGAAACTTTCCGTCGTATGGGTCTGACGGATAAGAAGCTAAGGCAATCAAATACAGTGTTTCATGGAGTGGTCCCAGGTAAGTCAGCTTATCCGGTTGGAAAGATTGACTTGGAAGTTACCTTTGGGAATGAGTATGATTCCAGATCAGAGATGATCACTTTCGAAGTCGTCAAAATCAAAAGTCCGTATCATGCTCTGTTTGGAAGAACGGTTTATGCTAAGTTTATGGCTAGGCCGTGTTATGTTTACTTGCAGCTTAAAATGCCGGGTCATAAGGGCACGATCACGGTTCATGGAAGTCGCAAGATAGCAGTGGAATGTGAAGAAGGAGATGCAGCCTATGCAGAAGCAGTATGTGCCACGGAAGAGTTGAAATTTTATAAAGATAATGTTGATCCGGCTGATATGACTCCGCTGAAGAAGCCAACTACCGAGAATGATCCGGCGCTGAAGTTTAAATCAGCAGAAGAGACCAAGCAAGTCGATTTTGTGCCTGGAGATTCGTCTAAGCAGTTCACTATCAGCGCTAACCTTGATCCCAAATAGGAAAGCGCGCTCATCGAGTTCATCCGTGAGAACCGGGATATCTTTGCATGGAAACCTTCTGACATGCCAGGTGTACCGAGGGAACTCGCTGAGCACAGTCTTAACATTGATCCGAAGTTTAAACCGGTCAAGCAGTATCTGCGCCGCTTCAATGAGGAGAGGCGCAAGGCTATAGGAGAGGAAGTGGCCAGGCTTTTGGCCGCAGGATTCATAGTGGAAGTTTTTCATCCGGAGTGGTTGGCTAATCCGGTGCTGGTGTTAAAGAAGAACGGGAAGTGGAGAATGTGTGTGGACTACACAGACCTCAACAAAGCTTGCCCAACTGATCCTTTTGCTCTCCCTCGCATTGATCAAATCATCGATTCCACAGCGGGATGTGAGAGGCTAAGTTTTTTGGATGCATATTCAGGGTATCGCCAGATCAAGATGGCAGTTGAAGACCAAGAGAAGACGGCTTTCATAACTCCTTTTGGTGCCTTTTGCTATGTGTCTATGCCTTTTGGACTTAAATGTGCACAAGCAACTTATCAGCGTTGCGTTCAGAATTGTCTAAAAGGGCAGATAGGGAGGAACGTTCATGCCTACGTGGATGACATTGTGGTCAAATCGAGGAAGGAAGGAACAATGATAGATTATCTTAAGGAAACTTTTGATAATCTTCGAGCTTATAAGATGATGCTTAATCCGGAAAAGTGTGCTTTTGGTGTTCCAGCAGGTAAGCTACTGGGATTCTTGGTATCAAACAGAGGAATAGAAGCTAACCCAGAGAAAATCAAGGCCATCACATCTTTGACTAAACCGGTTTGCATCAACGATGTTCAGCGCATAGCTGGCCGGATCACAGCATTAAGCCGGTTCATCAGCCGTTTGGGAGAGAAGGCTATCCCGCTTTACCAGATGTTGAGGAAAACAGACCGGTTTATATGGAGTGATGAGGCAAACGTAGCGTTTGAAGATCTGAAATGGCAACTGGCAAAACCACTGGTTTTAGCTGCTCCTATTGACAAGGAGCCGTTGCTGTTATACGTCGCTGCTAACGCACGGGCAGTTAGCGTTGCAATCGTGGTTGAGCACAAGGAAGCAGGGAAGGAGTACCCGGTTCAGCGTCCGGTTTACTATGTGAGTGAAGTACTCATTGAATCCAAGCAGAGATATCCTCATTGGAAGAAGTTGGTATATGGTGTGTTCATGGCAAACCGGAAGTTGAAGCACTGTTTCCAAGGTCATCCAATAACTGTGGTTAGTTCAGCACCGTTGGGGGATATAATCCAGAACAGGGAAGCTACGGGCAGAGTAGCGAAGTGGGCCATTGAGCTCAGCCCACATGAGTTGAAATATGTACCACGCACTACTATAAAATCTCAGGCATTGGTAGATTTCATCAATGATTGGACAGAGTTGCAGACTCCTGAGGAGAAGCCGGATCTTACTTACTGGACGATTCACTTTGATGGTTCAAAACAGTTGGAGGGCTCGGGGGCTGGAGTTGTCTTAACTTCCCCCAGAGGTGATAAATTTTGTTATGTCCTCCGCTTATTGTTTCCTTGCACTAATAATGCAGCGGAATATGAAGCACTACTTCATGGTTTGCGGCTAGCAAAGGAAATGAACTTGAGCCGGGTTAAGTGCTTTGGCGACTCAGATCTGGTGGCACATCAAGTTTCTGGCAAGTGGGATTCAAGGGATCCCCTCATGGCGGCTTATAGACGAGAAGTTGAAGCAGTCGCAGAATACTTTAAAGGATATCAGGTGGATCATATAGACCGGCGAAGGAACGAAGCGGCCGACGCTTTAAGCCGGCTGGGGTCTCAACGTAAACCGGTGCCACCAAACACTTTTTGGATGAATTGCACAGACCTTCGGTTCAGATACCGTCTGAAGAAGACCTAGCTGTTCCTGACCCAGAGGCACAGTTAGTTGCAGCGCTCCATATTATTCCAGATTGGACGCTGCCCTATTTGGCATACCTGAGCCGAGGAGAGTTACCAGATGATGAAGAAGAAGCGCGACAGATAATCCGGCGCTCTAAGTCCATGACGATTGCAAACGGAGAGCTTCACCATCGCAGTACTTCTGGAGTATTTCAGCGGTGTGTATCAGCTGAGGAAGGTTGTGAGATTCTTCGCGAGATTCATGAAGGGGATTGTGGTCATCATGCCGGTTCAAAATCATTGGTGGCTAAGGCATTCCGGCATGGTTTTTATTGGTTAACCGCTCATGCGGATGCGGCAGATCTGGTCCGGAAGTGTGACGCTTGTCAGATATTCTCAAGACGTGCTCTGGTTCCAGCACAGGAACTCCGGATGATACCAATAACTTGGCCGTTTGCGACTTGGGGGCTTGATATGGTTGGACCTTTCAAGCGATCCCAAGACCAAAAAACTCATCTACTGGTAGCAGTAGACAAGTTTACAAAGTGGGTTGAAGCGGGGCCTATAAGCAAGTGTGATGCGGCAACGGCAGTCAAATTCATCAAAAAAGTAATTTCCGGTTTGGCTTTCCACACAGCATCATCACAAACAATGGCACCAATTTATCTCAGGGTGAGATGGAAGAGTTCTGTCAACGAGAGCATATTCGTTTGGACGTGTCTTCTGTGGCTCACCCCCAATCCAATGGTCAGGCTGAAAGGGCAAATCAGGAGATTTTGCGAGGTATCAAACCCCGGCTTATGACGCCTTTGCAGAGAACCCCAGGGTGTTGGGTTGAGGAGTTGCCATCTGTTCTTTGGAGTATCAACACTACACCAAACCGGTCTACAGGTTACACACCTTTCTTCATGGTTTATGGTGCTGAAGCAGTCCTTCCGAGCGATATACGTCATGATTCACCAAGGGTGACGGCTTATGTCGAAGCAATCAACGAGAAAGCAAGACAGGACAGTTTAGACCGATTGGATGAAGAACGTGATATGGCTGCAACACGATCTGCGATTTATCAACAAGATTTACGCAGATATCATAGCCGCCGGATCAGAACAAGGACGTTCCAAGAAGGTGACTTGGTACTCCGGCTCATTCAAGATCAAACAGATATGCACAAGCTGTCCCCGCCTTGGGAAGGGCCCTTTGTGGTCAGTAAGAATCTACACAACGGTTCATATTACCTGGTGGACGTCCGAGAACACAAGGACTCACGGACGTCAGAAGAGGAGACGAAGAGGCCGTGGAACATCGCCCACTTACGGCCATACTATACTTGAGCTACGTGCTCCAATGTATCCTATGTATATATTATGAATAATAAATAAACCGGCACCCTCGGTAAACCGGGGGCTTAGCCCTTTTTCCATATACAGATATCTTGTGAGGATAACCATACAAGTTTTTTATCAGAGATTATATTTCAGTATATTGGTCGGTTTAGAAATTGATTTTTTACAGAGTATGCAAAAGAGCAATAAAACTCTCTAAAAAAAACATGAGATCATATCCGGTTCGAAGAGAGGAGGCTTCACAATTTACCCACCGGTTCAGGAGGAACCCTGGAGACCCTCTGAAAAGTTGGATAATTCCACGTTCAGTGATTGGTTTAATTTACCCACCGGTTCAGGAGGAACCCTGGAGACCCTCTGAAAAGTTGGATAATTCCACGTTCAGTGATTGGTTTAATTTACCCACCGGTTCAGGAGGAACCCTGGAGACCCTCTGAAAAGTTGGATAATTCCACGTTCAGTGATTGGTTTAATTTACCCACCGGTTCAGGAGGAACCATGGAGGCCCTCTGGGAATGGTAACGCCCATGTCCCAGTGATTGGCTCAATTTTTATGTACGATTCTATCGGCCCTCTGAAAAGCATGGTTCGCCACGTTCAGTGATTGGCTAGGCCCTCTGGGAAGAGTTGGATAAACCACGTCCCATTGATTGGCTCAGTTTTTATTTGCGGTTCTATAAGCCCCCTGGGAAGAGATGGACAAACCATGTCCCATTGATTGGCTGAACCTTGCTTTGAGCCTGGCAGCTCTTAAAAAGCCTCGACTACATGGTCTTATTTGCAAAATTTGCATCTTTTTGCGTTTGTGTTTTATACCCTTTAAACCGGAGTGGAGCAGCTATAGAAGCTGACCACATATCTATAAAGTGGAAAGTCTGGGTCATGAATACCAGCATGAGTAACCCGGTGTTCATTAAAACCCGGATCATATATCAGGCAACAAGCTACAATTTTCTGAACAAAGTCTTGGAGAACAAGATGAACCGGAATTTATCATCAAGATGAACCGGAGTTTTCCGGGTTTCTAATTGGATCCATGAAGGTCTTCATCAAGCGACTTTCAAGTCCTACCGGATTAAGAATATTGAGCGTATATAATCTCAGGTATAAAGTTATTTCTGGTATTAAGATATACTTATTTAACGTTTTAAGAGAACAATTTAATCCGTCCAGTGGTAAACCACTAGGACATATTTTCAGTATTATTTCTGCAGGAGCAGAGGATATGCAGGGTAAACAATATCAGACAACATTTCAATCGGCAAGTGTCTCATAAGACAAAATATCCGGATTAAAGCAGATCAAGTTTTAGCTATCCTATTACAAGGCATAGCAAGCCCGACGGATTGGAAATATTGTTTGGCGAAACACAGACTGTGATTACAGCAATAAATTTAAAGTTATGCTCCTCCTTGTTGAGACGGCTGGCCATCACCTTGATCCGGAACCTCTTCATCTTCTTGAAGCGGTTGGAAATCCGGCACACGCCAGTCAATATTCGTCAAGGCCTGGAAATACATCTCTTCGTTGATCAGTTCAAAAGGTTCGATATCTGGAGCGAAGGTATGAGGACGAACCGGCGGGATTAAATTGACGGTATCATAAACCGTCCGCTCCACCCGTTCGTTTTGCAAGTCATATCCAGGATGATACCTGGATAAATCGGACTCGGCTGCAAGCTTGCTGGCGAGGGGACGCATCTCCTTTGTCAAAGCGTAAAGATCCTTTGCAGTAAAAGACGAGCCGTCGTCCTTTGTGTCAGGAAAACCGGTTAAAGCTTCCTCCGGATCAAGATCTGGGACCCAAGCCTTAGCCCTGGTAAGGGCCAGAAGAGCACCACCTCGGGCGGCAGATTTCTTGACTTCTTCAAGACGAGCAGGCAAAACAGATAGCTTGTTCAACGTATCTTGGATCATCGTAGGGGCCGGTTTACCAAAAGAAGTTGCACTAATGATCCTCTGAGCGCCGGAATACAGCTGCTCGACCAAGGTGTAACATGCTTTAAGTTTCTTCCGTAAGTCATCCCCAAGATGAGAGACACGGCGCCCTGCATATAGATATTTAGGTTAAACCGGCACAAATGGAGATTACAGGGATAAAAGCAGGAGTTCAGATTATACTTACCAAAGACTGCAGAAGTCATCAATTCAATCTGCCGTTTTAAACCGGTTAATTCTTCTGAACCGGATTAAGCGCCCCCTCAGCGTCCTGAATCCTTTTCTCCAGATCTTTCTTTTGGACCTAAAAAGCGGTCCGCTCTTCTTCAAAGTATTTCTTCAGATCTTCAGCAGTCTTTAAACTCACCTGAAGATCTTTTTTAGCCTTCGAAGCGGCAGATTCTGTTTCGGCAAGACAGCTCCGAAGTTCATCAATTTCAGCAGTGTTCCGGGTTAACTCAGCCTGCAAGCACAGTTAAAAGACAAGAGGTAAAAATCAGACAAGTCTCAAGCACACAAACAAGTTGTCTACTTGACACTTGGGGGCTAATGGCAATTGAAGCAGTAAGCAACAACAATTCAAAGTTACAAGTCTCAAGCACACAAACAAGTTGTCTACTTGACACTTGGGGGCTAATGGATGGTTGAAGTATCATCAGAAATTTTCACAAGTATCAAATACATAAATAAGTTATCTACTTGATACTTGGGGGCTAATGTAAAGATCAATTGTTCAAACTACAAAGTTCCGGTTCACCTTTAGCACGCAGCTAAACCGGAACTTGGGGGCTGTTATGGGATAGAAGCATATCAAAAGTACAAAGTCAGAAGAAGAGGTTTACCTCATATTTCTCCTTCATCAAGTTAACCAAACTCGCTTCATAGTCTCGGCTGCTATGGAGCCGGTTTAGATACCCAGAATAAATTTCTTGGGCGCTCATATCGGAAAGATTGGATATCTCAGTACTCCATTTTCCCTTCTCTTTATATAACTTCTCCGTTTTAGCCGTATGCTTGGCTAAAACGGTGGGCTCAGCCGGAGCAACGAAGGCAGCCCCAGTTACCACAACATCCGGAGAAGCAGGTGCATTTGGGGGAGTCGCAGTATGGGCCGGATTAGGAGAATACGGATTAATCTGAGGAGAGTTGACCCGGGCCGGACTTGGTGGATTATGGGCATCTTCAGCAGTAAGATTTTCAGGAACGGAGACATGATCCGTAGGCGCAGGATCTTCAAGAGGAGCTGTAGGCTCGCCTTCTGGAGGAACGATCGTTGCCGGATCATCAGCCGGATCATTTGCAGTGGTCTCAGCAGGAGGCTTGTATGCCTTGGATCTCTTGCTAGGTTTTAGTTTGCTGGAAAAAGTATGCAAAATGAGTTAACATTATAAAGCAAAAAGGGATCATAAACCGGAAAGGTTAGAAAATTACCCTGGGACGGTTTTCAATGGAGGAAGCTGTGTGGCAGTCGATTCACCAGAAGAAGACAGTGGAGTTTCCTGATAATCAGGGTCAGACGGTTTAAGAGGTTTTCGGATAAGCCCGGCCTTGGGATGAAGGAGAGTCGGAGAAAGTATCACCTCAGCATGGCGTTTTCGAGCCGGAGTTAAAGAAATTCCGGATGATTCCACTGCCAGGCCACTATGGCGAGTGGTCCGGCGAAGAGCTTCATGTTGTTGTTTCTTCAAAATAAAATTAGGATCCAACTGAGCATAAGGATGAGAAAATTGGTATTTCCGGACGGTCCGACGACTTTTTTGTGGAAGAGGTTCTGAATCAGAGGAAAGAATGGTTACCTCAACTTCGGCCGGATTATCACCTTCAGGCAACTCTTGTGGAAAAGTTATCGTTAGATACAATTACAAGTTCAAGGAAGCAAAATCCAAACCGGATTAAATCATACCTCAGAATCCGGATCATCATCTTCAGTGGGAGAACTGGCGTCAACAGCCGCTTTCCTTTTCTTATTGGCAAAGGTTTTCCGGCGAGCTTGTTTGCCGGTTTTCTCCTGAGGCTTTCTCTTCCAGAAAGGGTCATCAGCCTAATCAAAAGAAAGAAAGACAATTGAAAAGACGGTTTAAAGAAACGGGTTACGAATATAGGGCAAGGTAAAACTTACTGCAGGCAGCTTGTTCTTCTTATAATATGGAGCTAACCCGACCTTGCTGCAGTCTGCCAAGGAGACATTGAGAATTTTCTTGGCTGATTCTATAACCTCCGATTCAGAGAGTTTTTCCTTGGTAAACCTTTGGGGATCATCCGGTTTACCAGAATATTGGCACATCAGCTGTGATCGCCGGCTCAAGGGAAGGATGCTCCAAGACAACCAACAGCGTAGAAAATCAGTTCCAGTCAAGCCATTAGCTATGAAAGCTCTTAACTTGGAGAGCTGTGATGAAAATCGTGTCCGCTCGACAGAGCCGAGCCATTGTGGTAAAGGATGATCCTCCGGAATACGGGTTTCACGATAACCCGGCAGAGGATTCTCCCCTTCAGGAGAAGTGTCAATGCAATAAAACCATGACTTGTTCCAGTCCTTTGGATGCGTGTGTAAAGCGGCGTGAGGAAAAACAACGTCTCTCCTCTTCTGGGTACTAACGCCACCGAGCTCCTGATGTGGTCCACTGGTGAACTCTGTACGCCGGTTTAAGTGAAAGAAGTCCCGGAACAGATCGACGGACGGTTCTTCTTGCAGATATACCTCCGAAAACACTTGGAAGTCACAGATATTTGAAACAGAGTTGGGTCCAATATCCTGAGGGTGGAGTTGGAATGCGGCCAGAACGTCCCGGAAAAACTTGGAGCCGGGAGGAGAGAAGCCTCGAGATTTATGGTCAAAGAACACAATAACCTCCCCAGGCCTGGGAGTAGGGGGGCATTCATTACCCGGAGCTCGCCACTTCAGAACAGACTGAGGGCCTAAGGTACCAACTTCAGAAATTCTGACCAAATCTTCTTCCGTGATGATGGAAGGAAGCCAATCACAGGAGACGTATTGTTTGGCCATAGCGATGGAAGGACAGGTACTGAAAAACGTAAAGTGTAAAAAACGGATTATGCGGGTACAGCAGTATAAACCGGAAGCTATCTATGAAAGTTACGCAACGGTTGAACCGAGGACTAATGGCATGGTTAGACCGACAACAACAGGGAGTTACGCCATTCCGGTTCACGACAATAAATGAGGAACATCTAAACCGTCGCGTTCAATTTTGAAAGTTTTGCAAGAACAGGGCATAACAGTTTAAACTGGAGCATACCTAATGGATCTACAAAGGAGAAGAAACAGTTTCCTTATAAACAGCTAAAGTGGAACAGATCTGGGTATGCGAGGAAAAGAAAAATAAAGTGCAAGAAAATACGAGAAGAAACGTCAGAGATCTTATGTGAAGCAGATGAATCTATAGGATTAAGTATAAGTGGCGAGATCTAAGCTAATATCAGTGGAAGATCTGTTAACTGGGCCTACAGGTTGCAAATCTTCTACGAGGTAAGTATCTACGAGGAACAAGACGAAGCTTTCGTTGGAAGCCCTAATGGCGGAAGAACAAGGGAAGAACACTAGCAGATACAGATCGGTAATGAGGAAGAAAGGACGTACCTGAGCAATGGAGGACAGCGGCGGAGTTCTCTGGTCGAATCAGGTTGATGCAGCGGCCAGGAAGATCTTGACTCGGCGAAGCAACGGCGGCGCTTCGAGCTCGGCTGACAATGGAGTCTTGAAGCTCAGGCGGTGGACGAAGGAAGAAGAGGCGAGAAGAAGGAAGAATGAAGGGGAGCGGTGATATTTATAAGCGAAGGAACAGATGCGAAGCGACAGGTGCGGGATTCGAGGGGGTAAAGATCGGATAAAGATCCTTTTTGACGCCTCGATTTTCGAATAACCATTAAACAAAGCTGCGGTACAGCTCACAGCGTTAAATGCGGAGATGATGTCACGGTCAGATCTAGTGAATATCGAAGATGACGTCAGAGCCGGTTTACGAGAGTGTGAAGACAGAAGAAAATTATACAAGACAAGGAAGACTGATATGAACAAGTCCAAATCATTCTGGGGCCTAATGTCAGGGATATGACTAGCAGGTATAAACCGGCTAGTGTAAACCGGCTTAGTTATATTATACTCGGTTGTAATATTTAGTAAAGGCTACGGCCCATGAGATCTTAGGGCCCATGTGTAGAATTAAGGTTTGTAAACCGCCAAGCGAAGTAACTTGAGAGATAAGGAAGAAAAGACAGAGACCGAGGCGGACACAAGTATGAGCCGGCCTTGGGACTCTGTAAACCGGACCAGGCGTCACCTCTATATAAAGGGACGACCCGGCGACGGTTCAGGGACAAGCAACAATCAACCCGTCGAGACACAGGCAAGCGAATCCGCTCCCTGTAATCCGACGCCCAAGCAATACCAAACCAACTAGACGTAGGCTTTTACCTTCATCGAAGGGGCCGAACTAGTATAAACCCTCTGTGTCCTTTGTGTGCTATGAACCCCTTCAAGCTAACCCGTGCGATGGTTCCATCATCAAGTCCGCTAAACCGGACATCTGTCGTGCTATTTCCATGACAGATACGGATAACGATATTGTTAAATTGAAGTTATTTCCGTTTTCACTTAGAGATCGTGCTAAAACTTGGTTTTCCTCTTTGCCTAGAAATAGTATTGATTCGTGGAATAAGTGCAAAGATGCTTTTATCTCTAAGTATTTTCCTCCTGCTAAGATTATCTCTCTTAGAAACGATATTATGATTTTTAAGCGACTAGATCATGAGCATGTTGCCCAAGCTTGGGAGAGAATGAAATTAATGATACGTAATTGCTCTACACATGGTTTGAACTTATGGATGATTATGCAAAACTTTTATGCTGGCTTGAATTTTGCTTCTATAAAAATATTTTAGATTCGGCCGCAGGAGGCACTTTTATGGAAACTAACTTAGGAGAAGCTACCAAACTCCTTGCTAATATTATGGTTAATTATTTTCAATGGCACACTGAAAGATCTACTAGTAAAAGAGTGCATGCTATTGAAGAGATTAGTGTCTTGAGTGGAAAGATGGATGAACTTATGAAATTATTTGCTACTAAGAGTGCTTCTTCTGATCCTAATGATATGCCTTTATCCACGTTGATTGAGAATAATAATGAATCTTTGGATGTGAATTTTGTTGGTAGGAATAATTTTGGTAACAATGCTTATAGAGGAAACTTTAATCGTAGGCCTTTTCCTAGTAATTCCTATAATAATTATGGTAATTCTTACAATAACTCTTATGGAAAGATGCCTTCTGAATTTGAAACTTGTGTTAAAGAGTTTATGAATTCGCAAAAGAATTTCAATGCTTTGCTTGAAGAAAAATTGCTTAATATTGATAAGTTGTCTAGAAGAGTGGATAGAATTACTCTTGATGTTGATTCTTTGAGACTTAGATCTATTACACCTAAGCATGATATCAATGAGTCTCTCAAAGCCATGAGAATTTCCATTGATGAATGCAAAGAAAGAACCGCTAGGATGTGTGCTAAAAAAGAGTGCTTTATAAAAGCGTGTTCTTCTAGTTATCATGAAAATAAAGATGAAGGTATAAAAGTTATTGATGTGTCTCCTATTAGATCCTTGTTTTCTAGTATGAATCTTGATAAAGATGGGACTGGAGATGAGTCTCCTTTAATTAAAAGGCGTCCCAATGATTCGGAGTTTTTAGATCTTGATGCTAAAATTTTTAAAAGTGGGATTGAAGAGATTAAAACTTTGCATAGTGATGAACCCACTACTTTGGATTTCAAGGGATTCAATTATGATAATTTCTCTTTGGTTGATTGTATTTCCTTGTTGCAATCTGTACTAAATTCTCCGCATGCTTATAATCAAAATAAAGCTTTTACCAAACACATAGTTGATGCTTTGATGCAGTCTTATGAAGATAAACTTGAACTAGAAGTTTCTATCCCTAGAAAGCTTTATGATGAATGGGAACCTACTATTAAAATCAAAATTAAGGATGATGAGTGCTTTTCTTTGTGTGATTTGGGTGCAAGTGTTTCCACTATCCCAAAAACTTTGTGTGATTTGTTAGGTTTCAATGAGCTTGATGATTGTTCTTTAAATTTGTATCTTGCGGATTCTACTATTAAGAAACCTATGGGAAGGATTAATGATGTTCTTATTGTTGCCAATAGGAATTATGTGCCCGTAGATTTCATTGTTCTTGATATAGATTGCAATCCTGCATGTCCTATTATTCTTGGTAGGCCTTTCCTTAGAACGATTGGTGCAATTATTGATATGAAGGAAGGAAATATTATATTCCAATTTCCGTTAAGGAAAGGCATGGAACACATTCCTACAAAGAAAATTAAATTACCATATGAATCCATTATGAGAGCCACTTATGGATTGCCTTCCAAAGATGGCAATACCTAGATCTATCCTTGTATCGTGCCTAGCTAGGGGCATTAAACGATAGCGCTTGTTGGGAGGCAACCCAATTTTATTTTCTTTGTTTTTGCTTCTGTTTAGGAATAAATATTGCATCTAGCTTCTGTTTAGATTTGGTTTTGTGTTTTAATTAGTGTTTGTGCCAAGTAGAACCTTTGGGAAGACTTGTGTGATGTTTATATGATCTTGGTGTAAAAAACAAAAATGTTCGCGCTCACTAGAATAGTCACCAGATTTTACTGGAGAGTGCTATTTAGTTGATTCTTTTTACAGATGATTAATAGACAAATTCCTCACGTTTACCAATTTATTTCAATTTTTTTGAGTTACAGAAGTATGCAAAAGTTTCAGATTACTACAGACTGCTCTGTTTTTGACAGATTCTGTTTTTCGTGTGTTGTTTGCTTATTTTGATGAATCTATGAGTAGTATTGGAGGATATGAATCATAGAGAAGTTGGAATACAGTAGGTTTAACACCAATATAAACAAAGAATGAGTTCATTACAGTACCTTTGAGTGGTGGTTTGTTTTCTTATACTAACGGAGCTCACGAGATTTTTTGGCTAAGTTTTGTGTTGTGAAGTTTTCATGTTTTGAGTATGGCTTTGATGGACTATGGAACAAAGAGTAGCAAGAGCCTAATCTTGGGGATTCCCAAGGCACCCTAAGTTAAAATTCAAGGACAACCAAAAGCCTAAGCTTGGGGATGCCCTGGGAAGGCATCCCCTCTTTCGTCTTCATCTATCGGTAACTATACTTGGGACTATATTTTTATTCACCACATGATATGTGTTTTGCTTGGAGCGTCATGTATGATTTGTGTCTTTGCTTCTTAGTTTGCCACAATCATCCTTGCTGGACACACCTTTTTGAGAGAGATAATTATGGTCTAGAATTTGTTAGAACACTCTATGTGCTTCACTTATATCTTTTGAGCTAAATAGTTTTGCTCTAGTGCTTCACTTATATCTTTTAGAGCACGATGGTGATTTTATTTTGTAGAAATTGTTGATCTCTCATGCTTCACTTATATCCTTTTGAGAGTCTTTTAGAACAGCATGGTAATGTGCTTTGGTTATAAAACTAGTCCTAATATGGTAGGTATCCAAGATGAATGTAGTAAAAACTTTCATACAAAGTCCATTGCATATGATGAGAAGTTTGATACTTGATGATTGTTTTGAGATATGAGGATAGTGATATTAGAGTCATGCTAGTGGAGTTATTATGAATTTGATAAATACTTGTGTTAAAGTTTGTGATTCCTGTAGCATGCACGTATGGTGAACCGCTATGTGACGAAGTTAGAGCATGAGGTATTTGTAGAGTCTCATCCTTTGTGTGGAGGTCGGGGGCGCGCGATGGTTAACTCCTACCAACCTCCCCCCTAGGAGCATGCGTTGATTGCTTTGTTTTGATGACTCATAAATTTTTGCAATAAGTATATGAGTTCTTTATGACTAATGTTGAGTCCATGGATTATACGCACTCTCGTCCTTCCACCATTGCTAGCCTCTCTTGTACCACGCAACTTTCGCCGGTACCATACACCCACTATATACCTTCCTCAAAACAGCCACCATATACCTTCCTCAAAACAGCCACCATACCTACCTATCATGGCATTTCCATAGCCATTCCGAGATATATTGCCATGCAACTTTCCACCGTTCCGTTCATATGACACGCTTCATATTGTCATATTGCCATGCATGATCATGTAATTGACATCGTATTTGTGGCAAAGCCACCGTGCATAATTTATCATACATGTCACTCTTGATTCATTGCACATCTCGGTGCACTACCGGAGGCATTCATATAGAGTCATACTTTGTTCTAGTATCGAGTTGTAATATCGAGTTGTAAATCAATATAAGTGTGTTGATCATCATTATTAGAGCATTGTCCCAAATAAAAAAAGGAAAGGCCAAGAAAAAGAAAGGCCCAAAAAAAGGAAAAAGGAAAAAAAAAGAAAAAGAAGAAAAAAAAGGAAAAAAAAAAAGAAAAGGGACAATGCTACTATCTTTTTTTCCACACTTGTGCTTCAAAGTAGCACCATGTTCTTCATGATAGAGAGTCTCATGTTTAGTCACTTTCATATACTAGTGGGAATTTTCATTATAGAATTTGGCTTGTATATTCCAACGATAGGCTTCCTCAAATGCCCTAGGTCTTCATGAGCTAGCAAGTTGGATGCACACCCACTTAGTTTCTTTTGTTGAGCTTTCATACATTTTTAGCTCTAGTGCATCCGTTGCATGGCAATCCCTACTCACTCACATTGATATCTATTGATGGGCATCTCCATAACCCGATGATACGCCTAGTCGATGTGAGACTATCTTCCTCTTTTTGTATTCTCCACAACCACCACTCTATTCCACCCATAGTGCTATATCCATGGCTCACGCTCATGTATTGCGTGAAAGTTGAAAGGTTTGAAAAAATTGAGTATGAAAACAATTGCTTGGCTGAAACCGGGGTTGTGCATGATAAGAATATTTTGTGTGATAAAGAGGGAGCATAGCCAGACTATATGATTTTGTAGGGATAACATTCTTTGGCCATGTTATTTTGAGAAGACATGATTGCTTTGTTAGTCTGCTTGAAGTATTGTTATTTCTTATGTCAATCTAGACTTTTGTCTTGAATCTTTCGGATCTGAACATTCATGCCACAATAAAGAAATTACATTGAAAATTATGTTGGTTAGCATTCCACATCAAAAATTATGTTTTTATCATTTACCTACTCGAGGACGAGTAGGAATTAAGCTTGGGGATGCTTGATACGTCTCCAACGTATCTATAATTTTTTATTGTTCCATGCTATTATATATAATGTTTTGGATGTTTGATGGGCTTTATTATACACTTTTATATTATTTTTGGTACTAACCTATTAACCCAAAGGCCCAGTCCAGATTGTTGTTTTTGCCTATTTCAGGGTTTCACAGAAAAGGAATATCAAACGGAGTCCAAACGGAATAAAACCTCCGAGGGAGTTATTTTTGGAACGATATATTCACGAGAGACTTGAGAACCAAGGCAGAGGGGACACGTGGTGCCCAGGAGGGTCGAGGACGCGCCCCTTCCCCCTGGGCGCACCCCCACCCACGTGGGCCCCATGTTGCTCCACCGATGTACTCCTTCCTCCTATATATACCCATGTACCCTGAAAACATCGAAGTAACAGAGAAAACCCTAATTCCACTGCCGCAACCTTCTGTTCCCGTGAGATCCCATCTTGGGGCCTGTTCCGGAGCTCCGCCGGAGGGGGGATCTCCCACAGAGTGCTTCTACATCAACAACATCGCCTCACCATGAGTTGTGAGTAGTTTACCACAGACCTTCGGTTCCATAGTTAGTACCTAGATGGCTTCTTCTCTCTTTTTGGATCTCAATACCAAGTTCTCCTCGGTCTTCGAGGAGATCTATTCGATGTAATCTTTTTGCGGTGTGTTTGTCGAGATCCGATGAATTGTGGGTTTATGATCAAGATTATCTATGAGAAATATTTGGTTCTTTTTTTGTATTCTTTTATGTATGATTATAATATCCTTGCAAGTCTCTTCGAATTATCGGTTTGGTTTGGCCTACTAGATCTATCGTTCTTGCAATGGGAGAAGTGCTTGGCTTTGGGTTCAATCCTGCGGTGTCCTTTCCCAGTGACAGTAGGGGCAGCAAGGCACGTATTGTATTATTGCCATCAAGGATAAAAAGATGGGGTTTATATCATATTGCTTGAGTTTATCCCTCTACATCATGTCATCTTGCTTCAAGCATTACTCTGTTCTTATGAACTTAATACTCTAGATGCATGCTGGATAGTGGTCGATGTGTGGAGTAATAGTAGTAGATGCATAATCGTTTCGTTCTACTTGCCTCGGACGTGATGCCTATATATAATGATCATGCCTAGATATTCTCATAATTATTCGCTTTTCTATCAATTGCTCGACAGTAATTTGTTCACCCACCGTAGAATTCAGCTATCATGAGAGAAGCCACTACTGAAACCTATGCCCCCCCGGGTCTATTCTCAACATATCAATCTACAATATACTTTACTTTGCTGTTTTTACTTTTTGTTCTTATATCCAAAAATACCAAAAACATTGTATTATCCTATCTATCAGATCTCACTTTCATAAGTAACCGTAAAGGGATTGACAACCCCTTATCACGTTGGCTGTGAAGTTCTTATTTGTTTGTGCAGGTGCGAGGGACTCGTGCGTGGTCTCCTATTGTATTGATACATTGGTTCTCAAAAACTGAGGGAAATACTTACGCTACTGTGCTGCATCACCCTTTCCTCTTCGAGGGAATACAACGCAAGCTCGAGAAGTAGCATTGGGTTCGACACTCTTGCTTATCGAAAGGACTACGATAGATCACCTACACTTGTGGATCATCAAGACTCTTTTCTGGCGCTGTTGCCGGGGAGTGACGCGCCTTTGGTAAGTGGAATTTGGTAAGGAAAACTTTATATAGTGTGCTGAAATTTATTGTCACTTGTTACTATGGCTCATCATCCTTTGAGGGTCTTGTTCGGGGTATCTTCACCCCAACCAGAAGAGCAAAGAGTTGCTCCTCAACCTACTGAACCTACTCAAAATGTTTACTTTGTAATTCCTTCAGGTATGATACAGAAACTGCTAGATAATCCCTTTACAGGAGATGGAACACTGCATCCCGATTTACACCTAATCTATGTGGATGAAATTTGTGGATTATTTAAGCTTGCAGGTATGCCCGAGGATGTTATCAAGAAGAAGGTCTTCCCTTTATCTTTGAAGGGAGACGCATTGACATGGTTTAGGTTATGTGATGATATTGGATCATGGAACTATAATCGACTGAAGTTGGAATTTCATCAGAAATTCTACCCTATGCATCAGGTTCATCGTGATCGAAATTATATATATAATTTTTGGCCTCGCGTAGGAGAAAGCATCGCTCAAGCTTGGGGAGGCTTAAGTCAATGTTATATTCATGCCCCAATCATGAGCTCTCAAGAAAAATGATCATTCAAAAATTTTATGCTCGACTTTCTCTCAATAATCGCACCATGCTCGATAATTCTTGTGATGGTTCTTTTATGATGAAGACTATTGAATTCAAATGGGATTTATTGGAAAGAATTAAACGCAAATCAGAAGATTGGGATTTCGAAGAAGGTAAGGAGTCAGGTATGACCCCTAAGTTTGATTGTGTTAAAGCTTTTGTGGATACCGATGTTTTCCGTGAATTTAGCACTAAATATGGACTTGACTCTAAGATAGTAGCTTCTTTCTATGAATCATTTGCTACTCATGTTGATCTCCCCAAGGAGAAGTGGTTTAAATACCATCCTCCCATTGAAGTAAAAGTAGTTGAACCTATTAAAGGTGAAGAAAAGACTATCACTTATAATGTTGATCCTATTGTTCCTACTGCTTATATTGAGAAACACCTTTCCCTGTTAGAATAAAGGATCATGCTAAAGCTTCAACTGTGGTTCGTAAGAGTAATACTAGAACACCTACACCCTCTGAGAAAATTAAAGTTGAACCTAGTGTTGCTATGGTCAAAGATCTCAAGTTTTAAAATTTAGATGGACATGTTATTTACCTCCAAGAGGAAGCTGCTAGAATAGCCAAACCCGATACTAGGAATAAACATAGACATGTTGTAGGCTTGCCTGTTATTTCTGTTAAAATAGGAGATCATTACTATCATGTTTATTTGACGTAGGCGCCAGTGCAACTATAATCCCTCATTCCTTATATAAAAAAATTATGCATGATATTGCACCCACTGAGTTAGAAGGGATTGATGTTACTATTAAGCTTGTCAATAGAGACAATATTTCACTAGTTGGGATTGTTAGAGATGTTGAAGCCTTGTGTGGGAAGGTTAAATACCCTGCTGATTTTCTTTTTCTTAGTTCCCCAAAAGATGATTTTTGTCCCATTATATTTGGTAGACGCTTCTTGAATACTGTTAATGCTAAGATAGACTGCGTAAAAGATATTGTTACTGTTGGTTTAGGGGATATGTCTCAGGATTTTAACTTTGATAAATTTCGTAGACAACCCCATGATAAAGAATTACCTAGTAAGGATGAAATTATTGGTCTTGCTTCTATTCTTGTGCCTCATAGCGATCCTTTAGAACAATAACTGCTAGACCATGAAAATGATATGTATATGAATGAGAGAAGGGATTTAGATGAAATAATCTTGCCTGTTGAAATCCTAGGGGATCCTCCTCCACCCAAGGGTGACCCCGTGTTTGAACTTAAACCATTACCTGATAATCTTAAGTATGTTTATCTGGATGAAAAGAAGATATATCCTGTTATTATCAGTGCTAACCTTTCAGAGTAGGAAGAAGAAAAATTATTGAAAACTCTGAAGAAGCACCATGCTGCTATTGGATATACTCTAGATGATCTTAAGGGCATTAGTCCAACTTTATGCCAACACAAGATAAAATTGGAAGAGGACGCTAAACCGTTTATTGATCACCAACGAGGGTTAAATCCAAAGATGAAAGAAGTGGTAAGGAAGGAAATACTAAAGCTTCTAGAGGCAGGTATAATCTATCAGTTGCTGGTAGCCCGTGGGTAAGTCCTGTCCATTGTGTCCCTAAGAAGGGAGGTATGACTGTTGTTCCTAATGATAAAGATGAATTGATCCCACAAAGAATTGTTATAGGTTATAGGATGGTAATTGATTTCTGCAAATTCAATAAAGCTACTAAGAAAGATCATTACCCTTTGCCTTTTATTGATCAAATGCTAGAAATGTTATCCAAACATACTCATTTTTGATTTCTAGATGGCTATTCTGGTTTCTCTCAAATACCCGTGTCAAAAGGGGATCAAGAAAAGACCACTTTTACTTGTCCTTTCGGTACCTTTGCTTATAGATGTATGCCTTTTGGTTTATGTAATGCACCTGCTACCTTTGAAAGATGCATGATGGCTATATTCTCTGATTTTTGTGAAAAGATTGTTGAGGTTTTCATGGATGATTTCTCCGTTTACGGAACTTCTTTTGATGATTGCGTGAGCAACCTTGATCGAGTTTTGCAGAGATGTGAAGACACTAATCTTGTCTTGAATTGGGAGAAGTGCCACTTTATGGTTAATGAAGGCATTGTCTTGGGACATAAAATTTCTGAAAGGGGTATTGAAGTTGACAAAGGTAAAGTTGATGCTATTGAAAATATGCCGTATCCCAAGGACATCAAAGGTATACGAAGTTTCCTTGGTCATGCCTGTTTTTATAGGAGGTTCATTAAGGACTTCTCCAAAATCTCCAGGCATCTAACTAATCTCTTACAAAAAGATGCTCCTTTTGTCTTTGATGATGATTGCTTAGAAGCATTTGAAATAGTTAAGAAAGCATTGATCTCTGCACCTATTGTCCAGCCTCCTGACTGGAATTTACCCTTTGAGATTATGTGCGATGCTAGTGATTATGATGTAGGTGCTATTCTAGGACAAAGAGTTGATAAGAAATTGAATGTTATCCAATATGCTAGTAAAACTCTAGACGGTGCCCAGAGAAATTATGCTACTACTGAGAAAGAATTTTTAGCAGTTGTATTTGCTTGTGAAAAGTTTAGACCTTATATTGTTGATTCTAAAGTAACTATTCACACTGATCATGCTGCTATCAAATACCTTATGGAAAAGAAAGATGCTAAACCTAGACTTATTAAATGGGTTCTCTTGCTGCAAGAATTTGATTTGCATATTATTGATAAAAGGGGGCTGAGAACCCCATTGCAGACAACTTGTCTAGGCTAGAGAATATTCTTGATGACCCACAACCTATTGATGATAGCTTTCCTGATGAACAATTAGCTGTCATAAATACTTCTCGTACTGCTCCATGGTATGCTGATTATGCTAATTACATTGTTGCTAAGTTTATACCACCTAGCTTCACATACCAGCAAAAGAAAAAGTTCTTTTATGATTTGAGGCATTACTTCTGGGATGACCCACATCTTTATAAAGAAGGAGTAGATGGTATTATTAGACGTTGTGTACCTGAGCATGAACAGGAACAGATCCTACGCAAGTGCCACTCCGAAGCTTATGGAGGACACCATGCTGGAGATAGAACTGCACATAAGGTATTCCAATCTGGTTTTTATTGGTCTACTCTCTTCAAGGATGCTCGTAAGTTTGTCTTATCTTGTGATGAATGTCAAAGAATTGGTAATATCAGTAGACGTCAAGAAATGCCTATGAATTATTCACTTTTTATCGAACCGTTTGATGTCTGGGGATTTGATTATATGGGACCGTTTCCTTCCTCTAATGGGTACACACATATTTTAGTTGTTGTTGATTACGTTACTAAGTGGGTAGAAGTTATTCCAACTAGTAGTGTTGATCACAACACCTCTATTAAGATGCTTAAAGAAGTTATTTTCCCGAGGTTTGGAGTCCCTAGATACTTAATGACTGATGGTGGTTCACACTTTATTCATGGTGCTTTCCGTAAAATGCTTGCTAAGTATGATGTTAACCATAGAATTGCATCCCCTTATCACCCATAGACTAGTGGTCAAGTAGAATTAAGTAATAGAGAGCTGAAATTAATTTTGCAAAAGACAGTTAATAGGCCTAGAAAGAATTGGTCCAAGAAACTTGATGATGCATTATGGGCCTATAGAACTGCATACAAAAATCCTATGGGTATGTCTCCGTATAAGATGGTTTATACAAAAGCATGTCACTTACCTCTCGAGCTAGAACATAAGGCATATTGGTCCATTAAAGAGCTCAATTATGATTTCAAACTTGCCGGTGAGAAGAGGTTATTTGACATTAGCTCTCTTGATGAATGGAGAACCCATGCCTATGAGAATGCCAAGCTGTTTAAAGAAAAAGTTAAAAGATGGCATGACAAAAGGATACAAAAGCGTGAGTTTAACGTGGGTGATTATGTCTTGCTATACAACTCTCGTTTAAGATTTTTGCAGGAAAACTTCTCTCTAAATGGGAAGGTCCTTACGTTATCGAGGAAGTCTATCATTCCGGTGCCATAAAAATCAACAACTTCGAAGGCACAAATTCGAAGGTGGTGAACGGTCAAAGAATCAAACATTATATCTCAGGTAATCCTATAAATGTTGAAACAAATATTATTGAAACCGTAACCCCGGAGGAATACATAAGGAACACTTTCAAGAACGATTCAGACCCCGAAAAGGAAGAGGTATGTCGTACGGTAAGTAATGCGACTCCGAAATAGTTCTAATGGAAATTTTTCACTGTTTTGGAATATTTAGAAAAATAGAAAAATAAGAGGCAGTCCGGAAGAGACACAAGCCGTCCACAAGGGTGGAGGGTGCACCCCCTTCCCCTGGGCGTGCCCCCTGCCTCGTGGGCACCTCGTGTGCCTCCCGGACTCCGATTTCTTGCACGTGACTTCTTTTGGTCGGTAAAAATTCATTATATATTCTCCCGAAGGTTTTGACCACTGTATCACGCCAAAATCCTATGTTTTTGTTTCGAGCTGTTTCTGTCGCAGATAAGAGCAATATGTCATCCCAGGATTCGGAGGGAGAAAGCTATGTGGCTGATCTCCTTGCTGACCCTAAGGTCTATGGGGACTGCGAACATTATGGTTGGACCACGGAGGAAGAAGAAGACCATGATCCCAAGGGAAAGGATTGCACCAACTCAGATGAAGATGACGTCCCACTACCTCAACCTGGGGACATGCATGTGGAGTTCAAGAAGTCAAGCCTCCCCAACAGAGCACAGAAACGTAAGATCGAGTTTATCCCTTTTCGCCTCTTGCAGGAAAACAAGCAGGAACTATGCAAGAAGATATTAAACCTTGAGCAGGAATTCAATGACCTAAGGGAGCAAAATTCTATCCTCAAGCGCAAGTTAAGGAACAAGCCAACTGCATCATCACCACCTCCGAAGAAGGGGACATAATCATATGGGTATGTGCACTCCCCTTGGCAACTGCCAAGCTTGGGGGAGGTGCCCCGGTATAGTATCACCATCACACTCCTATCTTTACCATTTTTCTTAGTTCGATCCTTTTAGTATTATCTTGATCTAGTAGAATAAAGTTAGCATGATCTGTTGTGAGCTTTTGCTTTATGATCTTTACCTTTGTAATCGAGTCCGTGAGCAATATAATAAAGATTAGTGTTGAGTCAAGGGCTTGATTTCCTCACTTTGGTCATGAGAGAATAAAGGAAAATATAAAAAGTATCAAAGAGATCATATTGATCTTATGGGAAGTAATGACTTCACATATAAAGAGTATGAAGAATAAAAGTTGTTGAGGGTTGACAGCCATAGTCTTGGTCATCGTTGCAATTAATAGGAAGTAATAAAGAAAGAGAGGTTTCACATACAAATATACTATCTTGGACATCTTTTATGATTGTGAGCACTCATTGAAATATAACATGCTAAAGAGTTGATGTTGGACAAGGAAGACAACATAATGGGTTATGTGATAACCCACAAGTGTAGGGGATCACAACAGTTTTCGAGGGTAAAGTATTCAACCCAAATTTATTGATTCGACACAAGGGGAGCCAAAGAATACTCTTAGGTATTAGCAGCTGAGTTGTCAATTCAACCACACCTGGAAGACTTAACATCTGCAGCAAAGTATTTAGTAGCAAAGTAATATGGAAGTAACTGTAACAGCAATAAAAGTAATGATGGTGTTTTTTGTAGTGATTGTAACAGTAGCAGCGGAAAAGTAAATAAGCAACAAGCAACATGTGAAAAGCTCGTAGGCATTGGTTCCGTGATGGGGAATTATGTCGGATGCAATTCATCATGTAAAAGTTATAACCTAGGGTGACATAGAACTAGCTCCAGTTCATCAATGTAATGTAGGCATGTATTCTGAATATAGTCATACGTGCTTATGGTAAAGAACTGGCATGACATCTTTTGTTCTACCCTCCTGTGGCAGCGGGGTCCTAATGGAAACTAAGGGATATTAAGGCCTCTTTCTAATAGAGTACCGGACCAAAGCATTAACACATAGTGAATACATGAACTCCTCAAACTACGGTCATCACCGGGAGTGGTCCCGACTATTGTCACTTCGGGGTTGCCGGATCATAACACATAGTAGGTGACTATTGACTTGCAAGATAGGATCAAGAACACACATATATTCATGAAAACATAATAGGTTTAGATCTGAAATCATGGCACTCGGGCCCTAGTGACAAGCATTAAGCATAGCAAAGTCATAGAAACATCAATCTAGAACATAGTGGATACTAGGGATCAAACCCTAACAAAACTAACTCGATTACATGGTAAATCTCATCCAACCCATCATCGTCCAGCAAGCCTACGATGGGATTACTCACGCACGGCGGTGAACATCATGAAATTGGTGATGGAGGAAGGTTGATGATGACGATGGCGACAATCTCCACTCTCCGGAGCCCCGAACGGACTTCAGATCAGCCCTCCCGAGAGAGATTAGGGCTTGGCGGTGGCTCCGTATCGTAAAACGCGATAATTCTTCCTTCCTGATTTTTTTCTCTTCGAAAGTGCATATATGGAGTCCGGGGGTACATCGGTGGACCAACAGGGGGCCCACGAGGGGGCGCCTAGGGAGGGGGCGCGCCCCCACCCTCGTGGACAGGGTGTGGGCCCCCTGACGTGGATCTTTCCGCAGATATTTTTTATATTTTGCGAAATAATTCTCCGTGGATTTTCAGGTCATCCCGAGAACTTTTTATTTCTGCACAAAAACAACACCATGGCAATTCTGCTGAAAACAGCGTCAGTCCGGGTTAGTTCCATTCAAATCATGTAAGTTAGAGTCCAAAACAAGGGCAAAAGTGTTTGAAAAAGTAGATACGTTGGAGGCGTATCAACTCCCCCAAGCTTAAACCTTTGCTTGTCCTCAAGCAATTCAATTGATAAACTAAAAGTGATAAAGAAAAACTTTGACAAACTCTGTTTGCTCTTGTTTTTGTCAATATGTAAAGCCAGCATTCAAGTTTTCAGCAAGATCATGAACTAACCACATTCACAATAAATTTCAGGTCTCATGTCTACTCATATAAATGGCATAATCAACTAGCGAGCAATAATAATAAACCTCGGATGACAACACTTTCTCAAAACAATCATAATATGATATAACAAGATGGTATCTCGCTAGCCCTTTCTGAGACCGCAAAACATAAATGCAGAGCACCTTTAAAGATCAAGGGCTAACTAGACATTGTAATTCATGGTAAAAGAGATCCGGTCATGATCATACTCAATGAAAATTAATAGTAATACATGCAAATGACAGAGGTGCTCTCCAACTGGTGCTCTTTAATAAGAGGATGATGACTCAGCATAAAAGTAAATAGATAGGCCCTTCGCAGAGGGAAGCGGAGATTTGTAGAGGTGCCAGAGCTCGATTTTTAAATAGAGATGAATAATATTTTGAGCGGTATACTCTCATTGTCAACATAACAACCAAGAATCTCGATATCTTCCATGCTACATACATTATAGGCGGTTCCCAAACAGAATGGTAAAGTTTATACTCCCCCAACCACCAACAAGCACACTCCACGGCTAGCCCGAAACAACGGGTACCGTCCAAACCAGCAACAGCCCTGGGGGAGTTTTGTTTAATTATTATGATTTGAGCATGGGACTGGGCATCCCGGTTACCAGCCATTTTCTCATGAATGATGAGTGGAGTCCACTCATCGTGAGAATAACCCACCTAGCATGGAAGATATAGACAGCCCTAGTTGATACATGAGCTGTTCGAGCATACAAAACAGAATTTCATTTGAAGGTTTAGAGTTTGGCACATACAAATTTACTTGGAACGGCAGGTAGATACCGCATATAGGAAGGTATGGTGGACTCATGTGGAATAACTTTGGGGTTTATGGAAGTGGATGCACAAAAAGTATTGCCGCTTAGTACAAGTGAAGGCTAGAAAGAGACTGGGAAGTGACCAGCTAGAGAGCGACAACAGTCATCAACATGCATTAAAATTAATCAACAATGAATGCAAGCATGAGTAGGATATAAATCACCATGAACATAAATATCGTGGAGGCTATGTTGATTTTGTTTCAACTACATGCGTGAACATGTGCCAAGTCCGACCACTTGAATCGTGCAAAGGAGGATACCACCCTATCATACCACATCACAACCATTTTAATATCATGTTGGCACGCAAGATAGACCATTATAAACTCCTAGCTGATTAAGCATGGCATAAGCAGCTATGATCTCTAATTGTCATTGCAAGCATGTTTCATTCATAACAAGCTGAATAAGGAACGATGAATTATCATATTTACAAAAACAAGAGAGGTCGAGTTCATACTAGCTTTTCTCATCTCAATTAGTTCATCATATATCATCATTATTGCCTTTCACTCGCACGATCGAACGGTGCGGATAATAATAATTGTGCACGTGCATTGGATTAAGCTGGAATTTGCGAGCATTTAATACAAGAGAGAAGACAAAGTAATATGGCTCAAGGTTAAATCAATAATAAAGCATATGAGAGCCACTATGCATTTTCAATCATGGTCTTCTACTCTTGACCCCCAAAGAAAAGAAAAGAAACTATTTACATGGGAAAGCTCCCAACAAGCAAAAGAAGAACGAGAAATCTTTTTGGGTTTTCTTTTAATTACTACTACAAGCATTGAAAGCAAACTAGCTAAAAGCTACAACTAAATTTTTTTTGTTTTGTTTTTCTTAAGGTTTTTCTACCACACAAGAAAAAGACGAAGAAAGGAAATGAAACTAGCATGGATAGTACAATGAAAGAGTGTGAACACCGACAACTAGAATAAGTGTGTGAACATGAATGTAATGTCGGTGAGAAACACGTACTCCCCCAAGCTTAGGCTTTTGGCCTAAGTTGGTCTTGAAGGAAATATTCCCTAGAGGCAATAATAAAGATGTTATTTGTATTTCCTAATATCATGATAAATGTCTTTTATTCATGCTAGAATTGTATTAACCGAAAACTTAGTACATGTGTGAATACATAGACAAAACAGTATGTCCCTAGTATACCTCTACTAGACTAGCTCATTGATCAAAGATGATTATGTTTCCTAACCATAGACATGAGTGGTCATTTGATCAACGGGATCACATCATTAGGAGAATGATGTGATGGACAAGACCCATCTGTTAGCTTAGCACTACGATCGTTTAGTTTTACTGTTATTGCTTTCTTCATGACTTATACATGTTCCTATGACTATGAGATTATGCAACTCCCGTATACCGGAGGAACACCTTGTGTGCTATCAAACATCACAACGTAACTGCGTGATTATAAAGATGCTCTACAGGTGTCTCCGAAGGTGTTCGTGGTGTTGGCATAGATCAAGAATAGGATTTGTCACTCCGAGTGTCGGAGAGGTATCTCTGGGCCCTCTCGGTAATACACATCATAATAAGCCTTGCAAGCAAATGACTAATGAGTTAGTCACGGAATGACGTATTATGGAACGAGTAAAGAGACTTGCCAGTAACGAGATTGAACTAGGTATTGAGATACCGACGATCGAATCTCGGGCAAGTAACATACCGATGACAAAGGGAACAACGTATGTTGTTATGTGGTTTGACCGATAAAGATCTTTGTAGAATATGTAGGAGCCAATATGAGCATCCAGGTTCCGCTATTGGTTATTGACCGGAGATGAGTCTCGGTCATGTCTACATAGTTCTCGAACCCGTAGGGTCCGCACGCTTAACGTTTGATGACAATCGGTATTATGAGTTTATGAGTTTTGATGTACCGAAGGTAGTTCGGAGTCCCGGATGAGATGACGAACATGACAAGGAGTCTCGGAATGTCCGGGACATAAAGATTGATATATTGGACGACTATATTCAGACACCAGAAGTGTTCCGAGAAAGTTTTGGATTTAAGCGGGTTGCCGGAGGGGGTTACCGGACCCCCCCCCCCCCCCGAGGGAGTATGGTCCATAGTGGGCCTTGAGGGAAAAGAGAGAGGCAGCCCATAGGGGCTGGCCGGCGCCGCACTAGGGAATCCTAGTTGGACTAAGAGTGGGGGGGCGCCACCTCTCCCCTTCCTTCTCTTCTCCTTCTTCCTTTCCTACTCCTAGTAGGAATAGGAAGGAGGATTCCTATTCCTACTAGCAGTAGGACTCCTACTCCCTATGGCGCGCTAGGCTTGCCCGGCTGGCCTTCCCCTTGCTCCTTTATATACGGGGGCAGGGGGGCACCTCTAGACACACAAGTTGAATTGTTTTAGCCGTGTGCGGTGCCCCCTCCACAGAAACACACCTCAGTCATGTCGTTGCAGTGCTTAGGCGAAGCCCTGCGCCGGTAACTTCATCATATCCGTCACCACGCCATCGTGCTGACGAAACTCTCCCGTGAAGCTCAACTGGATCAAGAGCTTGTGGGACGTCATCAAGCTGAACGTGTGCTGAACGCGGAGGTGTCGTACGTTCGGTGCTTGATCGGTTGGATCGTGAAGAAGTTTGACTACATCAACCGCGTCACTTGACGCTTCCGCTTTCGGTCTACGAGGGTACGTAGACACACTCTCCCCTCTTGTTACTATGCATCTAGTAGATAGATCTTGCGTGATCGTAGGAAAATTTTGAAATACTATGTTCCCCAACAGTGGCATCATGAGCCAGGTCTATGCGTAGATGATATGCGCGAGTAGAACACGAGTGAGTTGTGGATGATACTAGTCATATTGCTTACCAGCATGTCATACTTTGGTTCGGCGGTATTGTGAGATGAAGCGGCCCGGACCGACATTACGCGTACGCTTACGCGAGACTGGTTTCACCGTTATGAGCACTCGTTGCTTAAAGATGACTGGCGGGTGTCTGTCTCTCTCACTTTAGCAGAATCAAGTGTGGCTATGCCCGGTCCTTGTGAAGGTCAAAACAGCACATACTTGACGAAACATCGTTGTGGTTTTGTATGCGTAGGTGATACGTCCAAAACGTATCTATAATTTCTGCTTGCTCCATGCCACTTTTGGGTGATATTGCTATGATATTCATACACTTCCATACACTTTTGATCATATTTGGACTAACCTACTAATCCAGTGCACCCCGGTGCCAGTTTCTGTTTTCGGCTGATTTTGTATTTCAGGTTTTCAAATTACGAGAACTGCCAGGAAAAATCCAGAAAAAATATATAAAAAATCAGCGTTCCAGGAGCTACCGTGCGGCCAAAGTACAGCCGGGGGGGACCCACAGGGGCTCCAGGCGCCCTGTGGGCGCCCCCCCCCCCTAGGCCGCGCCGGGGGGCGCTTGGGCACCCCTGACCCCCTCTGGTGGCCCCCTTTGGCATATATTTAAAGCGTGTCGAGGAAACCCTGATTCCAGACCCCTTTTTTCCAGACGCGATTCCGATCTCCGCCGCCATCGCCATCAAGCTTCGGGGGACCAGAAATCCTGCGTCGGCACCCTGCCGGGACGGGGAAGTGCCCCCGGATTCATCTCCATCGACGTTGCTTCCTCCCTCCATGATGCGGGAGTAGTTCCTCCTCGGGGCTGAGGTTCTTACCAGTAGCTATGTGGTCAATTCTCTCTCCCATGATGTGATCTTCGTTGTGATCATAGGCTATGTTAATCTAGGGTGATCCCATGATGTTTCCCCTTCCTCTATGTATTGGATTGATGTACTCACTTGTCTTTATCTAGTATAATCCCCGAGACCAAGGTGACAGCGGTCTATTGGACATGGATTAGAACAATATTTTCATGAGTGATTTCCTCTCTTGTGTGTTGATTGAAGATTGAGAGTCTCTTGGTGCTTGTCTTTGACTATCCTTTAGATATGTTGTGGTGATTGTGGGACTCTCTTTGGATGGCCGCGGTGACATTGGGAATTCCTTAGATTGGGAACTACGAACTTTGAGGTGTGCTTTTGTAGCCCTACATAATTCTCGTCCTCTCTTGACCATGAAGGAATGACCTCCGAGTGTGTCCCCTTTGCATGTTTTATGAGAAATATCATGTGATTCGATTATGTTAATGTTGTTGGGAGTTGCCACTAGTGAAAGTATGAACCCTAGGCCTTGTTTCCACCATTGCAATACCATTTGTGCTCACGTTTACCACTTGTTTCCTTGCTGCACTTTTTATTACAGATTTATATTACTTTGTTTTGCCATCCATATCACTTGCCATTTAACATCTCTTCGCCGAACTAATGCACCTATACATCTAACAAGTGTATTAGGTGTGTTGGGGACACAAGAGACTTCTTGTATCTTAGTTGCAGGGTTGCTTGAGAGAGACCATCTTCAACCTCTACTTCCCTGAGTTCGATAAACCTTAGGTCATCCACTTGAGGGAAATTTGCTGCTGTCCTACAAACCTCTGCGCTTGGAGGCCCAACATAGTCTACAAGAGTAGAAGCGTGCGTAGACATCAGTAGGTAAGAGTGGTTCTTGCTAAGCCCGTAGCAGCCACGTAAAACTTGCAACAACAAAGTAGAGGACGTCTAACTTGTTTTTGCAGGGAATGTTGTGATGTGATATGGTCAAGACATGATGAGTTATACGGTTTTGTATGAGATGATCATGTTTTGTAAAGTTATCAGCAACTGGCAGGAGCCATATGGCTGTCGCTTTATTGTATGAAATACAGTCGCCATGTAATTGATTTACTTTATCACTAAGCGGTAGCGATAATCGTGGAAGCAATAGTTGGCGAGATGACAACGATGCTACAATGGAGATCAAGGTGTCGCGTCGGTGACGAAGGTGATCATGACGGTGCTTTGGAGATGGAGATCAAAAGCACAAGATGATTATGGCCATATCATGTCACATATTTTGATTGCATGTGATGTTTATCTTATTATGCTTCTTATTTTGCTTAGTACGGCGGTAGCATTATAAGATGATCCCTTACAAAATTTCAAGGTATAAGTGTTCTCCCTAAGTATGCACCGTTGCGAAAGTTCGTCGTGCCGAGACACCACGTGATGATCGGGTGTGATAAGCTCTACGTTCAAATACAACGGGTGTAAGCCAGTTTTGCACACGTAGAATACTCGGGTTAAACTTGACGAGCCTAGCATATGCAGATATGGCCTCGGAACACTAGAGACCGAAAGGTCGAGCGTGAATCATATAGTATATACGATCAACATAAGATGTTTACCATTGAAACTACTCCATCTCACGTGATGTTCAGACATGGTTTAGTTGATTTGGATCACGTGATCATTTAGATAACCAGAGGAATGTCTATCTAAGTCCCAGTTCTTTAAGTAATATGATTAATTGAGCTTTAATTTATCATGAACTTAGTCCTGATAGTTTTTGCATATCTATGTTGTTGTAGATCAATGGCCCGTGCTACCGTTCCTTTGAATTTTAATGCATTCCTAGAGAAAGCTAAGTTGAAAGATGATGGTAGCAATTACACGGACTGGGTCCGTAACTTGAGGATTATCATCATTGTTGCACAGAAGAATTATGTCCTTGAAGCACCGCTAGGTGACAAGCCCCCTCCCACTAATGTAGACACTTTGAACGTCTGGCAGACGCGGTCTGATGACTACACGATAGTTCAGTGTGCCATGCTCTACGGCTTAGAACCGGTACTTCAACGATGTTTTGAACGTCATGGAGCCTATGAGATGTTCCAGTAGTTGAAGTTAATATTTCAAGCAAATGCCCGGATTGAGAAATATGAGATTTCCAACAAGTTCTATAGCTGCAAGATAGAGGAGAATAGTTCTATCAGTGAACACTTGCTCAGAATGTCTGGGTACTACAACCATATGACTCAACTTGGTTGCAAAGTTGACGAGGATAGTGTTATTGATAGAGTTCTTCAATCACTGCCACCAAGCTATAAAAGCTTCGTAATGAACTATAATATGCAAGGGATGCAAAAGACAATTCCCGAGCTCTTCGCTATGCTCAAGGCTGCGGAGGTAGAAATCAAAAAGGAGCATCAAGTGTTGATGGTTAACAAGACCACTAGTTTCAAGAAAAAGGGCAAGGGAAAGAAAGGGAACTTCAAGATGAATAGCAAGATAGTTGCTACTCCCGCGAAGAAACCCAAGTCTGGAGCCAAGCCTGAAACTGAGTGCTTCTACTGCAAAGGGACTGGACACTGGAAGCGGAACTGCCCCAAGTATTTGGCGGATAAGAAGGATGGCAAGGTGAACAAAGGTATATGTGATATACATGTTATTGATGTGTACCTTACTAATGCTCATAGTAGTACCTGGGTATTTGATACCGGTTCGGTTGCTAATATTTGTAACTCAAAACAGGGACTACGGATTAAACGAAGATTGGCTAAGGACGAGGTGATGATGCGCGTGGGAAATGGTTCCAAAATCAATGTGATCGCCGTCGGCACGCTACCTCTACATCTACCTTCGGGATTAGTTTTAGACCTAAATAATTGTTATTTTTTTGCCAGCGTTGAGCATGAACATTATATCTTGATCTTGTTTGTTGCGAGACGGTTATTCATTTAAATAAGATAATAATGGTTGTTCTATTTTTATGAATAATATCTTTTATGGTCATGCACCCTTGAAGAGTGGTCTATTCTTGTTGGATCTCGATTGTAGTGATACACATATTCATAATATTGAAGCCAAAAGATGCAAGGTTAATAATGATAGTACAACTTATTTGTGGCACTGCCGTTTAGGTCATATTGGTGTAAAGCGCATGAAGAAACTCCATAGTGATGGACTTTTGGAATCACTTGATTATGAATCACTTGGTGCTTGCGAACCATGCCTCATGGGCAAGATGACTAAAACTCCGTTCTCCGGAACAATGGATCGGGCAACAGATTTATTGGAAATCATACATACATATGTATGTGGACCAATGAGTGTTGAAGCTCGGGGCGGGTATCATTATTTTCTGACCTTCACTGATGATTTGAGCAGATATGGGTATATCTACTTGACGAAACACAAGTCTGAAACATTTGAAAAGTTCAAAGAATTTCAGAGTGAAGTAGAGAATCATCGTAACAAGAAAATAAAGTTTCTACGATCTGATCGTGGAGGTGAATATTTGAGTTACGAGTTTGGTCTTCATTCGAAACAATGTGGAATAGTTTCACAACTCACGCCACCCGGAACACCACAGCGTAATGGTGTGTCTGAACGTCGTACCCGTACTTTACTGGATATGGTGCGGTCTATGATGTCTCTTACCGATCTACCACTATCGTTTTGGGGTTATGCTTTAGAGACAGCTGCATTCACGTTAAATAGGGCACCATCTAAATCCGTTGAGACGACGCCTTATGAACTGTGGTTTGGCAAGAAACCAAAGTTGTCGTTTCTTAAAGTTTGGGGCTGCGATTCTTATGTGAAAAAGCTTCAACCTGATAAGCTCGAACCCAAGTCGAAGAAATGTGTCTTCATAGGATACCCAAAAGAGACTGTTGGGTACACCTTCTATCACAGATCCGAAGGCAAGATATTCGTCGCTAAGAATGGATCCTTTCTAGAGTAGGAGTTTCTCTCGAAAGAAGTGAGTGGGAGGAAAGTAGAACTTGATGAGGTAATTGTACCTTCTCCCGAATTGGAAAGTAGTACATCACAGAAAATAGTTCCAGTGATTCCTACACCAATTAGTGAGGAAGCTAAGGATGATGATCATGAAACTCCAGATCAAGTTTCTGCTGAACTTCGTAGATCAACCAGAGTTCGTTCCGCACCAGAGTGGTACGGCAACCCAGTTCTGGAAGTCATGTTACTGGACCATGATGAACCTACGAACTATGAGGAAGCGATGATGAGCCCAGATTCCACAAAATGGCTCGAGGCCATGAAATCTGAGATGGGATCCATGTATGAGAACAAAGTGTGGAGTTTGGTTGACTTGCCCGATGATCGGCAAGCCATCGAAAATAAATGGATCTTCAAGAGGAAGACCGACGCAGACGGTAATGTTACTATTTACAAAGCTCGACTTGTTGTGAAAGGGTTTCGACAAGTTCAAGGAGTTGACTACGATGAGACTTTCTCACCCGTAGCGATGCTTAAGTCTGTCCGAATCATGTTAGCAATTGCCGCATTTTATGATTATGAAATCTGGCAAATGGATGTCAAAACTGCATTCCTGAATGGATATCTCAAAGAAGGTTAGTATATGATGCAACCAGAAGGTTTTGATGATCCTAAAGGTGCTAACAAAGTGTGCAAGCTCCAACGATCCATCTATGGACTGGTGCAAGCATCTCGGAGTTGGAATATACGCTTTGATGAGGTGATCAAAGCATATGGTTTTATAAAGACTTTTGGAGAAGCATGTATTTACAAGAAAGTGAGTGGGAGCTCTGTAGCATTTCTGATATTATATGTGGATGACATATTGTTGATTGGAAATGATATAGATTTTCTGGATAGCATAAAAGGATACTTGAATAAGAGTTTTTCAATGAAAGACCTCGGTGAAGCTTCTTACATATTAGGAATCAAGATCTATAGAGATAGATCAAGACGCTTAATTGGACTTTCACAAAGCACATACCTTGATAAAGTTTTGAAGAAGTTCAAAATGGATCAGTCAAAGAAAGGGTTCTTGCCCGTGTTATAAGGTGTGAAGTTGAGTAAGACTCAATGGCCGACCACTGCAGAAGATAGAGAGAAAATGAAAGTCATTCCCTATGCCTCAGCCATAGGATCTATCATGTATGCAATGCTGTGTACCAGACCTGATGTGTGCCTTGCTATAAGTCTAGCAGGGAGGTACCAAAGTAATCTAGGAGTTGATCACTGGACAGCGGTCAAGAACATCCTGAAATACATGAAAAGGACAAAGGATATGTTTCTCGTGTATGGAGGTGACAAAAAGGCTCGTCGTAAATGGTTACGTCGATTCTAGCTTTGACACTGATCCGGATGACTCGAAGTCACAAACCGGATATGTATTTTTATTGAATGGTGGAGCTGTCAGTTGGTGCAGTTCCAAGCAAAGCATCGTGGTGGGATCTACGTGTGAAGCAGAATACATAGCTTCTTCGGAAGCAGCAAATGAAGGAGTTCATATCCGATCTAGGTGTAATACCTAGTGCATCGGGTCCACTGAAAATCTATTGTGATAACACTGGAGCAAGAGCCTTGGCGAAGGAATCCAGGTTTCACAAGAGAACAAAGGACATCAAAAGACGCTTCAATTCCATCCGCGATCTAGTCAAGGAAGGAGACATAGAGATTTGCAAGATAGATACGGATCTGAATGTTGCAGACCCGTTGACTAAGCCTCCTCCACGGGCAAAACATGATCAGCACCAAGACTCCATGGCTGTTAGGGTCATTACTATGTAATCTAGATTATTGACTCTAGTTCAAGTGGGAGACTGAAGGAAATATGCCCTAGAGGCAATAATAAAGATGTTATTTGTATTTCCTTATATCATGATAAATTTCTTTTATTCATGCTAGAATTGTATTAACCGGAAACTTAGTACATGTGTGAATACATAGACAAAACAGTATGTCCCTAGTATGCCTCTACTAGACTAGCTCATTGATCAAAGATGGTTATGTTTCCTAACCATAGACATGAGTTGTCATTTGATCAACGGGATCACGTCATTAGGATAATGATGTGATGGACAAGACCCATCTGTTAGTTTAGCACTACGATCGTTTAGTTTTACTGCTATTGCTTTCTTCATGACTTATACATGTTCCTATGACTATGAGATTATGCAACTCCCGTATACCGGAGGAACACCTTGTGTGCTATCAAACGTCACAACGTAACTGCGTGATTATAAAGATGCTCTACAGGTGTCTCCGAAGGTGTTCGTGGTGTTGGCATAGATCAAGAATATGATTTGTCACTCCGAGTTTCGGAGAGGTATCTCTGGGCCCTCTCGGTAATACACATCATAATAAGCCTTGCAAACAAATAAATAATGAGTTAGTCACGAGATGATGTATTACGGAACTACTAAAGAGACTTGCCGGTAACGAGATTGAACTAGGAATTGAGATACCGACGATCGAATCTCGGGCAAGTATCATACCGATGACAAAGGGAACAACGTATGTTGTTATGCGGTTTGACCAATAAAGATCTTCGTAGAATATGTAGGAGCCAATATGAGCGTCCAGCTTCCGCTATTGATTATTGACTGGAGATGAGTCTCGGTCATGTCTACATAGTTATCGAACCCGTAGGGTCAGCATGCTTAACGTTTGATAACGATCGGTATTATGAGTTTACGAGTTTTGATGTACCGAAGGTAGTTCAGAGTCCCGGATGAGATCACGGACATGACGAGGAGTCTCGGAATGTCCGAAACATAAAGATTGATATATTGTACGACTATATTCGGACACCGGAAGTGTTCCGAGAAAGTTTCGGATTTAACCGGATTGCCGGAGGGGGTTACCGGAACCCCCCGAGGGAGTATGGTCCATAGTGGGCCTTGAGGGAAAAGAGAGAGGCAGCCCATAGGGGCTGGCCGGCGCTCCACTAGGGAATCCTAGTTGGATTAGGAGTGGGGGGCGCCACCTCTCCCCTTCCTTCTCTTCTCCTTCTTCCTTTCCTACTCCTAGTAGGAATAGGAAGGAGGCTTCCTATTCGTACTAGGAGTAGGAATCCTACTCCCTATGGCGCGCCAGGCTTGGCCGGCCAGCCTCCCCCTTGCTCCTTTATATTAGGGGGCAGGTGGGCACCTCTAGACACACAAGTTGAATTGTTTTAGCCGTGTGCGGTGCCCCCTCCACAGAAACACACATCGGTCATATCGTTGCAGTGCTTTGGCGAATCCCTGCGCCGGTAACTTCATCATATCCGTCACCACGCCGCCGTGCTGACGAAACTCTCCCGTGAAGCTCAATTGGATCAAGAGCTCGTGGGACATCATCAAGCTGAACGTGTGCTGAACGCGGAGGTGTCGTACGTTCGGTGCTTGATAGGTTGGATCGCGAAGAAGTTCGACTACATCAACTGCGTCACTTGACGCTTCCGCTTTCGGTCTACGAGGGTACGTAGACACACTCTCCCATCTCGTTGCTATGCATCTAGTAGATAGATCTTGCATGATCGTAGGAAAATTTTGAAATACTACGTTCCCCAACGGGCTATGGCCAATATTGGCCTGACGGATATCCAAATTTGTAGTTGGGGTTGCACTGAGATGCAGCAATTACTGCATGCTGAGCTGCAGCTTGGAGACGGATTGCTTCCATCATCTCCTGATACTCATTTGCCTCCTCCCTGGTTATAGTATATCTCCCTTTTGCCTGAAATTTGAACAAGGTAGGAGCAGGAAGAGCAATATGGATGGTGTGACGCATGTTAAAGATTAGTCGATATTTGAGGGATTGTTCATCCCTATCTATAAACCGGTGACTAACCATAGCATTATAATCCAAGTAAGTAGGCGGTAATAATTCATAATTTTCATGTATGGGCACACCAAGACGACGGGCTATGCGAGTGGCATAAATCCCACCAAATAAATCTCCATATAAACCATTATGATGTAGCCTACGTGCAACAATGGCTCCCAAGTTATATTGTCTATCACCTAATACAGCACTCTTGAGAACACAAAGATCTGGAACGCACATATGGCAAGCCTCATCTTTACCGTTTATGCATCTACCAATAAAGAGAGCAAAGTAATGAATAGCAGGAAAATGAATGCTCCCTATGGTAGCTTGTGTGATCTCTCTGGATTCCCCCACAGTGATATTAGCAAGGAAGTCTTTATATTCAGATTTACGAGGATCACCCATATTGCCCCATGATGGGCCTCTAACCCCTCGTTGGTTACCCCAAGTGGAAGGTGTAAGATGCAGTGCTGTGGAAGTTTTTCCCTTAGCAAAGATGCCAAGGATCGAATCCCCAGAGACTCCTAGGTTCAACAAGTAGGTGTCAACTGCTAACGGCGCCAGATATTAGCAATCAACGTGGACCTGCACACAGATACAAATAACTTTGCTCCCAACGAGTACAGAGAGGTTGTCAATCTCTCCGGCCTTGTAGTTCACAAAGGATTAAAAGCAATTATAGTAGTGATAGATAATGTTTTGCAATAGTAATTAATAGCGAAAAGTAAATAGCGGATGTGATCAATGATGGTAATATGGACCGGAGTCTCATGATGTTCACTAGTGATGTCTCTCTCCCAAAAGACGATAAAACAGCTATGTGAGGTAAACAAATTACAGCTGGGCAATTGACAGGACCACGAACGCAAACCAATGCTGACTACATTGCAAGAAAGGTTGAGGTTCAAAGCATGGGCGGTACGCCAAAGTAGACCGAAATCCATCAATATCTACTACTAATCATCCACCTTGAGATATCTATCCAGAACATCTCGCTGGTATTAAGTTGCGAGTCCCACCCATAGTGTAAACTCAAAGCAACAGACAACTGCATTAAAAGAACTGTGCGTAAAGTAAACAATCCATGCACCCGCGGGCACAAGCACCGTTGTTTTCCCCCTTGTGGCAACAGCACATCCCCTAGACTCATGTTTATGTCACTCAAGCTAGTCATCGAGGGGCATGAATCCACAATCGAGCATAACGTTCCCTCTTGGAGTCACTACCTACTACTTGGCCAAAGCAATAAATAACAACGGAGAACATGCAAGAATTACTTATGAACATAAATATAAAAGAGGTGAATCAAATATATTACTCAAGATCAATCTGAACATAATCTCATAATCCATCGGATCCCAGCAAACTCAACATAGCAACAGCATAAGGATTACATATGTGCCTCGATCATGTAGGGCAGCTCACGAGGACTAATTAGTGAAGCACAAGAACGGGAGGAGAACATCACATAGCTACTGGTCATGGACTCATGGTCCAAGGGAGACTACTCACGACTCATCCGGGAGGCGTCCATGGTGGTGGAGAAGCTCCCGGTGGTGATCCTCCCCTCCGGCAGGGTGCCGAGAAGAGTTCTCCTGGTGCTCCCGATCTTGGAAGCGGCGGCGGCGGCGGAACAGAGATGGGATCGCGAAAAGAGTTCCTGTTCTGAGGGGTTCGGAGGATGCTTTAAATATATGCCAAAGGGGGGCATCGGGGAAGCTTCGGGGGGCCCAGGCGCCCCCCCGGCGCGGCCCAGGGGGGGGGCGCGCCGCCAGGGCGCCTGGAGCCCTGGTGGCCCCCCCGGGCTGTCCTTCGGACGTACGGTAGTTTCCGAAACGCTGATTTTTTATACAATTTTTCTGGATTTTTCCTGGCAGTTCTCGTAACGTGAAAACCTGAAATACAAAAACAGCCGAAAACAGAAACTGGCACTGGGGTGCACTGGATTAGTAAGTTAGTCCAAATATGATCAAAAGTGTATGGAAGTGTATGAATATCATAGCAATATCACCCAAAAGTGGCATGGAGCAAGCAGAAATTATAGATACGTTTTGGACGTATCAACATCCCCAAGCTTAATTCCTGCTCGTCCTCGAGTAGGTAAATGATAACAAGAATAATTTCTGTGGTGACATGCTATTAACCATATAGGACTTTTTATAGTCATATGACAAAAGCTTACTGAGACAATGAATCTATAGTAATTAAGTTGCCTCATGAGAAAATCACAAATGACTGAAAGTTTTACAATATGAAACTGAAATATCAAAAAGATTTGCAATGAACATGGTGTGCAAATATGATAAAGTGATATCTAGCTTGCCCCCTTTAGTGATGCAAAACATAAATGCAGGGGCACCTTCAAGGTTTAAATGATGACTAGATACAATGATTTCAGAATAAACGATATCACAATCATGCAAAAGACAATGCTACTTTGGGACAATGCACATTACACTCAGAATGACAATCATGCTCTCAGTAGTTGGTGCTTTAATATAAAAGTAAAAGAATGGTAGTAGTACTTCATATGTGTCATGCATAAGACATCCTATAAGTTGCAAGCCTCATGCATCGTATACCAATAGTGCTCGCACCTTGTCCTAATTAGCTCGGATTTCCATGGGTTATCATTGCATTACATATGTTTCAACCAAGTGTCACAAAGGGGTACCTCTACGCCACCTGTACAAAGGTCCAAGGAGATAAATCGCATTTGATTTCTCGTTTTTTATAGATCTCAACTTGAGTACATCCATACCGGGACAACATAGAAAATAGATGATGGACTCCTCTTAAATGCATAAGCATATTCTCATAAGAGATTGAGGATTAATGTCCAAGCTAAAACTTCCACCACGATACATGGCTTTGGTTGGCGGCCCAATGTTCTTCTCTAACAATATCCATACTCATTCAACCCACGGCAAATCACCCTTACTTCAGACAAGACGAACATGCATAGCAACTCACATGATATTCAACAAAAGTGTGACAGTTGATGGCGTCCCCAGAAACATGGTTACCGCTCAGCAAGCAACTTATAAGAAATAAGATACATAAGCAACATATTCTTTACCACAATAGTTTTTAAGCTACTTTCCCATGAGCTATGTATTGCAAAGTTAGTTCGCTTAGTACAGGTGGAGGTTAGCAAAAGACTGGGAGCGACCAACTAAGAGAGCAATGATGGTCATAATCATGCAGAGCGACAAAGCAATATTGAATCAGGCATGGAAGTTATATCGCTACTCAGAAATAAAAGATCATCAAGGCTTGACAGACTTTCTTTACAGTCTTAAATATGCGTGAGCATACGCCAAGTCAATCAAAATAAATTCTTGAAGGAAGATATTACTAAACCATACCACATCATAGGCAAACAAATCAAGTTGGTACTCCAATAACACATTGGGAACCCCCCAGCTATTTGAGATTAACCATAAGAAAACCTGAACTACTAAGCGCCATCATGCAAGTAGCATCTTTATCATAGACACATTAACCAATGCAACGGAAGCAAACTTTCTTAATAAGGTGAGCAATGATAATTAAAGAGAGTTCAAGCAACCAACTAGACAAAAAGCTCTTTGAAAAGATAAGCATGAATACTAAGAGCAAAGCATGATAGTAGCTATTAAAAGACAATGAACACACACAGCAAAGATAGACATGAAAATTCTATGTTATGTTCTAGGTAGAAGTGGAGCGTGTTTCTCTCCCACATAAAGAATGCTGAGTTCCGACTCGTTATGAAAAACTAAAAAGAAAACTAAAAGCAAGACGCTCCAAGCATAGCACATAACACATGAAGTGATAAAAATATAGTGGAACGAAAGACGAACTGATAATGTTGATGGAGAAGGGGATGCACGGGGGCATCGCCAAGCTTAGACACTTGAGTCTCCTTGAATATTTCTTGGGGGTGCACGGGGGCATCCCCAAGCTTGAGCGCTTGACACTCCTGAATCTTTTTATCATCTTCCCTCGCACACTTGAAAACTCCCTTCATACATAACTCATCATAATCTGATTAGCGAGGTTAGTACCCTTAATAAAATAATTATACCTTGCTGGAAATAAAGATATTCTTGAAGTTCTACTGTTTCTCAAGATTGCCAAAAGGTTTTTTCAAAGAAAAAGAAAGTTCTTGATTTGCAAAATGAAGGAAAGGCAAAACAGGACAGAATCTGTGAAAAACAGAACAGCAGGTAGTAATTGATCTGTTCGGGATACTTATGCAACTCAAATCAAAAAACTCAGAACAGACGCACGAAATACAATTATATATAGAACGCTGTCGAAAAAATTCAGACCAAAAAGATGATCTGGTGATTTTATACGAATTTTTCTATCCAAGGAGAGAATCTGTTTCCTGGACAGCACCTCACAACTTTTGTACTTTCTAGCAATCGGAGGCTATACTTGGCACAAATATGAAAAGCAAAGATACAATGATGATGCTACAGCAGTAAACAACATCAAGACACAACAAAAGCAAAATATAAAAATTTATTCATGTGGGCTGCCTCCCAAAAGCGCTTTCTTTTATGCCTTTAAGCTAGGCATAATAACTTTAATGATGCTCTCGTAGGAATAAGAGTTGAAGAACAAAAGAGAGCATCAACGAGTAAATACCAAACACATTTAAGCCTAACATGCTTCCTATGCATAGGAATATTGCAATAGAATAATTCATTGAAGCACGGAGCAATAAGCATAGGAAGACAAAACAAGTGCAGCTTCAAAACCTTCAACATAAAGAGAGGGAACTTGATATTACTGAAATATCTATAAGCATATGTTCCCTTCTCATAATAATTTTCAGTGGGATCACGAATAAACTCAACAATATAAGTGTAATGCCCCGGATGTAATATTTTCCCTTTTGGGCATATAATATATCTCCGGCTTCATCTATTCCATTCCGGGTTCTTTGTCTTTCGGGTTTTCGTCGTTTTGTTGTGTGCGTGTGTGGCATTCATTCATATCATATAGTCATGTGCATCGCATTGCATTTGTGTTGTCGGTTGCATCCGGTTCCACGCGTTCCTTCCCGTTGTCCGTTTCGCGTTCCGGAGCTCCCTCACGTGTCCGTGGCATCCCGTAGGCCTACTTTGGTGTTTGGCCGTGTAACGTTACCGGTGTGGCGCGAGACTTGTCGTGTGTTGTTGTTTTGGTGTGTGTAACCCGCCTGTCAAATCTCGTCGCGTTTCGAGTCCGTTTGCTACCCCAACAGTTATTCTCGTGGGCTCAAAGTGCCCCCACTTTGAGGCCCAAGACACCCCTCCAACAGCCCACCAACCACTCCTAGCCACTTCTATCATCTAGGCCATCCAAATCTGATCCGGTGGCCGAAAACCGCACTCCATTTGGACAACCCTAGCTACTTGTGCCTATATATTTGTCCACTCCCCCAAATTTTGCCCCAAATCAAGGAAATCCTAGCCCCCACTTCATCCCCTTCCTCCAGCCACCACCTCGCCGGAGCTTGGCCGGAATCTCGCCGGAGCTTCGCCGGAGAACACCACTCCTCCACCTCATCTCCTCCTTCCTCTCACCTCACCCCCACCTCATCTCCAGCCACCGCCGCCCTCAAGCCGCCGGGTCCGGCCAGACCAGCAGGACCCTTCTCCCTCCGGTTCCCCGCCGCCAGCATCGAGCCTTGCCGCTGCCAGCTCGCGGGATCGAAGATCCAGTACCTCGACCGCCCCGATCCAGTCTCCGTTGACCAGCGCTGCACCGAGCCTCGATCGCCTGGGCTCCCAGATCCCGCCTGGGCTTCCCTCCAGCGAAGCGCCCCGGGCCGCAGCCCCTTCGCCCGCGCCGCAGCAGGCCATCGCCTCCCTCCGCTTCGCCTCGGGCCAGGCTCGCGCGCCTCTCCTCCCGCAGGGCCCGTGCCGCAGTAGGCCATCGCCTCCCTCCGCGTCGCCAGTTGGGCCGAAGCCGCTCCTCTCCGCGACGGCCCAGCCGTCCCCAGCCGCTTCCCGCCAGGTGCCTCGCCTCCTGGGCCGAGGGACAGCCGGGCCACTTCGCAGGCGCCCCAGGCCGGCCTCGCCTCTCCGCCCGAGCGGGCCGCGCCTCTCCAGCACCGGGCCGAGCCGCCTCCACCGGCGCCCTCCGCCTGGGCCGTCGCCATCGACCGAGGCCCAGGGCGTCTCCTCCGTTCGCCAGGCCGGGCCGCCTCTCCTCCGCCCCGGGCCCGATCTTCTTCGCCTGGGCCAGATCCACCCGAGGCCCGTGACTCCTTTTCAGATCTGAGGTAGTTTTCAGTGCTAAGTCCCTGTGATGTTTTTGTGTGCTGATGCAATTTTAGAACGTGGATAACTTTGTGTGTGTTGCTCCGATTTGCGCATATGACATGTCCAGACGTTCGTGGTGACTAGCACTACGTTTCATTTCATTGTGCCATGCATGTTAGAGATCATCTAGATGCTTATTTTTCTGTTGCAAGAGTGCATCCCGATATAAACTGCTGCTATGTGTTGTTTTTATGCCATCTTTGCATAGTGATATCTTTTAGCTCGTTTATCCGAATGATGCAAATGACATGTCCACGTGTTCGTCTTGCCATGCTCTACATGTTGATTGTGTTAGGTTACATGATAGATTTAATCTTGCCATGTTCATCCTCGTTGCAAAGTGCTATGTGGCTGTTTAGTTGTTTAACTTGTTATGGGATGCCATATTGTTGAGCTCATTGCTATCGTTGTGTTTATCTCCATGATGCATGCTTGTATGTTTCGGAATCACCATCATGTGTACTTTGATGTGGTGCTTACCACTTGCCATGTTTAGTTTCGAGGTGACTTAAACTTGCTCTTATAGATGCCATGATGAAACTGCTATTTTAACACTTAGTGGATTTTCACTAAGTCTGTAATCTGTAATGTTCTGATGCCATGTTTGCTTGCTGCTCTAGGACAAACCATGATAGTTTTGGGGTGGATCTTGATGGTTCCTTGTAGTATATATTGTTGGCTATCCATTCATGTTCTCACATGCTTATTTGAGTGGTTGTAGCACATTTAACTTTTGCTCCAAAGTTTCAATAAAATTCTGCTGTCAGGATTTTGTTGTCAAGTTGAATATGTCCAAGCTTGTTGCTATTGATCTGTGGCTCCTTTGGGGGTGCACCTTTGGACTTATTTGCTGTAGGATATGTCTAGTTTATGTTCATGCTCTTTGCCATGATGTTTGAGTGCTGTAGCTTATTCATCTAGTGCTCCGAAGTTGCTATGTTGGTGTAATTTTCAGCTTTCGCCTATTTCTTGTTTCGGGCATAACTTTTAGCCCGTAGCTCCGTTTTCAGCGAGTCTTATATGAAACTTGATTGATTTTCCGTGTAGATTCATAATCTCCTATTGTTGTCATGTTTTGAAGTGTTTTGCTTGAGTGCTATTTTCCGGGCTCCGTGTGCTCTCGTAGTGCATCCATCATGCATTCATCATTTTGGTGTGCGCATTGCATCTTGTTGATTCGTGCCTTGTGTGATTGTATTGTTTAGAGCCGGAAGCTAAGACCGAGTACGAGTACGAGCACGAGGTTACCAACGAGGTTGAGCACGAGGACCCTTCTTACGATCCGAACGACTACTCTTCAGGCAAGATGACCGAACCCCGATAACATTACTATCTTTGCCTATTGCTAGTAGTTCCGCTCTATAGTTTGCCTCGATGCCCATGTCTTTATTGTCAGCCTCCTACTTGTAACCATGACCATGTTTAACCACCCTACCTATGCAAACCGTTGCTTGGCTAAGTACGCTTCGCTCAGCCCCTCTTATAGCATTGCTAGTTGCAGGTGAAGATCGAAGATGCTTGCTTCATGTTGAAGTTTGTTGGGTTATATCACACTATATAAATGCTTAAAATGAAATCATCTATATATTGGCAAGGGTGGAAGGCTAAGCCTTTTGCTTGGTGTTTTGTTCCACTCATGCCGTTAGGAACCGTTTAAACCGGTGTTATGTTCCTTGATTTTGCGTTCCTAACACGGTTGGGGTGTATGGGACCCCCTCGATAAACCGCTAAGTGCTAAGTCTTTTCCAGCAAGTCCCAACATTGGTACTATTTGCCTAATAACTAATAAAACTTGCATAGGGAGTAATTAACCCTCTTTCTTAATTCTACAACCCGGGCCAGTGCTCCACAAGAGTGTTGGTCCAAACTGGGGGTTACGCGGGGCCACCACGAGGAAACTCGAGGTTTGGTCAAAACCTGTGGGATCGCCCATCCGGTCGTGGCCTGAGACGAGATACGCGCGGCTACTATCAGGGTGTCGGCACGCCGGGAGGATTTGCTGGATTAGCCTTACCTTAGTTCGGAGTATCTTGAGCACGGGATTCCGAGAATACTCGGGTCTTCCCACCTTGGAGTTGCGACTCCGCGGATCGTGGGCTTGTAATGGGTCAAGTTGGAACACCCCTGCAGGGTTATGAACTTTCGAAAGCCGTGCCCGCGGTTATGTGGCAGATGGGAGCTTGTTAATATCCGGTTGTAGATAACTTGACACAATGTTCCAATACACTACCAGCGTGTGTACCGTGACTGTCAATTTCCGAATAGGGATTCGGGAGTTGAACACGGTGGGGTTATGCTTGTTGAGCTTTAGCTAGGATCACTTCGTGATCACCTCTCGACCCAGGCACTTCTCTTCTCGCACTCTTTCACGTAAGCTAGTGCTAGTTGCTGCTGCAGACACTTATTCTTTTCTTCAGCCTTATCCTCTCCCAAGGCTTAAATAGTCTTGTTACCCGGGAACGGGATTGCTGAGTCCTCTATGGCTCACAGTTACTTCACCACACCAGATGCAGGTCCAGTGGTGAGCTATCCAGGTGATGGCACCGAGCTAGACTGGGAGTACGACGAGGAGCGTAGTCGATACTATGTTCGTTATCCGGATAATCAATAGTGGAGACTTCTACTAGGATTCGATCCGGCATGTGGATTTAAATTATGTTTGGTATCTTGTCATTTGGATTTTACCCTTACAGGGCTGTGATGTTTTATTGTATGATGATTTGGACATGTAATGTAATTGTGTGACGTGGCGAGTGTAAGCCAACTATTTTATGTTTTCCATCCCCATCTTTTACATGAGTTGTGCAAAGATACCAGACTTGCGATCATTCCAGCATGGGGTTATGTCTCTAAGTCGTGCCTCGACACGTAGGAGATATAGTCCCATCCTGGGCATTACAAGTTGGTATTCAGAGCCTTCTCCGACCTAGGAGCCCCCACTGATTGATCGAATCGTTGACGGTCGAGTCTAGGCACACACTGAAAACATTTTGAGTCATATATTTATATCGGAGAGTAGGATTTCTTTGCTTCTCATCCCCTTTCTCTCTGGTGAGGACTCCTGACGTCTACTCTTGACTCTTCTACTTTCAAAAATTGCACCAAATTTTTTTTAGGAATCTCGCGAGTATTCTGGGATTGTTTCGATGTTCTTGTGACGAGAATATTGTTCTCGATGCCTCCTGACATTAGGGGTTGTGGCAGTGTCCCGGGGAGTTGAGCTTCGGGGTATTGTCGTCACAAGCATATCGCGGCAGTACTAAATACTTAAGACAACCGACATCGAAAATCTCTCCTATACGGTTAGTGGCAAGATAACCCCGACATCACCTAGTACTGGGGAGGTAGTTCGAGAGTATTGCCATAGCTTGTTATAGTGGATGCTTTTCGAAGGTCCGAGGTAGACAGTTTCCGAGAAAGACCGGTTATGTGTTGAAGGATGGATACAGCTGGATGTAGGTTTAGAGTTGATTGCGCAGTGCTTCCCCTGTATCCCCAACACCTGATTGCATAACTGGAATCTTTCGGAAATTAATAGGTGGGTTTATCCAGTAGATCGTAGGCATTCTTCCAACGAATGCAAGTTAGCGAGTTCGGGGTTCTACATTGAGTGAAGTGGTTTATGACCGATGTTCCGATCGGGAGTTGCATCTTAAAGGGTCCTTGGCTATGCTGATCCGGGGATTGCAAAACCCTTTCGTAACGCGTTCATATGCTTTCAGCACAAAGATGTTAGAACGAAGCTCCTATCTTGTGTTTGTTTACATCCGTACCTTGTTGTTTTTTTTATTTTACCTTTTGTCCCCTATGTGGCTTCTCGTGAAGATTGTTGATATCATTAAACTGAGAATTTCATTCGTTCCTCTTGTTCGAATGATTTCATTCGTTCCTATTGTTCGAATGATTATTGTGAAGACTTGTTGCAATTCATTCCATTGATTCAGCTTATACCTTCTGTCAATCAATTGCTGATTCGTGGTCATCTCTTTCAGGATGGCTCCGAAAAAAGTTCCCAACGCTAACCCAGAGGCGGAAGAGGTCCCAGAACGTCCTCCTTCCCCTCCTCCTCCGCCTGAGGCTTGGAGAGCGATTATGCAGACTACAGCTCAGAACACTCAGATGTTGATGCAGATGATGCAGCAGATGCAAGCTAATCAAGCTAATCAGGGTGTTCCAGGGAATCAAGGCAACTTCTTCAACCAACAGCACCATGCTACTCTCAACCAGTTCTTGGCCAATAATCCAAAAGCTTTCAGTTACTGTGTCGACCCTCTTGATGCTGAAGATTGGTTAACCGACATAAAGAAGCATTTTGAGTGCAGTAACGTGAAGGAAGAGGACTATGTGAAGTTTGCAGCCTTCCAACTCAAAGACCAAGCAGCTGACTGGTGGCAGCAGTACAAAGACTCCAGGCCAGGTCGTGTGATCTCTTGGGAGAATTTCTGCAAGGACTTTCGCTCTCACCATATTCCAACAAGTGTCATCGAGGGTATGCGTGAGCAATTCCGCAACCTGAAGCAGGGCTCTATGACAGTCTACCAGTATAATGTCAAGTTCCAAAACCTCGCCCGCTATGCTAAGCAAGACATTCCTGATGCCAAGAGCAAAATCTACCAGTTCCGTGGAGGTCTGAAAGATGAACTTCAACTCGCTCTCACCTTGTTCGAGCCCGATGAATTCGACAAATTCTATAACATGGCTTTGAAACAAGAGGCAGCTCAGCTTAAGATGGAGGCTTCTAAAAAGAGGATTCGAGATTCCGTTCACTCCTCCTCATCGTCTCAGTTGGCTGCGAAACAACAGAAATTTTGGCTTCCTCCTCCTCCAGTGATTCGAGCTCCATACAACAACTCCAGCAACAAGAACTCTAGTGGACGTGGTTTCTCCCACCCACCCAACCCGAGCAACCAGTCAAAGAACCAGTTTCAGTCTCAAGGCTCCAAGTCAAGTGGTTCTCATTTCCGTCCTCTCTCAGAAGTGACTTGCAAAAAATGCACTCAGAAAGGACACTATGCCAACAGATGTCCGAACCCGAAGCGTCTTCCACCTCCTCCACCTGTGAGTTCAGCTATTGTCAAGCATGATCCAAAGTCTGCAAGGGTCAATCTGATGAATGCAGCGCAAGCGGAGAATTCTTCTGATGTCATTTTGGGTAACCTTCCAGTTAACTCTTTTCCTGCTAAAGTGTTATTTGATTCGGGTGCTACATGCTCTTTCATGTCATATCCATTTGCATCCAAGCGCAACATTGTCACCAGAAGTTTGCCAAGGGAATTATCAGTTGTTTCTGCAGGCAAACTATTGCATTCAAAGATATATGCTCCGGATGTTTCTATTCGCATGGGTGATTATCGATTTCTGGCTAATCCGGTGGTTCTTGGTAATTCCGACATTGACCTCATCCTCGGGGTGGATTGGCTTTCTCAGCATGATGCTCACATTGATTGTGCACAGAAAGAAGTCAAGATGACCCATCCTGATGAAGATGTGATTATCTTCGCCTCCGGGGATAACACTATCAGGCTTTTCTCTCTCAATGATAAGGGCGAAATTAATGCCATATCTCAAATTCCGGTGGTGAAAGAATATCAAGACGTCTTTCCTGAAGAACTTCCAGGCATGCCTCCACACCGTCAGGTGGAATTTGTCATTGAACTCGAGCCGGGTACTGAGCCAGCATGCCGGCGTCCGTACAAGCTCTCTCCCGAAGAATTGAAGGAATTGAAGAAGCAGCTTGATGAACAGGAGCGTATGGGTCTCATCAGGCCTAGTACGTCGCCTTGGGGCTGTGGTGTCTTATTTGTCAAGAAGAAAGATGGCACGGAGCGTCTCTGTGTTGATTACCGGCCATTGAACAAGAAGACAATAAAGAACAAGTATCCGCTCCCCAACATCAACGAACTCTTCGAGCAGCTCAAAGGAGCTAAAGTGTTCTCTAAGCTCGATCTCCGAATGGGCTATCACCAAATTCGCATTCGCGAGCAAGACATTCCCAAGACGGCCTTCAGAACGAGCTACGGCTCATGCGAGTATACTGTCATGTCCTTTGGTCTCGCCAATGCTCCTCCTACCTTTTCGAGGATGATGCACTACATCTTCAACCCCTATACCGGCGAGTTTGTGCTTGTGTATCTGGATGATATTCTGGTGTTTTCCAAGAATGAAGAAGATCACGAAAAGCACTTGCGTCTGGTTCTTGATCGACTCCGTGAGCATAAGTTCTATGCCAAGTTCTCCATGTGCGAGTTTTGGCTCGATAAGGTTTTGTACCTGGGCCATATCATCTCAGCTGACGGTATTGCGGTAAATCCCGAGAAAGTTGAAGCAATTGTCAACTGGGAAGCTCCTCAGAACGTCAAGCAACTCCGCAGTTTTCTGGGTCTTACCAGCTATTGCAGAAGGTTCGTTGAGAACTTCTCCAAGATTGCCAAGCCTCTTTCCAACTTGCTTCAGAAGAATGTCAAATACTTTTGGTCTCCAGAGTGTGAAGTGGCATTCAAAACTCTCAAAGAAAAGCTCGTCTCTGCTCCAGTTCTTACTCCTCCGGATGAGTCCAAGCCCTATGAAGTATTCTGTGATGCTTCTCTTCAAGGTCTTGGTGGTGTGCTTATGCAAGATAAGAGAATTGTGGCATACACTTCTCGTCAGCTCAAGCCAAGTGAGAAGAACTATCCCACACATGATCTCGAGCTAGCAGCTGTGGTACATGCTTTGATTACGTGGAGACATCTGTTGTTGGGCAGAAAAGTCGACATCTTCACCGATCACAAGAGCTTGAAGTACATCTTCACACAGCCGAATCTGAACCTCCGCCAGACTCGTTGGGTTGAAATGATCCAAGAGTACAATCCCAGCATTGAATACACTCCTGGCAAGGCGAATGTGATTGCAGATGCTTTGAGCAGAAAGGCATATTGCAACAGCCTTCTTATCAAGCCGTTCCAGCCTGAGCTTTGTGAAGCATTCAGGAAACTCAACCTCCAAGTTGTTCCTCAAGGTTTTCTTGCAAATCTTCAAATTACTCCTACCTTGGAAGATCAAGTCCGTGAGGCCCAACTCAGTGATGCCATGGTGCAGAAGGTGAAACATGGTATTGCAAAGGGCACTCCTAAATACAAGTGCTTTCGTGTGGATGAGAGAGATACCTTGTTCTTCGAGGACAGACTCGTTGTTCCCAAAGGTGATCTCAGGAAGCTCATAATGGAAGAAGCACATGATTCTCTCCTTTCCATTCATCCTGGCAGTTCCAAGATGTACCAAGACCTCAAGCAATCTTACTGGTGGACACGCATGAAGAGGGAAATTGCCCAATTCATGAACGAATGTGATGTTTGCAGAAGAGTGAAAGCAGAACATCAACGTCCAGCCGGTCTTCTCCAACCTCTTCCTATTCCCGAGTGGAAATTCGACCACATTGAAATGGATTTTGTCACTGGTTTTCCTAAGTCCAAGCGAGGGAATGATTCTATCTTCGTGGTGATTGACAAGCTTACCAAAGTCGCTCACTTCCTTCCAGTCAAAGAATCCATCAATGCAGCTAAATTAGTAGAGTTGTACACTTCCAGAATTGTGTCCTTACATGGCATTCCTCAAGTTATCTCCTCAGACCGTGGAAGTTTGTTCACATCCAAGTTCTGGGACTCTTTTCAGTCCGCCATGGGCACTAAGATCAGGTTCAGCACTGCTTTTCACCCTCAGACTAGTGGTCAAGTCGAGCGAGTGAATCAGATTCTAGAAGACATGCTCAGAGCCTGTGTCATATCTTTTGGCATGAAATGGGAAGATTGCCTTCCATTTGCCGAGTTCTCTTACAACAACAGCTTCCAAGCAAGTGCCGGTAAAGCCCCGTTTGAAATCCTCTATGGCAGGAAGTGCCGTACCCCTCTCAACTGGTCTGAAACAGGCGAACGTCAACTTCTTGGCAATGACTTGATCTCAGAAGCCGAAGAAATGTGCAAAGTCATACGTGAGAATCTCAAGGCCGCTCAGTCGCGTCAGAAGAGCTACTATGACGGCAAGCATCGTGATTTGGCCTTCAACATTGGTGATCATGTCTATCTCCGTGTGTCTCCAATGAAAGGCACCCAAAGATTCGGTATCAAAGGAAAGCTTGCTCCTAGATACGTCGGGCCTTTCAAGATTCTTGGCAAAAGAGGCGATCTAGCCTATCAACTTGAGCTCCCTCCCAACTTCGCCAATGTTCATGATGTGTTCCATGTGTCTCAACTCCGCAAATGCTTCAAGGCACCTGAACGCATGATTCCGTTTGAAGAGATTGATCTTCAACAAGATTTGTCCTACCGAGAGCATCATGTTGCTATTCTCGAAGAAACCGAACGCAAGACCCGCAACAAGTCCATCAAATTCTTGAAAGTCAAGTGGTCACATCACACCGACCGAGAAGCTACGTGGGAACGAGAAGATCATCTTCGTTCCGAGTACCCTTCCTTTTTCTAGTCCTAGATCTCGGGACGAGATCTTTTTGTAGTAGAGGAGAGTTTGTAATGCCCCGGATGTAATACTTTCCCTTTTGGGCATATAATATATCTCCGGCTTCATCTATTCCATTCCGGGTTCTTTGTCTTTCGGGCTTTCGTCGTTTTGTTGTGTGCATGTGTGGCATTCATTCATATCATATAGTCATGTGCATCGCATTGCATTTGTGTTGTCGGTTGCATCCGGTTCCACGCGTTCCTTCCCGTTGTCCGTTTCGCGTTCCGAAGCTCCCTCACGTGTCCGTGGCATCCCCTAGGCCTACTTTGGTGTTTGGCCGTGTAACGTTACCGGTGTGGCGCGAGACTTGTCGTGTGTTGTTGTTTTGGTGTGTGTAACCCGCCTGTCAAATCTCGTCGCGTTTCGAGTCCGTTTGCTACCCCAACAGTTATTCTCGTGGGCTCAAAGTGCCTCCACTTTGAGGCCCAAGACACCCCTCCAACAGCCCACCAACCACTCCTAGCCACTTCTATCATCTAGGCCATCCAAATCTGATCCGGTGGCCGAAAACCGCACTCCATTTGGACAACCCTAGCTACTTGTGCCTATATATTTGTCCACTCCCCCAAATTTTGCCCCAAATCAAGGAAACCCTAGCCCCCACTTCATCCCCTTCCTCCAGCCACCACCTCGCCGGAGCTTCGCCGGAGAACACCACTCCTCCACCTCATCTCCTCCTTCCTCTTACCTCACCCCCACCTCATCTCCAGCCACCGCCGCCCTCAAGCCGCCGGGTCCGGCCAGACCAGCAGGACCCTTCTCCCTCCGGTTCCCCGCCGCCAGCATCGAGCCTTGCCACTGCCAGCTCGCGGGATCGAAGATCCAGTACCTCGACCGCCCCGATCCAGTCTCCGTTGACTAGCGCTGCGCCGAGCCTCGATCGCCTGGGCTCCCAGATCCCGCCTGGGCTTCCCTCCAGCGAAGCGCCCCGGGCCGCATCCCCTTCGCCCGCGCCGCAGCAGGCCATCGCCTCCCTCCGCTTCGCCTCGGGCCAAGATCGTGCGCCTCTCCTCCCGCAGGACCCGCGCCGCAGCAGGCCATCGCCTCCCTCCGCGTCGCCAGTTGGGCCGAAGCCGCTCCTCTCCGCGACGGCCCAGCCGTCCCCAGCCGCTTCCCGCCAGGTGCCCCGCCTCCTGGGCCGAGGGACAGCCGGGCCACTTCGCAGGCGCCCCAGGCCGGCCTCGCCTCTCCGCCCGAGCGGGCCGCGCCTCTCCAGCACCGGGCCGAGCTGCCTCCACCGGCGCCCTCCGCCTGGGCCGTCGCCATCGACCGAGGCCCAGGGCGCCTCCTCCGTTCGCCGGGCCGGGCCGCCTCTCCTCCGCCCCGGGCCCGATCTTCTTCGCCTGGGCCAGATCCACCCGAGGCCCGTGACTCCTTTTCAGATCTGAGGTAGTTTTCAGTGCTAAGTCCCTGTGATGTTTTTGTGTGCTGATGCAATTTTAGAACGTGGATAACTTTGTGTGTGTTGCTCCGATTTGCGCATATGACATGTCCAGACGTTCGTGGTGACTAGCACTATGTTTCATTTCATTGTGCCATGCATGTTAGAGATCATCTAGATGCTTATTTTTCTGTTGCAAGAGTGCATCCCGATATAAACTGCTGCTATGTGTTGTTTTTATGCCATCTTTGCATAGTGATATCTTTTAGCTCGTTTATCCGAATGATGCAAATGACATGTCCACGTGTTCGTCTTGCCATGCTCTACATGTTGATTGTGTTAGGTTGCATGATAGATTTAATCTTGCCATGTTTATCCTCGTTGCAAAGTGCTATGTGGCTGTTTAGTTGTTTAACTTGTTATGGGATGCCATATTGTTGAGCTCATTGCTATCGTTGTGTTTATCTCCATGATGCATGCTTGTATGTTTCGGAATCACCATCATGTGTACTTTGATGTGGTGCTTACCACTTGCCATGTTTAGTTTCGAGGTGACTTAAACTTGCTCTTATAGATGCCATGATGAAACTGCTGTTTTAACACTTAGTGGATTTTCACTAAGTCTGTAATCTGTAATGTTCTGATGCCATGTTTGCTTGCTGCTCTAGGACAAACCATGATAGTTTTGGGGTGGATCTTGATGGTTCCTTGTAGTATATATTGTTGGCTATCCATTCATGTTCTCACATGCTTATTTGAGTGGTTGTAGCACATTTAACTTTTGCTCCAAAGTTTCAATAAAATTCTGCTGCCAGGATTTTGTTGTCAAGTTGAATATGTCCAAGCTTGTTGCTATTGATCCGTGGCTCCTTTGGGGGTGCACCTTTGGACTTATTTGCTGTAGGATATGTCTAGTTTATGTTCATGCTCTTTGCCATGATGTTTGAGTGCTGTAGCTTATTCATCTAGTGCTCCGAAGTTGCTATGTTGCTGTAATTTTCAGCTTTCGCCTATTTCTTGTTTCGGGCATAACTTTTAGCCCGTAGCTCCGTTTTCAGCGAGTCTTATATGAAACTTGATTGATTTTCCGTGTAGATTCATAATCTCCTATTGTTGTCATGTTTTGAAGTGTTTTGCTTGAGTGCTATTTTCCGGGCTCCGTGTGCTCTCGTAGTGCATCCATCATGCATCCATCATTTTGGTGTGCGCATTGCATCTTGTTGATTCGTGCCTTGTGTGATTGTATTGTTTAGAGCCGGAAGCTGAGACCGAGTACGAGTACGAGCACGAGGTTACCAACGAGGTTGAGCACGAGGACCCTTCTTACGATCCGAACGACTACTCTTCAGGCAAGATGACCGAACCCCGATAACATTACTATCTTTGCCTATTGCTAGTAGTTCCGCTCTATAGTTTTGCCTCGATGCCCATGTCTTTCTTGTCAGCCTCCTACTTGTAACCATGACCATGTTTAACCACCCTACCTATGCAAACCGTTGCTTGGCTAAGTACGCTTTGCTCAGCCCCTCTTATAGCATTGCTAGTTGCAGGTGAAGATCGAAGATGCTTGCTTCATGTTGAAGTTTGTTGGGTTATATCACACTATATAAATGCTTAAAATGAAATCATCTATATATTGGCAAGGGTGGAAGGCTAAGCCTTTTGCTTGGTGTTTTGTTCCACTCATGCCGTTAGGAACCGTTTAAACTGGTGTTATGTTCCTTGATTTTGCGTTCCTAACACGGTTGGGGTGTATGGGACCCCCTCGATAAACCGCTAAGTGCTAAGTCTTTTCCAGCAAGTCCCAACATTGGTACTATTTGCCTAATAACTAATAAAACTTGCATAGGGAGTAATTAACCCTCTTTCTTAATTCTACAACCCGGGCCAGTGCTCCACATGAGTGTTGGTCCAAACTGGGGGTTACGCGGGGCCACCACGAGGTAACTCGAGGTTTGGTAAAAACCTGTGAGATCGCCCATCCGGTCGTGGCCTGAGACGAGATACGCGCGGCTCCTATCAGGGTGTCGGCACGCCGGGAGGATTTGCTGGATTAGCCTTACCTTAGTTCGGAGTATCTTGAGCACGGGATTCCGAGAATACTCGGGTCTTCCCACCTTGGAGTTGCGACTCCGCGGATCGTGGGCTTGTAATGGGTCAAGTTGGAACACCCCTGCAGGGTTATGAACTTTCGAAAGCCGTGCCCATGGTTATGTGGCAGATGGGAGCTTGTTAATATCCGGTTGTAGATAACTTGACACAATGTTCCAATACACTACCAGCGTGTGTACCGTGACTGTCAATTTCCGAATAGGGATTCGGGAGTTGAACACGGTGGGGTTATGCTTGTTGAGCTTTAGCTAGGATCACTTCGTGATCACCTCTCGACCCAGGCACTTCTCTTCTCGCACTCTTTCACGTAAGCTAGTGCTAGTTGCTGCTGCAGACACTTATTCTTTTCTTCAGCCTTATCCTCTCCCAAGGCTTAAATAGTCTTGTTACCCGGGAACGGGATTGCTGAGTCCTCTATGGCTCACAGTTACTTCACCACACCAGATGCAGGTCCAGTGGTGAGCTATCCAGGTGATGGCACCGAGCTAGACTGGGAGTACGACGAGGAGCGTAGTCGATACTATGTTCGTTATCCGGATGATCGGTACTGGAGACTTCTACTAGGATTCGATCCGGCCTGTGGATTTAAATTATGTTTGGTATCTTGTCATTTGGATTTTACCATTAGAGGGCTGTGATGTTTTATTGTATGATGATTTGGACATGTAATGTAATTGTGTGACGTGGCGAGTGTAAGCCAACTATTTTATGTTTTCCATCCCCATCTTTTACATGAGTTGTGCAAAGATACCAGACTTGCGATCATTCCAGCATGGGGTTATGTCTCTAAGTCGTGCCTCGACACGTAGGAGATATAGTCCCATCCTGGTCATTACAATAAGCATCACATAAAGCATTGTTACCATGATCCACATGCAAAAAGGTACTCTTACTCTCCACATAAGCATCATGAAGAGGATAAAACTTAGTATAAAAGCGAGACATAAGCTCTTGTCAATCAAGCAAGTGCGAGTTATCGAGAAGCTTATACCAATCTGATGCTTCATCTATAAGTGATACGGCGAACAATGTCCTCATGACAAACTCCCTTGATACACCTGCAAGCTTAAATAATGAACATAATTGTGACATATATAGCAAGTGTTCACCGGGATGTCTGTCTCCTGCATAACGATTAGCCAAAACATAATTGATAATACCAGCTGGTATTTTATAGGGCACAATTTCAGTAGGGGGAGGAGCAACCACCACAGGTGTGGGGCGTCTTCCCACAAGCAACGATCCAATAGCAAGGTTGTCCATAAGCATAACTGGTGAAAAGACATAAAGAAAAATGAAAGGTAAACTAACAAGACTAAAAGCAAAGGTAAAAGATAGCGTGCAACTCCCCTATCCTGAAGAGTGGAGTCCCCGGCAACGGCGCCAGAAAAACTCCTTGATGGGCCTCTAACCCCTCGTTGGTTACCCCAAGTGGAAGGTGTAAGATGCAGTGTTGTGGAAGTTGTTCCCTTAGCAAAGATGCCAAGGATCGAATCCCCAGAGACTCCTAGGTTCAACAAGTAGGTGTCAACTGCTAACGGCGCCAGATATTAGCAATCAACGTGGACCTGCACACAGATACAAATAACTTTGCTCCCAACGAGTACAGAGAGGTTGTCAATCTCTCCGGCCTTGTAGTTCACAAAGGATTAAAAGCAATGATAGTAGTGATAGATAATGTTTTGCAATAGTAAATAATAGCGAAAAGTAAATAGCGGATGTGATCAATGATGGTAATAACGACCGAAGTCTCATGATGTTCACTAGTGATGTCTCTCTCCCAAAATACGATAAAACAGCTATGTGAGGTAAACAAATTACAGCTGGGCAATTGACAGGACCACGAACGCAAACCAATGCTGACTACATTGCAAGAAAGGTTGAGGTTCAAAGCATGGGCGGTACGCCAAAGTAAGTAGACCGAAATCCATCAATATCTACTACTAATCATCCACCTTGAGATATCTATCCAGAACATCTCGCTGGTATTAAGTTGCGAGTCCCACCCATAGTGTAAACTCAAAGCAACAGACAACTGCATTAAAAGAACTTTGCGTAAAGTAAACAATCCTTGCACCCGCGGGCACAAGCACCGTTGTTTTCCCCCTTGTGGCAACAGCACATCCCCTAGACTCATGTTTCTGTCACTCAAGCTATTCATCGAGGGGCATGAACCCACAATCGAGCATAACGTTCCCTCTTGGAGTCACTACCTACTACTTGGCCAAAGCAATAAATAACAACGGAGAACATGCAAGAATTACTTATGAACATAAATATAAAAGAGGTGAATCAAATATATTACTCAAGATCAATCTGAACATAATCTCATAATCCATCGGATCCTAGCAAACTCAACATAGCAACAGCATAAGGATTACATATGTGCCTCGATCATGTAGGGCAACTCACGAGGACTAATTAGTGAAGCACAAGAACGGGAGGAGAACATCACATAGCTACTGGTCATGGACTCATGGTCCAAGGGAGACTACTCACGACTCATCCGGGAGGCGTCCATGGTGGTGGAGAAGCTCCCGGTGGTGATCCTCCCCTCCGGCAGGGTGCCGGGAAGAGTTCTCCTGGTGCTCCCGATCTTGGAAGCGGCGGCGGCGGAACAGAGATGGGATCGCGAAAAGAGTTCCTATTCTGAGGGTTTTGGAGGATGCTTTAAATATATGCCAAAGGGGGGCATCGGGGAAGCTTCGGGGGGCCCAGGCGCCCCCCTGGCGCGGCCCAGGGGGGCCGCCGCCAGGGCGCCTGGAGCCCTGGTGCCCCCCCCCCCGGCTGTCCTTCGGACGCACGGTAGTTTCCGAAACGCTGATTTTTTATACAATTTTTCTGGATTTTTCCTGGCAGTTCTCGTAACGTGAAAACCTGAAATACAAAAACAGCCGAAAACAGAAACTGGCACTAGGGTGCACTGGATTAGTAAGTTAGTCCAAATATGATCAAAAGTGTATGGAAGTGTATGAATATCATAGCAATATCACCCAAAAGTGGCATGGAGCAAGCAGAAATTATAGATACGTTTTGGACGTATCACCCCACTGTGGGAGCTTACAAGCATCATTAAAATCCTCTAAGTCCATAGTGTAAGATTTATCATAAAGATCAAATAGGACAGTTTGAGAATTACGTGAAGATGAAAATTTAAACCTTCTCACAAAGGTATCTGTTAAGTAACGGTGTTGAGGGCACTTATCTTGCGTGAAGCCCTCGACGTCAGCATTACGCACATATGCGTCAAATTCCTCTTAATGCCTGCCTGAACCATAAGTTCTTATGACGGCCATCCACAAGGCCGCACTTCAGCTTCCCTCGGTAGTTCATCGTCCGGCTCACGCATCGCGAGCCTTGGTTCTTGCTTCCTTGAGGAACCACCTTGGATGATTTTCCTATACTTTTTCTGAAATTTTTTAGTAACTCAAAATAAAAGTTAACCAAACTTAACAAGATTGATAGCAACAACTCCTACAAGTGCCTAGAGACTATATCATGCATTAGAACTACTTGGGACCAAAGAAATTTAACATGCAAGCTCAAGAACAAGGTCACCACAGCAGCAAAAATTTGCAATAAATAAAGCACTAGAACAAAAACTAATTGGACCAATGGAGGAGTCACAAACCAAGGCACAATGTCCCCAAATAGTTTTGTGAATGGAGCTTTGAGCAAGGAGATCGAAAATGGTAGCAAGATGAGCTAGAACTCGTGCTTGAGGTGGATAGTGATTTTTTGGGGAGGAAGGAGTGTGTCGGTGCAGGAATAAGTGGAGGTGGCCACGTGGGGCCCACGAGGCAGAGGCGCGCCCTGTGAGGGTGGGCGCGCCCTGGACCCTCGTGGCCAGGTGCTGGCTCCCCTCGTTGTGTTATCTATGCCAAATGTTATCAAATATTCTAGAAAAAACATATTTAATTTTCAGGGCATTTGGAGAACTTTTATTTTCGGGGTATTTTTTTATTGCACGGATAAGTCTGGAAACAGACATAAAATACGAATTTTGCTTTATTTAATATAATTAACAGAAAGTAAAAAGAGGATATAGAAAGTTGTGCTATCTAGATTCACCCATCTCATGCTCATCAAAAGGAATCCATTAGCAAGGTTGATCAAGTCTTGTTAATAAACTATTTCCGAATAACGTGAAACCGGAGAATTTTCGAATAATACTAGGTTACCTCAATGGGAATATGTATGTCCCCAACAATAAGAATGTCATATGTCTTCTTGACAGTAGGAAGAGGAAATTCAAAACCTCCAATAGTAATAGTTGCAATTTTTTCAATAGAATTGATACTGCGGACCTGAGGTTGTTTCCTCGAAAAATGTACCGTATGCTCATTACCATTGACATGAAAAGTGACATTGCCTTTGTTGCAATCAATAACAGCCCCTGCAGTATTCAAAAATGGTCTACCAAGGATAATAGGCATACTATCGTCCTCGGGAATATCAAGGATAACAAAGTCTGTTAGAATAGTAACATTTGCAAACACAATAGGCACATCCTCACAAATACCGACAGGTATAGCAGTTGATTTATCGGCCATTTGCAAAGATATTTCAGTAGGTGTCAACTTACTCAAGTCAAGTCTACGATATAAAGAGAGAGGCATAACACTAACACCGGCTCCAAGATCACATAAAGCAGTTTTAACATAGTTTCTTTTAATGGAGCAAGGTATAGTAGGTACTCCTGGATCTCCTAGTTTCTTAGGTATTCCACCCTTAAAAGTGTAATTGGCAAGCATGGTGGAAATTTCTACTTCATGTATCTTTCTTTTATTAGTAATAATATCTTTCATATACTTAGCATAAGGATTTGTTTTAAGCATATCAGTCAAACACATACGCAAAAAGATAGGTCTAATCATTTCAGCAAAGCGCTCAAAATCATCATCATCCTTTTTCTTGGATGGCTTAGGAGGAAAAGGCATGGGTTTCTGAACCCATGGTTCTCTCTCCTTACCGTGCTTCCTAGCAACAAAGTCTCTCTTATCATAACGTTGATTCTTTGATTGTGGGTTATCAAGATCAACAGCAGGTTCAATCTCTACATAATTATCATTGCTAGGTTGAGCATCATCATGAACATCATCATTAACATTATCACTACGTTCATGTTCATTGCTTGGTTGTGTCTCAGCATCAGAAACAGAGATATCATTGGGGTTCTCGGGTGTGTCAGCTACAGGTTCACTAGAAGAATGCAAAGTCTTATCATTTTTCTTTTTCTTCTTCTTAGAAGAACTAGGTGCATCTAAATTAGCTCTCTAAGAATCTTGCTCAATTCTCTTAGGGTGGCCTTCAGGATACAAAGATTCCTGAGTCACTTTAACCCCTCTAGTTGCAACTCTAACAGCAAAGTCATTATTCTTACTATTTAATTCATTGAGCAAATCATTCTGAGCTTTAAGTACTTGTTCTACTTGAGTGGTAACCATAGAAGCATGTTTACTAATGAGTTTAAATTCACCTTTAACTCTAGACATATAATCACTCAAGCGTTCAATCATATAAGCATTACGTTGCAATTGTCTACCAACATAAGCATTGAAGTTTTCTTGCTTCACAATAAAATTATCAAACTCATCTAAGCATTGGCTAGTAGACTTATGACGAGGAATATCACTTTCATCAAATCTATAAAGAGAAATTACCTTTACTACCTGTGTCGGGTTATCAAGACCATATATTTCTTCAATAGGTGGTAAATTCTTAACATCTTCAGCTTTAATACCTTTCTCTCTCATAGATTTATTTGCCTCTTGCATATCTTCGGGACTGAGAAATAGAACACCCATTTTCTTCAGAGTTGGCTTAGGGGCTGGTTCAGGAAGTGTCCAATTATTTTCATTAGCCAGCATATTATTCAATAGTAATTCAGCTTGATCAACTGTTCTTTCCCTGAAAACACAACCAGCACAACTATCCACGTGGTCTCTGGAAGCATCAGTTAGTCCATTATAAAAGACATCAAGTATTTCATTCCTCTGAAGAGGATGATCAGGCAAAGCATTAAGTAATTGGAGAAGCCTCCCCCTAGCTTGTGGGAGACTCTCTTCTTAAATTTGCACAAAGTTATATATTTCCCGTAAGGCATCTTGTTTCTTATGAGCGGGAAAATATTTAGCAGAAAAGTAATACATCATATCTTGGGGACTACGCACACAACCAGGATCAAGAGAATTAAACCAAGTCTTAGCATCACCCTTTAACGAGAACGGAAACAACTTAAGGATATAATAATAACAAATCTTTTCATCGTTGGTAAACAGGGTGGCTATATCATTCAACTTAGTAAGATGTGCCACAACAGTTTCAGATTCATAGCCATGGAAAGGATCAGATTCAACCAAAGTAATTATCTCAGGATCAACAGAAAAATCATAATCCTTATCAGTAACAAAGAAAGGTGAAGTAGCAAAAGCAGGGTCATATTTCATTCTAGCATTCAAAGACTTTTCTTTCAGCTTAGCTAACAATTTCTTAAGATCATATCTGTCATTGCAAGCAAGAAAGTCTCTAGCAGTTTCTTCATCCATAACATAACCCTCGGGAATAACAGGCAATTCATATCTAGGGGGAGACTCTTCATCATAACTTTCATAAATATTATCAGTTTCAATATTTGCATTCTCCCTAACCTTAGCAATTTGTTCATCTAGAAATTCACCTAGTGGCACAGTATTATCAAGCACAGAAGTAGTTTCATCATACATAGCAGAAGTAGCATCATCAAGAACATGCGACATATCAGATTCAATAGTAGGAGTAGGTGTCGCAAATTTACTCATAACAGATGGTGAATCAAGTGCAGAACTAGATGGCAGTTCCTTACCTCCCCCCGTAGTTGAGGGAAAGATCTTGGTTTTTGAGTCCTTGAAATTCTTCATAGTGATCAACAGAATATAGCTATGCTCCCCAGCAATGGCGCCAGAAAATAGTCTTGATAACCCACAAGTGTAGGGGATCGCAACAGTTTTCGAGGGTAAAGTATTCAACCCAAATTTATTGGTTCGACGCAAGGGGAGCCAAAGAATACTCTTAAGTATTAGCAGCTGAGTTGTCAATTCAACCATACCTGGAAACTTAGCATCGGCAGCAAGGTAATTTAGTAGCAAAGTAATATGGAGATAGTGGTAACAGCAATAAAAGTAACGATAGTGTTTTTGTAGTTTTTGTAACAGTAGCAGCGGAAAAGTAAATAAGCAACAAGCAATATGTTGAAAGCTCGTAGGCATTGGATCGGTGATGGGGAATTATGTCGGATGCAATTCATCATGTAAAAGTTATAACCTAGGGTGACACAGAACTAGCTCCAGTTCATCAATGGCATGTAGGCATGTATTCTAAATATAGTCATAAGTGCCTATGGAAAAGAACTTGCATGACATCTTTTGTCCTACCCTCCCGTGGCAGCGGGGTCCTAATGGAAACTAAGGGATATTAAGGCGTCCTTTTAATAGAGTACCGGACCAATGCATTAACACATAGTGAATACATGAACTCCTCAAACTACGGTCATCACCGGGAGTGGTCCCGACTATTGTCACTTCGGGGTTGCCGGATCATAACACATAGTAGGTGACTATTGACTTTCAAGATAGGATCAAGAACACACATATATTCATGAAAACATAATAGGTTCAGATCTGAAATCATGGCACTCGGGCCCTAGTGACAAGCATTAAGCATAGCAAAGTCATAGCAACATCAATCATAGAACATAGTGGATACTAGGGATCAAACCCTAACAAAACTAGCTCGATTACATGGTAAATCTCATCCAACCCATCACCGTCCAGCAAGCCTATGATGGGATTACTCATGCATGGCGGTGAACATCAAGAAATTTGTGATGGAGGAAGGTTGATGATGACGATGGCGACGATCTCCACTCTCCGGAGCCCCGAACAGACTCCAGATCAGCCCTCCTGAGAGATATTAGGGCTTGGCGGCGGCTCCGTATCGTAAAACGCGATAATTCTTCCTCCCTGATTTTTTTTCTACCCGAAAGTGAATATATGGAGTCCGAGGGTACGTCGGTGGAGCAACAGGGGGCCCACGAGGCAGGGGGCGCGCCCAGGGGGAGGGGCACACCCCCCACCCTCGTGGACAGGGTGTGGGCCCCCTGACATGGATCTTTCCACAGATATTTTTTATATTTTCCAAAATAATTCTCCGTGGATTTTTCAGGTCATTCCGAGAACTTTTTATTTCTGCACAAAAACAACACCATGGCAATTCTGCTGAAAACATCGTCAGTCGGGGTTAGTTCCATTTAAATCATGTAAGTTAGAGTCCAAAACAAGGGCAAATGTGTTTGGAAAAGTAGATGCGTTGGAGGCATATCATTATGTTTTCTTATATTCGAAATAAAGTATATTGTCATGGATCATCCAACATGTTGAGCTTGCCTTTCCCCCTCATGCTAGCCAAAACTCCTTACACCAAGTAGAGATACTACTTGTGCTTCCATACATATCCTTAAACCCAGTTTTGCCATGAGAGTCCACCATACCTACCTATGGATTGAGTAAGATCCTTCAAGTAAGTTGTCATGTTCGCAAACTCTCTAAAATATGTATGATTTATTAGTGTGGAGGAAATAAGCTTTATTCGATCTTATTCGATCTTGTGATATGGAAGTAATAAAAGTGACGGACTGCATAATAAAGGTGCCTATCACAAGTGGCAATATAAAGTGACGTTCTTTTGTGCTAAGACTTTGTGCATCCAACCATAAAAGCACATGACAACCTCTACTTCCCTCTGCGAAGGGCCTATCTATTATTCTTTCCTTATAAGAGTCAAGGTGAAAATCACCTTTCCTTTTTACATTTTATCCTTTGCCAAGCACATTGTGTTGGAAAGATCCTGACATATATACCCACTTGGATGTAAGTTATCATGGTCTATTACTGTTGACTTTACCCTTGAGGTAAAAGGTTGGGAGGCAATACTATAAGCCCCTATCTTTCTCTGTGTCCGATTAAAATTCCATACCCATAAGTATTGCGTGAGTGTGAGCAATTGTGAAAGACTATATGATAGTTGAGTATGTGGACTTGCTGAAAAGCTCTTACAATGACTCTTTCCGATGTTATGATAAATTGCAATTGCTTCATTGACTGAGATCATAGTTTGTTGGTTATCAATGAAGTTTCTGATTCATCCTTGACTTTGTGATGAATTGTTACTTTAGCATAAGAATCATATGACAATATATATGTGTTGCTGTTATAAGAATGATCATGATGCCCGCATGTCCGTATTTTATTTTTATCGACACCTCTAACTCTAAACATGTGGACATATTTTTCGATATCGGCTTTCGCTTGAGGACAAGTGAGGTCTAAGCTTGGGGGAGTTGATACGTCCATTTTGCATCATGCTTTTATGTTGATATTTATTGCACTATGGGCTGTTATTACACGTTATGTCACAATACTAATTCCTTTTCGCTCTTATTTTACATGGTTTACATGAAGAGCGAGAATGCCGGCAGCTGGAATTCTGGGCTGGAAAAGGAGCAAACATTGGAAACCTATTCTGCACAACTCAAAAAGCTCTGAAACTCCACGGGACACCATTTCAGAAAATATAAAAAATATCTGGCGAAAGAGATCCACCAGCCCCACCCCCTCTGGGCGCGCCCCCCTGCTTCATGGGCCACCCGATGAACCCCCGATGCACATCTTCTCCTATACGGAGTGTTTTAACCTGGAAAAAATCATAAGGCGTCTTTCGGGACCAGACGCCACCGTCTCGAGGCGGAACCAATCTAGGGCTCCGGCGGTGTCGTTCTGCCGGGGATACTTCCCTCCGGGAGGGGGAAATCGTCACCGCCGTCATCACCAACAACTCTCCCATCTTGGGGAGGGTTATCTTCATCAACATCTTCACCAGCACCATCTCCTCTCAAACCCTAGTTCGTCTCTTGTATCCAATCTTTGTACCCAAACCTCAGATTGGTACCTGTGGGTTGCTAGTAGTGTTGACTACTCCTTGTAGTTGATGCTAGTTGGTTTACTTGGTGGAAGATCATATGTTCAGATCCATTATGCATATTAATACCCCTCTGATCATGAACAATATTATGTCTTGTGAGTAGTTACTTCTGTTCCTGAGGACATGGGAGAAGTCTTGCTATATGTAGTCATGTGAATTTGGTATTCGTTTGATATTTTGATGAGATGTATGTTGTCTCTCCTCTAGTGGTGTCATGTGAACGTCAACTACATGACACTTCACCATTATTTGGGCCTAGAGGAAGGCATTGGGAAGTAATAAGTAGATGATGGGTTGCTAGAGTGGCAGAAGCTTAAACCCTAGTTTATGCGTTGCTTTGTAAGGGGTTGATTTGGATCCACTTGTTTCATGCTATGGTTAGGTTTACCTTAATACTTCTCTTGTAGTTGTGGATGCTTGCAATAGAGTTTAACCATAAGTGGGAGGCTTGTCCAAGTAAGGATAGCACCCAAGCACCGGTCCACCCACATACCAAATTATCAAAGTATCGAACGCGAATCAGATGATCGTGATGAAAACTAGCTTGACGATAATTTCCATATGTCCTCGGGGGCGCTTTCCTTCATATAAGAGTTTGTCCAGACTTGTCCTTTGTTACAAAAAGGATTGGGCCATCTTGTTGCACCTTATTTACTTTTACTATTTGTCACTTGCTACCAATTACCTTATAACAAAACTATCTGTTATCGATAATTTCAGTGCTAGCAGAAAATACCTTACTGAAAACTTCCTATCATTTCCTTATGCTCCTCGTTGGGTTCGACACTCTTACTTATAGAAAGGACTACGATAGATCCCCTACACTTGTGGGTCATCAGCCACAGAACAAACATCAAGCCGAATATGCTCACATTGACAAAATTCCCTCATATCACCCTTAGACAGATTGGTGCCATTGTCTGTTATGATACTATGGGGAAAACCAAAACGGAAGATCACCTTCTTGATGAATTGAACTGTTGTTTCCGCATCACACTTGCTGACTGGCTCTGCCTCAATCCACTTGGTAAACTTGTCTACTGCCACCAAAAGGTGGGTTTTCTTATCCTTGGACCTCTTGAAAGGCCCAATCATATCAAGCCCCCAAGTAGCGAATGGCCAAGTTATTGGGATCATCCTTAACTCTTGAGACGGAATGTGAGCATGCCGTGAAAATTTCTGACAACCGTCACATCTGCTGACCAAGTCTTCAGCATCAGCATGAGCCGTCAACCAATAAAAACCATGACAAAAAGCCTTGGCCACAAGTGATTTAGAACCGACGTGATGACCACAATCTCCTTCATGGATCTCCCGCAGTATCTCACAACCTTCCTCAGGAGAGACGCAATGTTGAAACGCCCCTGTAACACTGCGATGGTGTAATTCTCCGTTGACAATCGTCATTGAGTTAGACCACCGGGTTATCTGTCTAGCCAAGATTTCATCCTCAGGTAACTCACCCCGGGTCATGTAAGCCAAATATGGAACCGTCCAGTCAGGTATAACATGAAGAGCCCCCACCAATTGTGCCTCCGGGTCAGGAATAGCAAGGTCCTCCTCTGTGGGTAACTTCACAGACGGGTTAAGCAAAACATCCAAAACGGTGGTGGGCGGTACCGGCTTATGCTGAGATCCTAACCGGCTTAAGGCATCAGCCGCCTCATTCTTCCTCCGATCAATATGCTCAACTTGGTAACCCTTGAAGTGACCCACAATAGCATCAACCTCTCGCCGATAAGCCGCCATGAGTGGATCCTTGGAATCCCAAAGTACCGGAAACCTGCTGAGCTACCAGATCTGAATCACCAAAGCACCTCACCCGGCTTAAATTCATCTCCTTAGCCATCCGAAGATCATGGAGCAAGGCCTCATACTCAGCTGCATTATTAGTACAAGGGAACATTAACCGGAGAACATAAGAGAACTTATCACCTCGCGGGGAAGTTAAGACAACTCCAACCCCCGAGCCTTCCAATTGCATGGACCCATCAAAGTGAATAGTCCAATAAGTGTTGTCCGGCTTTTCCTCAGGTGCCTGCAGCTCTGTCCAGTCATTGATAAAATCCACGAGCGCTTGCGACTTGATGGCTGTCCGAGGCACATATTTTAAACCATGAGGTCCAAGCTCAATGGCCGACTTGGCCACTCGTCTTCTGGCTTCTCTGTTCTGGATGATATCCCCTAAGGGATGACAACTCACCACCATAATAGGATGACCCAGGAAGTACTTCTTGAGCTTCCGGCTTGCCATGAAGACTCCATATACCAGCTGCTGCCAATGTGGATACCTTTGTTTGGACTCAATGAGCACCTCGCAGGTATAATAAACTGGCCTTTGAACCGGACACTCCTTGCCAGCTGATGGCTTCTCGCCCCTCGTTGGTTACCCCAAGTGGAAGGTTGAGATGTAGCGTAGCGGCAAATTTCCCTTGGCAAAGATACCAAAGATCGAATCCCGTGAGACTCCGAGGGTCGACAAGTAGGTGTCAACGGCGCCAGAAACTTAGCGGTTGACGAGACCTGCACACAGATACAGATAACTTTGCTCCCAACGAGTACAGAGAGGTTGTCAATCCCTCCGGCCTTGTTGTTTACAAAGGATCAAACACAAGAGATAGTAATGATAGCTATGACTGCAACTAGGAAACAAAAACAGGAAGTAAATAGAAGGTGTGATCAGCGGTGGTAATATGGACCGGGGTCCCATGATGTTCACTAGTGATGTCTCTCTCCCAAGAGACGATAAAACAGCAAAGCGAGGTAAACAAATTACAGCTGGGCAATTGACAGGATTATGTGCGCAAACCAATGCTAACTATGCTGCAAAGAAAGGTAGAGGCTCAAAAGCATGGGCGGTACGCCAAGGCAAGTAGACCGAAATCCATCTGCATCTACTACTAATCATCCACCTTGAGATATCTATCCAGAACATATCGCTGGTATTAAGTTGCGAATCCCACCCAAAGTGTAAACTCAAAGCAACAGACAACTGCATTAAAAGAACTTTGCGTAAAGTAAACAATCCTTGCACCCGCAAGTACAAGCACCGTTGTTTTCTCCCTTGTGGCAACAGCACATCCCCTAGACTCATGTTTCTGTCACTCAAGCTAGTCATCAGGGGGCATGAACCCACAATCAAGCATAACGCTCCCTCTTGGAGTTACTACCTACTACTTGGCCAAAGCAATAAACAGCAACGGAGAACATGCAATAATTACTCAAGAACAAAGATATAAAAGAGGTGAATCAAATATATTACTCAAACACAATCTGAACATAGTCTCATAATGCATCAGATCCCAGCAAACTCAGCAAAGCAACAGTAGAAAGATTACATATGTGCCTCGATCATGTAGGGCAGTTCACGAGGTCTAAACCATAAAGAGCAAAGAGGGGAGGAGAACATCACATAGCTACTGATCATGGACCCATGGTCCAAGGTGGACTACTCACGACTCATCCGGGAAGCGTCCATGGTGGTGGAGAAGCTCCCGGTGGTGGTTCTCCTCTCCGGCAGGGTGCCGGGAAGAGTTCTCCTGATGCTCCCGATCTTGGATGCGCTGCGGCGGCGGAACAGAGGCGAGATCGCGAAAAAGGGTTCTGTCCTCGAGGGTTTCGGGACGAGAGGGATATATAGGCAAAGGGGGGCAGCCAGAGGTGGAGCAGGGGCCCCAGGCGCCCCCCTGGCCCGGCCAGGGGTGGGGCCGCGCCAGGTGGCCACCTGGGCCTCCCCTGGCTCCCCTCTGGCCCATGTTTGGTTCTTCGCGAAGCTTCCTGTACGCTGATTTTTCCTATATTTTTCCTGGAATTTTTGGAGCACTTTTAATATGGAGGAAACCCGAAATAGAAAAACAGCAGAAAACAGGAACTGGCACTATGGTACACTGAGTTAATAGGTTAGTCCAAATATGACTAAAAGTGTATGGAAGTGCATCAATATCATAGCAATATCACACAAAAGAAGCATGGAGCAAGCAGAAATTATAGATACGTTTTGGACGTATCAACATCCCCAAGCTTAATTCCTGCTCGTCCTCGAGTAGGTAAATGATAACAAGCATAATTTCTGTGGTGACATGCTACCAACCATATAAGAACTTTTTAAGTAAAGCAATCAAGGCATGTAATTCAATTCAAGTCATAACAAGCAAGAGTCTATATTAGCATTGTAACAAGCAACATAAGAACATAAAGGTCCAAGAGCTCTCGCTGTCCGTGACTCGAATGTCTCCAAATGGTGTTTGCGTGCAAGAAAGGGGATAAGGATATACGAGAGAGTAAAACATAGTTTTTGTATTGTTGAGAACTTAATCTACTAAAGTTTCACACTTGGTCTTGTTTGGAATCTTATCTTGACTCATCCCCAGACCACTAGCCAGGTACAAGTCAAAATGATCCACTCCCTTTCGATATTTTGAGAACTCATGCAATGGATGAGCGTAAGCAAGAAAGTTGACACTTAGGATGGCAAAGAGAGAAAAATGATGAAGGGGGAAGACAAAAAAGGTGTGAAAGGCTCACATCAATGAGGACAATCATAGGCGAGAGAAAGCCAAATGATAGATATGATGTGAGGAGTAGGGATTGCCATGCAACGGATGCACATATGAGCTAAGGTAAGCTCTCCAATGGAACTAGTGAGGGTGCATCCAACTTGCTCGCTCAAGAAGACCTAGAGCTCTTTTGAGAAGGCTCATCATTGGAATATACAAGCCAAGTTCTATAGTGTGAAGGTCCCCACATAGCTATATGCATGAATGATAATCTCTATGGAGTACAACGTATAAGATGGAGTACGAGTGTGGATCTCTCAAAAGGAATAGTAGTGTGCCCCCTTCTCTCTTTTTATTTCTTTTTCTCTTTTTTCTATTTTTTTTATTATTTTTTTGTGGCCTCAATGGCTCTTTCTATTTAACCCTCATTTGTCCTCTTTGGGATCTTTTGATTTTGTCCTCTTTGGGATCTTTTCCTCACTTTAGGGGCAACACTCTATATATTACAAGAAGTATAGAAGATCTTTCACACTTTACAAAAGTACTCAACATAAAGAAGATGAAACTATCATGATGTATGCAAATGTATGCCTCTACCAGTGTAGCAGGATATGCAATGATACTAGCGCGTCATGTAGCAATGATTAGGGCAAGGCCCAACTAGCATGCGGCTCATCGATCAAGCAAAAGCATGTATGACATGAAGATCAAGTCATGACAAGATGGATGTTGCATGGCAATGTATCTCGGAAAGGCTATGGAAATGCCTTGATAGGTAGGTATGGTGGCTGTTTTGAGGAAGGATATAATGAGGCTTATGATGACAGAGCGTATCGTGCCAAGGATTTGGATGCACCGGCGAAGTATGCGCCAACTCTCGAGGTGAGAAAGGGCAATGCATGGTACCGAAGAGGCTAGAAAAATATGGCTAGGTGGAAATGTCAACTTTCGAATACTCACATTAGTCCGAAGAACTCATGCACTTATTATCGGTAACTCTCAATCTAATTAGGAGGTTCACAAAGAGACAAGTACCCCGAGGAGGAGTGTATGGGGGTTTGGTTATCCTTGCGCATCCTCGACTCATGGTACGTGAGTGTACTCTAATATTCGATCCCTCCAAAGATTAGTGATCCATCTAGTAGCTAAAGTTCTCAACTATTTTGTAGGTTTTCGAAAATAAACACGGATTGCCCGAAATACGACATCTATCACTAATAGGCTAAAGCTCTTGACACCAAAAGTTCAGACATTACTCATGGCAATACCTCAAAACTATTGCAAGTTACTACTAAAATTAAATAGCAACCTCAATTACCTACTTTAAGTTAAGACACACAACTCAGTGCAACAGGCAAACTCTCTTAACAAGATAAACATGAAAACTCAAGAGAGTTCAGCAACCAACTAAACAAAAGCTCTTTAAAAAGAAAAGCATGAAAACTAAGAGCTAAACATGACAGCAGCTATGGAAAGACAAAGAACACACACAGCAAAGATAAGCATGAAAATCCTATGTTGTGTTCTAGGTTGAAGTGGAGCGTGTTTCTCTCCCACACAAAGAAAGCTGGGTTCTAACTTGTTATGAAAAGCAAGCAAAGCTAAAGAAAACTAAAAAAAGGAAACTAAGAGCAAGACGCTCCAAGCATAGGACATAACGCATGAAGTGATAAGAATATAGTGGAATGAAAGACGAACTGATAATTGTTGATGGAGAAGGGGATGCATGGGGGCATCCCCAAGCTTAGACGCTTGAGTCTCCTTGAATATTTCTTGGGGGTGTACGGGGGCATCCCCAAGCTTGAGCGTTTGACCCTCCTGAATCTTCTTTTATCATCTTCCCTCGCACACTTGAAAACTCCCTTCATACATAACTCATCATAATCTGATTAGCGAGGTTAGTACCCACAATAAAATAATTTTTCCCTACTGGAGATAAAAATAATCTTGAAGAGCTACTGTTTCTCAAGATTGCCAAAAGGTTTTTGCAAAGAAAAAGCAAGCTCAAGGTTTGCAAAACGAAGAAAAGGCAAAACAGGACAGAATCTGTGAAAAACAGACCAACAGGTAGTAAATAATTTTTTCGGGGCACTTCTGCAACTCAAATCAAAAAACTCAGAACAGACACTCGAAAGCCAATTGTATAGAGCACGCTGTCAAAAAAATTCAGATCAAAAAGATGATCTGGTGATTTTATTCGAATTTTTCTGTCCAAGGACAGAATCTGTTTTCTGGACAGCACGTCACAACTTTTGAACTTTCTTGCAATCGGAGGCTAAACTTGGCACAAAGCTGAAAAGAAAAGATACAATGATGATGCTACTGTAGTAACAAACATCAAGACACAACAAAAGCAAAATAAAACCTAATTCGTTGTGGGCTGCCTCCCAAAAGCGCTTTCTTTTATGCCTTTAAGCTAGGCATGATGCAAAAAGAGAAGATCAAGTTTTATCAAGAGTAAGAGAATAGCTAGCCCGTGTAACGGACTCAAAAGGCAACTTAATCTTCTTTCTAGGGAAGTGTTCCATCCCTTTCTTGAGAAGGAATTGGAATTTTATATTCCCCTCTTTCATGTCAATGATAGCACCAACGGTGCGAAGAAAAGGACGTCCCAAAATAATTGGACATGAAGGTTCACATTCAATATCCATAATAGTAAAATCAACGGGAACATAATTGTCATTGACAATGATAAGAACATCGTCGATCTTCCCCAAAGGTTTCTTTACGGAAGAATCAACAAGACGAACACCAAAAGAACAAGGATCAAAAGGTTTCAATTTAAACATATCATATATTCTTTTGGGCATAACGGAGGTACTAGCTCCAACATCACATAAAGCATAGCAAGAGAAGTTATTCAACTTAATTTTAATCATAGGATCCCAACTATCTTCTAGCTTTCTAGGTATGGAGGCTTCTACCCTAAGCTTCTCCTCCCTAGCTTTGATGAGAGCATTAGTGATATGCTCCGTGAAGGCAAGATTAAGTGTGCTAGTGTGGGGATCTCTAGACATCTTGTGAAGAAAACCAATAACTTCAGAAAGGGTGCAATTATCAAAATCAAGGTCACTACTATCAAGTAAAGTGGTAGTGGTGTCCTTTAGGCTCACTTGTTTGGTAGCTTCTATGGTCATAGGAGTTTCTTCTTCTATGGTTGAGGTCATAGCATCACCATTAATAGGTCCAATGGGACTAGGAGTGCATTGGGTGCTAAGAGTTTGGATATCCTCAACAACTTGAATAGTAGCAACTGTGTGGTGGGTAGGAAGGCTCTTAATTCTATCTTCTTCCTCCTTTTCTCTAGCCCATCTCTTTTTAAGTTTAGCCATCATCCTAATGTTTTCATTAATTTGCACTTGAATAGCATTCATAGGAGTGGTCTTCCTCTCCTCAAGAGGAGAAGTTCTAATTTTAAGCAACTCTACCTCATGGGCTAAATTGTCTACCTTCGAAGAGAGATTATCTAGTTTGTCTAGTTTTTCTTCTACACTCTTATTGAAGGCCTTTTGGGTAGTGATCAAGTCTTTAAGCATAATCTCTTGTTCAGAAGTGGAGTTCTTGGTGCTAGGATAAGCATTGTTGTTCCCATAGGAATTAGAGGGGAACGGTCTAGGGTTGCTACCAAAATTACTCCTATAAGCATTTTTATTGAAATTGTTTCTAGAGATAAAGTTCACATCTACTTGATCTTGAGCAATCAAAGAATTTAAAGGAACATCATGAGGATCAATAGAAGATTGCTTGGAAAGTAGAGACATGATCAAGTCAACTTTTTCATTTAGGGAGGAAATCTCCTCGACAGAGTTTACCTTCCTACCTGTTGGAGCGCGTTCGGTTTGCCATTGGGAATAATTGGTCATCATCTCGTCGAGAAGCTTCGTGGCAGCACCAAGTGTAGTTGACATAAAGGTTCCTCCCGCGGCCGAATCTAACAAGTTCCGCGAGATAAAGTTCAAGCCTGCATAAAAAGTTTGGATAACCATCCAAGTAGTCAAACCATGAGTAGGGCAGTTCTTGACAAGAGATTTCATGCGTTCCCAAGCTTGGGCAACGTGTTCATTATCCAATTGTTTAAAATTCATTATGTTACTCCTTAATTGGATAATTTTAGCAGGGGGGTAGTACTTCCCAATAAAGGCATCCTTGTACTTGTCCCAAGAATCTATACTATTCCTAGGCAAGGATTGAAACCAGATTTTAGCTCCTCCTCTCAAGGAGCAAGGAAAAAGCTTAAGCTTAACAATATCACCATCTACTTCTTTGTACTTTTGCATATCACAGAGCTCAACAAAATTATTTAAGTGCAAAGCAGCATCATCTCCAGCACCGGAGAATTGATCTTTCATAACTAGGTTCAGCAAAGCAGGTTTAATCTCATAAAAAGGTGCTGAAGTGGCAGGTGTAGCAATAGGCGTGCAGATAAAGTCATTGTTGTTATGACTAGTGAAGTCACACAACTTGGTGTTCTCGGTGGAACCCATAGCAGCAGCAAGCAAGATAACTATTTTTGTGATTTTTGGTAAGGGACACTAAAGCAAAAACTGAAAGGTAAACTAACAAGACTAAAAAGCAAAGATAAAAGATAGCATGCAACTCCCCTATCTTGAAGAGTGGAGTCCCCGGCAACGGCGCCAGAAACTTGCTTGACGGCTTCTCGCCCCTCGTTGGTTACCCCAAGTGGAAGGTTGAGATGTAGCGTAGCGGCAAATTTCCCTTGGCAAAGATACCAAGGATCGAATCCCGTGAGACTCCGAGGGTCGACAAGTAGGTGTCAACGGCGCCAGAAACTTAGCGGTTGACGGGACCTGCACACAGATATAGATAACTTTGGTCCCAACGAGTACAGAGAGGTTGTCAATCCCTCTGGCCTTGTTGTTTACAAAGGATCAAACACAAGAGATAGTAATGATAGCTATGACTGCAACTAGGAAATAAAAACAGGAAGTAAATAGAAGGTGTGATCAGCGGTGGTAATATGGACCGGGGTCCCATGATGTTCACTAGTGATGTCTCTCTCCCAAAAGACGATAAAACAGCAAAGCGAGGTAAACAAATTACAGTTGGGCAATTGACAGGATTATGTGCGCAAACCAATGCTAACTATGCTGCAAAGAAAGGTAGAGGCTCAAAAGCATGGGCGGTACGCCAAGGCAAGTAGACCGAAATCCATCTGCATCTACTACTAATCATCCACCTTGAGATATCTATCCAGAACATCTCGCTGGTATTAAGTTGCGAATCCCACCCAAAGTGTAAACTCAAAGCAACAGACAACTGCATTAAAAGAACTTTGCGTAAAGTATACAATCCTTGCACCCGCAAGTACAAGCACCATTGTTTTCTCCCTTGTGGCAACAGCACATCCCCTAGACTCATGTTTTTGTCACTCAAGCTAGTCATCAGGGGGCATGAACCCACAATCAAGCATAACGCTCCCTCTTGGAGTTACTACTTACTACTTGGCCAAAGCAATAAACAGCAACGAAGAACATGCAAGAATTACTCAAGAACAAAGATATAAAAGAGGTGAATCAAATATATTACTCAAACACAATCTGAACATAGTCTCATAATCCATCAGATCCCAGCAAACTCAGCAAAGCAACAGCAAAAAGATTACATATGTGCCTCGATCATGTAGGGCAGCTCACGAGGTCTAAACCATGAAGAGCAAAGAGGGGAGGAGAACATCACATAGCTACTGATCATGGACCCATGGTCCAAGGTGGACTACTCACGACTCATCCGGGAAGCGTCCATGGTCGTGGAGAAGCTCCCGGTGGTGGTTCTCCCCTCCGGCAGGGTGCCGGGAAGAGTTCTCCTGATGCTCCCGATCTTGGAAGCGCTGCGGCGGCGGAACAAAGGCGAGATCGCGAAAAAGGGTTTTGTCCTCGAGGGTTTCGGGACAAGAGGGATATATAGGCAAAGGGGGCAGCCAGAGGCGGAGCAAGGGCCCCAGGCGCCCCCCTGGCGCGGCCAGGGGTGGGGCCGCGCCAGGTGGCCGCCTGGGCCTCCCCCGGCTCCCCGCTGGCCCATCTTTGGTTCTTCGTGAAGCTTCTTGTACGCTGATTTTTCCTATATTTTTCCTGGAATTTTTGGAGCACTTTTAATATGGGGGAAACCTGAAATAGAAAAACAGCAGAAAACAGGAACTGCCACTGTGGTGCACTGAGTTAATAGGTTAGTCCAAATATGATTAAAAGTGTATGGAAGTGCATCAATATCATAGCAATATCACACAAAAGAAGCATGGAGCAAGCAGAAATTATAGATACGTTTTGGACGTATCACCAGCCTCTTTCCTTTCCACCACAATGGCCATGCTGACAGCCCTGCTATTTGCAGCAACATATAATAACAAAGGCTCCTTGTCAATGGGGGTCGCAAGAACCGACGGCTCAACCAATTGCTTCTTGAGTGCCTCGAACTCCTCGTCAGCAGCTCCACTCCAAACAAAGTCATTTGTCTTTTTCATCATTTGATACAGAGGGATAGCCTTTTCACCTAGGCAGCTTATGAACCGACTCAAAGCTGCTACCCGTCCTGCCAAACGCTGGACATCATTGATACACTTCAGTCTTGCTAAGGAGGTGATAGCCTTCATTTTCTACGGGTTAGCCTCAATGCCTCGCTCAGAGACCAAAAAACCCAAAAGCTTCCCTGTTGGAACACCAAATACACACTTGGTCGGGTTAAGCATCATCTTGTACACCCGGAGATTGTCAAACGTTTCCTTTAAATCGTTGATCATGGTTTCCTTCTTTCTGGATTTTACCACAATATCATCCACATAAGCATGAACATTATGTCCAATCTGACCGTGCAGGCAATTCTGTACACACCGCTGGTAAGTCGCCTGGGCACTCTTGAGCCCGAAAGGCATAGACACATAGCAGAAGGCTCCAAATAAAGTGATGACAGCCGTCTTCTCCTGGTCCTTAACTGCCATCTTGATCTGATGATACCCAGAATATGCATCCAAAAAACTCAAACACTCACAACCTGCTGTAGCATCGATGATCTAATCAATACGGGGGAGGGAAAATGGGTTAGCTAGGCAAGCCTTGTTTAAATCCGTGTATTCCACACACATTCACCAAGTGTCGTTCTTCTTAAGCACCAAAACCAGGTTAGCCAACCACTCCGGATGAAAAACTTCAACGATGAACCCGGTTGCTAAGAGCCGGGCCACCTCTTCACCAATGGCCTTCGGTCTCTCCTCATTAAAACGGCGAAGAAACTGTCTGACCGGCTTATACTTCGGATCAATATTGAGAGTGTGCTCAACGAGTTCTCTCGGTACACCCGGCATGTCTGAAGGCTTCCATGCAAAGATGTCCCGGTTCTCACGGATGGACTCGATGAGCACGCTTTCCTATTTCGGATCCAGGTTAGCACTGATGCTGAACTGCTTAGATGAATCGCCAGGAAAAAGTCAACCATCTTGGTGTCATCCGCCAATTTAAACTTCAGCAAAGGGTCATGCTCTATGGTTGGCTTCTTCAGAGACGTCATATCTACCGGATCAACATTATCCTTGTAGAACATGAGCTCCTCTGTGGCACAAACTGACTCTACGTAAGATGCCATCACCTTCTTCACATTCCAGGGCTATCGTGCGACTCCCATGCACTGTAATGGTCCCCTTGTGACCCGACATCTTAAGCTGCATATAAACATAACACGGCCTCGCCATGAATTTAGTGTAAGCCAGGTAAGCCGGCCTCCCAAACAGAGCATGATAAGGGCTATGGATCCTAACAACTTCAAATGTCAGAGTCTCCGTCCTCGCATCATATTCATCCCCAAAAGTTACCTGCAGATCAATTTTGCCCATCGGGTACGCTAATTTACCAGGCACGACTCCATGAAAAACAGTGTTGGACGGTCTAAGTTTCTTGTTAGTCAATCCCATACGACGGAAAGTATTATAGTAAAGGATATTGATGTTGTTGCCTCCGTCCATGAGTACCTTAGTGAATTTATATCCTCCAACCTGAGGTGCCACCACCAAAGCCAGCTAACCCGGATTATCAACTCGGGTTGGGTGATCCTCGCGGCTCCACACAATAGGCTGCTCAGACAATTGTAAGTAACTAGGAACTGCCGGCTCAAGAGCATTCACCGCCCTTTTGTAAAGCTTATGGTCCCGCTTACACAGGCTTATGGTCCCACTGCTCAGCTGCTTTGGGTTACTCTGATATCTGGACTGCTGTTGATTCCCTTGACTGTTCTGCTGGTTGTTGCCACCTTGATTTCCTAGGCCCTGAAACCCGGAGTTTGAGCCGCCGCCTCCATGACCCGGACCATGAAAACCAGAACCTGAACCGTCGTTTGGTCCATAGTTGTTCTGGATAGACTCCCTGGCCTCATGATGTTGTAATCTTTCCACATATGGGTAGCCGGCTTTTCGTCCGTCCCGTGCTTCGGACATGGCTAATTCATTACCTCATCAATGTTATACCTTTGGGACGGCTTCCCCTTGCAACGCTGGTTAAACTTCCGTGTTCCAGTATTAGCCACAAAAGTATCATCCTTGCGCTTGTTGTCACTGCTCTGATTGGCCGAGTTAAACTGCTGCCCTCCCAGGTCATTACTCTTCTTTCCCTTTCCCGGTCTTTCAGCCTCAGACTCGGGGTCCTTGGTACTATCAGAGTCGGCATATTTGACGAGAGCCGCCATGAGCTCCCCCATATCGTCACAATGACGCTTAAGACGTCCCAACTTAAGCTTGAGTGGAAGGAACCGGCAATTTTTCTCCAACGTCAATATCGCGGATTCGGCGTTGATCTTATCTGAAGAATGCATAATGGTTAAGACCCGGCACATGATACGTCCAAAACGTATCTATAATTTCTGCTTGCTCCATGCCACTTTTGGGTGATATTGCTATGATATTTATACACTTCCATACACTTTTGATCATATTTGGACTAACCTACTAATCCAGTGCACCCCAGTGCCAGTTTCTGTTTTCGGCTGTTTTTGTATTTCAGGTTTTCACATTACGAGAGCTGCCAGAAAAAATCCAGAAAAATTATATAAAAAATCAGCGTTCCAGAACCTACCTTGCGCCCGAAGGACAGCCCCCCCTGGGCCGCGCCGGGGGGGTGCCTGGGCCCCCCGAGCCCCGTCTGGTGCCCCCCTTTGGCATATATTTAGAGCGTCCTTCGAAACCCTCGGGAGGGGAACTCTTTTTCGCGATCTCATCTCTGTTCCGCCGCCGCCGCCGCTTCCAAGATCGGGAGCACCAGGAGAACTCTTCCCGGCACCCTGCCGGAGGGGAGGATCACCATCGAGAGCTTCTCCACCACCATGGACGCCTCCCGGATGAGTTGTGAGTAGTCTCCCTTGGACCATGAGTCCATGACCAGTAGCTATGTGATGTTCTCCTCCCGTTCTTGTGCTTCACTAATTAGTCCTCGTGAGCTACCCTACATGATCGAGGCACATATGTAATCCTTATGTTGTTGCTATGATGAGTTTGCTGGGATCCGATGGATTATGAGATTATGTTCAGATTGGGATTGAGTAATATATTTGATCTACCTCTTTTATATTTATGTTCATAAGTAATTCTTGCATGTTCTCCGTTGTTATTTATTGCTTTGGCCAAGTAGTAGGTAGTGACTCCAAGAGGGAACGTTATGCTCGATTGTGGGTTCATGCCCCTCGATGACTAGTTTGAGTGACAGAAACATGAGTCTAGGGGATGTGCTGTTGCCACAAGGGGGAAAACAACGGTGCTTGTGCCCGCGGGTGCAAGGATTGTTTACTTTACGCAAAGTTCTTTTAATGCAGTTGTCTATTGCTTTGAGTTTACACTATGGGTGGGGCTTGCAACTTAATACCAGCGAGATGTTCTGGATAGATATCTCAAGGTGGATGATTAGTAGTAGATATTGATGGATTTAGGTCTACTTACTTTGGCGTACCGCCCATGCTTTGAACCTCAACCTTTCTTGCAATGTAGTCAGCATTGGTTTGCGTTCGTGGTCCTGTCAATTGCCCGGCTGTAATTCCTTTACCTCACATAGCTGTTTTATCGTCTTTTGGGAGAGAGACATCACTAGTGAACATCATGAGACTCCGGTCCATATTACCATCATTGATCACATCCGCTATTTACTTTTCGCTATTATTTACTATTGCAAACATTATCTATCACTACTATCACTTGCGTTTAATCCTTTGTGAACTACAAGGCCGGAGGGACTGACAACCTCTTTGTACTCGTTGGGAGCAAAGTTATTTGTATCTGTGTGCAGGTCCACGTTGATTGCTAACATCTGGCACCGTTAGCAGTTGACACCTACTTGTTGAACCTAGGAGTCTCTAGGGATTCGATCCTTGGCATCTTTGCTAAGGGAAAAACTTCCACAACACTGCATCTCACACATTCCACTTGGGGTAACCAACGAGGGGTTAGAGGCCCATCAAGGAGTTTTTCTGGCGCCGTTGCCGGGGACTCCACTCTTCAGGATAGGGGAGTTGCACGCTATCTTTTACCTTTGCTTTTTAGTCTTGTTAGTTTAGCTTTCAGTTTTTGCTTTAGTACCCTTTTATCGAAAATCACAAAAATAGTTATCTTGCTTGCTTGCTACTATGGGTTCCACCGAGAACACCAAGTTGTGTGACTTCACTAGTCACAACAACGATGACTTTATCAGCACACCTATCACTACACCTGCCACTTCAGCACCTTCATATGAAATTAAACCTGCTTTACTGAACTTAGTCATGAAAGATCAATTCTCCGGTGCTGGAGATGATGCTGCTTTACACTTAAACAACTTTGTTGAACTTTGTGATATGCAAAAGTACCAAGAAATAGATGGTAATATTGTTAAGCTTAAGCTTTTTCCTTTCTCCTTGAGAGGAGGAGCTAAAATTTGGTTTCAGTCTTTGCCTAGAAATAGTATAGATTCATGGGACAAGTGCAAAGATGCTTTTATTGGAAAATACTATCCACCTGCTAAAATTATCCAACTTAGAAGTAACATAATGAATTTTAAACAATTGGATAATGAACACGTTGCCCAAGGTTGGGAACGTATGAAATCTCTTATCAAGAACTGCCCTACTCATGGTTTGACTACTTGGATGGTTATCCAAACTTTTTATGCAGGCTTGAACTTTACCTCGCGGAACTTGTTAGATTCGGCCGCGGGAGGAACTTTTATGTCAACTACACTTGGTGCTGCCACAAAGCTTCTCGATGAGATGATGACCAACTATTCCCAATGGCACACCGAACGCGCTCCAACAGGTAGGAAGGTAAACTCTGTCGAGGAGATTTCCTCCTTAAATGAAAAAGTTGACTTGATCATGTCTCTACTTTCGAAGCAATCTTCTGTTGATCCTCGTGATGTTCCTTTAAATTCTTTGATTGCTCAAGAACAAGTAGATGTGAACTTTATCTCTAGAAACAATTTTAACAACAATGCTTATAGGAGTAATTTTGGTAACAATCCTAGACCGTTCCCCTCTAATTCTTATGGGAACAATAATGCTTATCCTAGTACCAAGAACTCCACTACTGAACTAGAGATTATGCTTAAAGATTTCATCACTACCCAAAAAGCCTTTAATAAGAGTGTAGAAGAAAAACTACATAAATTAGATGATCTCTCTTTGAAGGTAGACCACTTAGCCAATGAGATAGAATTGCTTAAAATTAAAACTTCTCCTCTTGAGGAGAGGAAGGTCACTCCTATTAATGCTACTCAAGTGCAAATTAATGAAAATATTAGGATGATGGCTAAACTTAAAGAAAGATGGGCTAGAGAAAGGGAGGAAGAAGATAGAATTAAGAGCCTTCCTACCCACCACACTGTTGCTACTATCCAAGTTGTTGAGGATGTTCAAACTCTTAGCACCCAATGTACTCCTGGTCCCAATGGACCTATTAATGGTGATGCTATGACTATAGAAACTACCAAACAAGTGAACCTTAAGGACACCACTACCACTTTACTTGATGCTAGTGATCTTGATTTTGATAATTGCACTCTTACCGAAGTTATTGATTTCCTTCACAAGATGTCTAGAGATCCCCGCACTAGCACGCTTAACCTTGCCTTCACAGAGCATATCACTAATGCTCTCATCAAAGCTAGGGAGGAGAAACTTAGAGTAGAAGCCTCCATACCTAGAAAGCTAGAAGATGGTTGGGATCCTATGATAAAAATTAATTTGAATGACTTCTCTTGCTATGCATTATGTGATGTTGGAGCTAGTACCTCTGTTATGCCCAAAAGAATATATGATATGCTTAAATTGAAACCTTATGATTCTTGTTCTTTTGGTGTTCGTCTCGTTGATTCTTCCATAAAGAAACCTTTGGGGAGAATCGACGATGTTCTTATCGTTGTTAATGATAATTATGTTCTCGTTGATTTCACTATTATGGATATTGAATGTGATCCTTCATGTCCAATTATTTTGGGACGTCCCTTTTTACGCACCGTTGGTGCTATCATTGACATGAAAGAGGGTAATATAAAATTTCAGTTTCCTCTCAAGAAAGGGATGGAACACTTCCCTCGAAAGAAGATCAAGTTACCTTTTGAGTCCGTTGTACGGGCTAGCTATTCTTTTACTGTTGATAAGACTTGATCTCTATGCATTATGCCTAGCTTAAAGGCATAAAAGAAAGCGCTTTTGGGAGGCAGCCCACATGAATAAATTTTTATTTTGCTTTTGTTGTGTCTTGATGTTGTTTACTACAGTAGCATCATCATTGTATCTTTTCTTTTCATATTTGTGCCAAGTATAGCCTCTGATTGCTAGAAAGTTCAAAAGTTGTGAGGTGTTGTCCAGGAAACAGATTCTGTCCTTGGATAGAATATTTCGTATAAAATCACCAAATCATCTTTTTGGTCTGAATTCTTTTCGACAGCGTTCTCTATATAATTGTCTTTCGTGCGTCTGTTCTGAGTTTTTTGATTTGAGTTGCAGAAGTATCCCGAACAGATCAATTACTACCTGTTGTTCTGTTTTTCACAGATTCTATCCTGTTTTGCCTTTCCTTCATTTTGCAAATCAAGAGCTTGCTTTTTCTTTGCAAAAACCTTTTGGCAATCTTGAGAAACAGTATAACTTCAAGAATATCTTTATTTCCAGCAAGGTACAATTATTTTATTAAGGGTACTAACCTCGCTAATCAGATTATGATGAGTTATGTATGAAGGGAGTTTTCAAGTGTATGATCTCAGGTATAAAGTCATTACTGGTATAAAGATATACTTATTTGTCGTTTTAAGAGAACAATTTAATCCGTCCAGTGGTAAGCCACTAGGACATCTTTTCAGTATTATTTCTGCAGAAACAGAAGATATGCAAGATAAACAATATCAGACAACATTTTCAATCGGCAAATATTTCACATAGAGAAAGACAGAGTATCCGGAATAAAGCAGATCAAGTTTTAGCTATCCTATTACAAGGCATAGCAAGCCCGACGGATTGGAAATATTGTTTGGCGAAACACAGACTGCGATTACAGCAATAAAGTTTTAAAGTTAGGCTCCTCCTTGTTGAGACGGCTAGCCATCACCTTGATCCGGAACTTCTTCATCTTCTTGAAGCGGTTGGAAATCCGGTACACGCCAGTCAATCTTTGCCAAGGCCCGGAAAAACATCTCTTCGTTGATCAGTTCAAAAGGTTCGATATCTGGAGCGAAGGTATGTGGACGAACCGGCGGGATTAAATTCACGGTATCGTAAACCGGCCGCTCCACCCGTTCGTTTTGCAAGTTATATCCAGGATGATACCTGGATAAATCGGACTCAACTGCAAGCTTGCTGGCGAGAGGGCGCATCTCCTTTGTCAAGGCATAAAGGTCCTTTGCAGTAAAAGTTGAGCCGTCATCCTTTGTATCAGGAAAACCGGTCATAGCTTCCTCCGGATCAAGATCTGGGACCCAAGCCTTAGCCCTGGTAAGGGCCAGAAGAGCGCCACCTCGGGCAGCGGATTTTTTAACTTCTTCAAGACGAGCCGGCAAAACAGACAACTTGTTCAACGTATCTTGGATCGTCGAAGGGGCCGGTTTACCAAAGGAAGTGGCACTGATGATCCTCTGAGCGCCGGAATACAGCTGCTCGACCAATGTGTAACATGCTTTAAGCTTCTTCCGTAAGTCATCCCCAAGATGGGAGACACGGCGACCTGCACACAGATATAACGGTTAAGCCGGCACAGTTAGAACATTACAGGGATAAACCGGGAGTTCAGATTATACTTACCAAAGATTGCAGTGGTCATCATTTCAACCTGCTGCTTTAAACCGGTCAATTCCTTTGTAACCGGGTTAAGCGCCCCTTCAGCGTCCTGAACCCTTTTCTCCAGATCTTTCTTTTGAACCTCAAAAGTGGTCCGTTCTTCTTCAAAATATTTCTTCAGATCTTCAGCAGTCTTTAAACTCACCTGAAGATCTTTTTTAGCTTTTGAAGCAGCAGATTCTGTTTCAGTAAGACGGCTACGAAGTTCATTGATTTCAATAGCATTCCGGTTCAACTCAGCCTGCAAGCACAGTTAAAAGACAAGAGGTAAAAATCAGACAAGTCTCAAGCATACAAACAAGTTGTCTACTTGACACTTGGGGGCTAATGTATGGTTGAAGTATCGTCAGCAACTTTTACAAGTATCAAATACATAAACAAGTTATCTACTTGATACTTGGGGGCTAATGTAAAGATCAATTGTTCAAACTACAAGTTCCGGTTCACCTTCAGCACGCAGCTAGACCGGAACTTGGGGGCTGTTATGGGATAGAAACGCATCAAAGGTACAAAGTCAGAAGAAGAGGTTTACCTCATATTTCTCCCTCATTAAGTTAACCAGGCTTGCTTCATAGTCTCGGCTGCTGTGGAGCCGGTTTAGATACCCAGAATAAATGTCTTGGGCACTCATATCAGCAAGATTGGATACTTCAGTACTCCATTTGCCTTTTTCTTTATATAACTTCTCCGTTTTAGCCGTATGCTTGGCTAAAACGGTGGGCTCAGCTGGAGCAACAAAGGCAGTCCCAGTTACCACAACATCCGGAGAAGCAGGTACATTTGGGGGAGTGGCAGTTTGGGCCGGATTGGGAGACGCCGGATTAATCTGAGGAGAATTGACCCGGGCCGGACTTGGCGGATTATGGGCATCTTCAGCAGTAGGATTCTCAGGAGCAGAGATATGATCTGTAGGCGCAGGGTCTTCAAGAGGAGCTATGGGATCGCCCTCTGAAGGAACAGTTGTTGCTGGATCATTAGCCGGATCATCTGCAGTGGTCTCAGCAGTAGGCTTGTTTGCCTTGGGGCTTCTTGCTGGGTTTTGGTTTGCTGGAAAGAGTGCAAAATGAGTATTAACATTACAAAACATAAAGGAATCATAAACCGGAAGGATTAAAAAGTTACCCTGGGACAGTTTTCAATGGAGGAAGCTGTGTGGCAGTCGATTCACAAGAAGAAGACAATGGAGTTTCCCGATAATCAGGGTCAGACGGTTTAAGAGGTTTTCGGATAAGCCCGGCCTTGGGATGAAGGAGAGTCGGAGAAAGTATCACCTCAGCACGGCGCTTTCGAGCCGGAGTCAAAGAAATCCCGGATGATTCCACCGCCAGGCCGCTATGGCGAGTGGTCCGGCGAAGAGCTTCATGCTGTTGCTTCTTCAAAATAAAGTTAGGGTCCAACTGAGCATAAGGGTGAGAAAATTGGTATTTCCGGACGGTCCGACGACTTTTTTGTGGAAGAGATTCTGAATCAGAAGAAAGAATGGTTACCTCAACTTCGGCCGGAATATCACCTTCACGCAACTCCTGTGGAAAGGTTATCGTTAGATACAGTTACAAGTTCAAGAAAGCAAAATCTAAACCGGATTAAAGCATACCTCGGAATCCGGATCATCATCTTCAGTGGGAGAGCCGGCGTCAACAGCTGCTTTCCTTTTCTTATTTGCAAAGGTTTTCCGGCGAGCTTGTTTGCCGGTTTTCTCCTGAGGTTTTCTCTTCCAGAAAAGGGTCATCAGCCTAATCAAAAGAAAGAAAGACAATTGAAAGACGGTTTAAAGAAACGGATTACGAATACAGGGCAAGGTAAAACTTACTGCTGGCAGCTTGTTCTTCTTATAATAAGGAGCTAACCCGACCTTGCTGCAGTCAGCCAAGAAAACATTGAGAATTTTCTTGGCTGATTCTATAACCTCCGATTCAGAGAGTTTTTCCTTGGTAAACCTTTGGGGATCATCCGGTTTGCCAGAATATTTGCACATCAGCTGTGACCGCCGGCTCAAGGGAAGGATGCTCCAAGACAACCAACAGCGTAGAAAATCAGTTCCAATCAAACCATTAGCTATGAAGGCTCTTAACTTGGAGAGCTGTGATGAAAACCGGGTCCGTTCAACAGCGCCGAGCCGTTGTGGTAAAGGATGATCCTCCGGAATACGGGTTTCACGGTAACCCGGCAGAGGGTTCTCCCCTTCAGGAGAAGTGTCAATACAAAAAAACCATGACTTGTTCCAGTCCTTTGGGTGCGTGTGTAAAGCGGCGTGAGGAAAAACAACGTATCTCCTCTTCTGAATACTAACGCCACCGAGCTCTTGATGTGGTCCACTAGTGAACTCTGTGCGCCGGTTTAAGTGAAAGAAGTCCCGGAACAGATCGACGGACGGTTCTTCTTGCAGATATACCTCCGAAAACACTTGGAAGTCACAGATATTTGAAACAGAGTTGGGTCCAATATCCTGAGGGTGCAGTTGGAAAGCAGCAAGAACATCCCGGAAAAACTTTGAACCGGGGGGAGAGAAGCCTCGAGATATGTGATCAAAGAACACGATGACCTCCCCGGACCTGGGAGTAGGAGGACATTCATTCCCCGGGGCCCGCCATTTCAAAACAGACTGAGGGCCTAACGTACCAATTTCAGAAATCTTGACCAAATCTTCCTCAGTAATGATAGAAGGGACCCAATCGCAAGAGACATACTGCTTGGCCATTGCAACGAAAGGACAAGTACTGGAAAAGATAAAGGGCAGAAAACGGATTATGAAGGTATAGCAGTATAAACCGGAAACTATATATGAAAGTTACGCAACGGTTTGAACTGAGGACTAATGGCATGGTTAAACCGGCAATTACAGCAAGCTACACCATTTCCGGTTCATGGCAGTTGAAGGGGAACGGCTAAACCATCGCGTTTAAATTATAAAGTTTCGCAAGAACAGGGCGTAACAGTTTAAACCGGAACTTACTTAGCAGATCTACCGAGGAGAAAAACAGGTTTTTAAAGACCGCTAAGGTGGAATAGATCTGAGCATACCAGAAAAAGAGAAACAAATGTAAGAGTATACGGGAAGAACTACAAGGGCCTTATACAGAGCGGGTAAATCTACAGGTTAAACAAGAACGACGAAGATCTGAAGCATTTACAGCGGGGTAAAAGTACAGTTTAAAGGGCAAGATCTAAAAGGTAAAGGTTACTGAAAACTATCGGCTTAAAAGCTTCCATTGAGACTCTAATGGCGGGGGCGTGAGAAGAAACCCTAGAAGTCACAGATCTGTAATGAAGAAGAAAGGCGTACCTGGAATAGCAAGGATCAGCGGCGGAGGTTCTCTGGTCAAACTCAGGGTGATGCAGCGGCCGGCGAGGACTTGGATGCAGCGGTTGACGGCGGCGGTTCGAGCTTGGGCGACGATGGAGTCGGGCGACGGAGGAAGAAGAAAGAACAGGAAGAAGATAATGAATGGGGACAGCGGTATTTATAAGGAAGAGTCAGATCCGAAGCGACAGGTGCGGGATTCGAGGAGGCAAAGGATCGGATAAAGATCCTCTGACGCCTCGATTTTCGGGATAACCCTTAAAACAAGCTACAGTACAACTCGCGGCGTTAAATGCGGAGATGATGTCACAGTCAGATTTAATGATCCTTGAAGATGACGTCAGAGCCGGTTTACAAGAATGTGAAGACAGAAGAAAATTATACAAGAGAAGACTGATATGAACAAGTTCAAATCATTCTGGGGCCTAATGTCAGGGATATGACTAGCAGGTATAAACCGGCTAGTGTAAACCGGCTTTGTTATATTATACTTGTTTGTAATATTTAGTAAAGGCTACGGCCCATAAGATCTTAGGGCCCATGTGTAGAATTAAGGTTTGTAAACCGCCCCGTGATGTAACTTGAGAGATAAGGAAGAAAAGACAGAGACCGAGGCGGACACAAGTATGAGCCGGCCTTGGGACTCTGTAAACCGGACCAGGCGTACCCTCTATATAAAGGGACGACCCGGCGACGGTTCAGGGACAAGCAACAATCAACCCGTCGAGGCACAGGCAAGCGAATCCGCTCCCTGTAATCCGACGCCCAAGCAATACCAAACCAACTAGACGTAGGCTTTTACCTTCATCGAAGGGGCCGAACTAGTATAAACCCTCTGTGTCCTTTGTGTGCTATGAACCCCTTCAAGCTAACCTGTGCGATGGTTCCATCTTCAAGTCCGCTAAACCGGACATCTGCCGTGCTATTTCCACGACAGCGAGGGAAGATGATAAAAAGATTCAGGAGTGTCAAGCGCTCAAGCTTGCGGATGCCCCCATGCACCCCCAAGAAATATTCAAGGAGACTCAAGCGTCTAAGCTTGGGGATGCCCCCGTTGAAGGAAATATGCCCTAGAGGCAATAATAAAGATGTTATTTGTATTTCCTTATATCATGATAAATGTCTTTTATTCATGCTAGAATTGTATTAACCGGAAACTTAGTACATGTGTGGATACATAGACAAAAACAGTATGTCCCTAGTATGCCTCTACTAGACTAGCTCATTGATCAAAGATGGTTATGTTTCCTAGCCATAGACATGAGTTGTCATTTGATCAACGGGATCACATCATTAGGAGAATGATGTGATGGACAAGACCCATCCGTTAGAATAGCACTATGATCGTTTAGTTTTACTCCTATTGCTTTCTTCATGACTTATACATGTTCCTATGACTATGAGATTATGCAACTCCCGAATACCGTAGGAACACCTTGTGTGCTATCAAACGTCACAACGTAACTGGGTGATCATAAAGATGCTCTACAGGTGTCTCCGAAAGTATTCGTGGTGTTGGCATAGATCAAGATTAGGATTTGTCACTCCGAGTGTCGGAGAGGTATCTCTGGGCCCTCTCGGTAACACACATCACAATAAGCCTTGCAAGCAAAAGACTAATGAGTTAGTCACGAGATGATGTGTTACGGAACGAGTAAAGAGACTTGCCGGTAACGAGATTGAACTAGGTATGGAGATACCGACGATCGAATCTCGGGCAAGTAACATACCGATGACAAAAGGAACAACGTATGTTGTTATGCGGTTTTGACCGATAAAAGATCTTCGTATAATATGTAGGAGCCAATATGAACATCCAGGTTCCGCTATTGGTTATTGACCGGAGATGAGTCTCGGTCATGTCTACATAGTTCTCGAACCCGTAGGGTCCGCACGCTTAACGTTTGATGACGATCGGTATTATGAGTTTATGAGTTTTGATGTACCGAAGGTAGTTCGGAGTCCCGGATGAGATCACGGACATGACGAGGAGTCTCGGAATGTCCGAGACATAAAGATTGATATATTGGACGACTATATTCGGACACCGGAAGTGTTCCGGAAAAGTTTCGGATTTAACGGGATTGCCGGAGGGGGTTACCGGAACCCCCTACGAGGGGGGATGGTCCATAGTGGGCCTTAAGGGAAAGAGAGAGGCAGCCCATAGGGCTGGCCGGCGCCCCACCTAGGGTTCCTAGTTGGACTAGGATTGGGGGGCGCCACCTCTCCTTTTTCCTTTCCCTCTCTTCCTTCTTTTGGTGATTCCTACTAGGAATATGAAAGTGCAACTAATCCCCGGGTGGTTTTGGTAATTAATAACAACATATATATCATTGAACTAATATTCTCTTGAGAATCATTTCAGAAAAGTTCGATGATATGGGTATGGAAATGTCTGAAGAAGTGGACCCCTCAAAATGCTAAGACAAGCATTGGCAAAAGCTCAAGACTCCATTTTTGGTTTAGTGATCAAAGATCACATTGAGTCCATAGGAAAAGCCAATACTATTAAAAGGGGATGAGGTTGTGTTAATGTTCTTGTTGCTCAAGTGCTTGGTGATCTAGCTCCCTCAACTATCAGCACTCTTCACTTTACAACACACTCATAAGTAATCTCGGACAAACCGATTCTGCAAACTCAGTCCCACCGAGATGAACCACTTCAGTTATTTCCCCAAACCCTAACTTCTCGGTCCAACCGATTCTGAGTCTCGGTCTCACCGAAAATGTTCTGCCAACCTTCTGTAACCAATGACAGCATTTCGGAATATCCGAGTTGTTGTTTTCGGTCACACCGAGATAGCAAACCCTAACCTTTGACTCACTTCGGACACACCGAGATGGTATTTTCGGTCCCACCGAAAATCCCAACGTTCACTATATTTGAACTTTCGGTCTGACCGAGTTTTCACTTCGGTCTCACCGAGATTGGTCAAATGTGTGTGTAACGGTTGGATTTTGTGTGGAGGCTATATATACCCCTCCACCCCCTCTTCATTCGTGAAGAGAGCCATCAGAAAGTCTACCACTCCTACCATACACTTTCTGAGAAGTGAACCACCTACCCTTGTGTTGAGATCAAGCCATTCCATTCCTACCATATGAAACTTGATTTCTAGCCTTCCCAAGTTGCTTTCCACTCAAACCTTTCTTCCACCACAGCCATATCAGTGAGGAGAGTTGAGTGTTGGGGAGATTATCATTTGAAGCACAAGAGCAAGGAGTTCATCATCATCAACACCATCTATTACCTTTTGGAGGGTGGTGCCTCCTAGATTGGTTAGGTGTCGCTTGGGAGCCTCCGTCTTTGAGATGTCGAGTTGAACCAAGAAGTTTGTAAGGGCAAGGAGATCGCCTACTTCGTGAAGATCTACCCCGAGTAAGGCTAGTCCTCCGTGGGCGTAGGCCATGATGGAATAGACAAGGTTGCTTCTTCGTGGACCCTTCGTGGGTGGAGCCCTCCGTGGACTCGCGCAGCCGTTACCCTCCGTGGGTTGAAGTCTCCATCAACGTGGATGTACGATAGCACCACCTATCGGAACCACGACAAAAATCTTCGTGTCACCAAACTGCGTTTGATCTTCTCCACCTCTCTTTTACATGTGCAATTTACTTTCCGCTGCTATTACTCTAGAATTGCATGTGTAGGGTGATACTTGAATTGATCTTAATTGTGAAACTGCCAAAAACATTGCATGATCAAAAGGCAGATTTTTTATATTGTCAAGTAGTCTAATCACCCCCCCCTCTAGACATACTTTCGATCCTACAGTTGGTCACATGGCGATGTGAACTATGGGTGTTATTCACATAACGATGTGAACTATCGGTATTAAATCACATGGCGATGTGAGCTAGATTATTGACTCTAGTGCAAGTGGGAGACTGAAGGAAATATGCCCTAGAGGCAATAATAAAGATGTTATTTGTATTTCCTTATATCATGATAAATGTCTTTTATTCATGCTAGAATTGTATTAACCGGAAACTTAGTACATGTGTGGATACATAGACAAAACAGTATGTCCCTAGTATGCCTCTACTAGACTAGCTCATTGATCAAAGATGGTTATGTTTCCTAACCATAGACATGAGTTGTCATTTGATCAACAGGATCACATCATTAGGAGAATGATGTGATGGACAAGACCCATCCGTTAGCATAGCACTATGATCGTTTAGTTTTACTGCTATTGCTTTCTTCATGACTTATACATGTTCCTATGACTATGAGATTATGCAACTCCCGAATACCGTAGGAACACCTTGTGTGCTATCAAACGTCACAACGTAACTGGGTGATCATAAAGATGCTCTACAGGTGTCTCTGAAAGTATTCGTGGTGTTGGCATAGATCAAGATTAGGATTTGTCACTCCGAGTGTCGGAGAGGTATCTCTGGGCCCTCTCGGTAACACACATCACAATAAGCCTTGCAAGCAAAAGACTAATGAGTTAGTCACGAGATGATGTGTTATGGAACGAGTAAAGAGACTTGCCGGTAACGAGATTGAACTAGGTATAGAGATACCGACGATCGAATCTCGGGCAAGTAACATACTGATGACAAAAGGAACAACGTATGTTGTTATGCGGTTTTGACCGATAAAAGATCTTCGTAGAATATGTAGGAGCCAATATGAACATCCAGGTTCCGCTATTGGTTATTGACCGGAGATGAGTCTCGGTCATGTCTACATAGTTCTCGAACCCGTAGGGTCCGCACGCTTAACGTTTGATGACGATCGGTATTATGAGTTTATGAGGTTTGATGTACCGAAGGTAGTTCGGAGTCCCGGATGAGATCACGGACATGACGAGGAGTCTCGGAATGTCCGAGACATAAAGATTGATATATTGGACGACTATATTCGGACACCGGAAGTGTTCCGGAAAAGTTTCGGATTTAACGGGATTGCCGGAGGGGGTTACCGGAACCCCCTACGAAGGGGGATGGTCCATAGTGGGCCTTAAGGGAAAGAGAGAGGCAGCCCATAGGGCTGGCCGGCGCCCCACCTAGGGTTCCTAGTTGGACTAGGATTGGGGGGCGCCACCTCTCCCTCTTTTCCTTTCCCTCTCTTCCTTCTTTGGTGATTCCTACTAGGAATAGGATTGCAATCCTATTCCTAGTAGGATTGCACCTCTAGCCGCACCAAACAAGGGCCGGCCGGCCTCCCCCCTTGCTCCTTTATATACGGGGGCAGGGGGGCACCCAAAGACACACAAGTTGAACTGTTCCAGCCGTGTGCGGTGCCCCCCTCCACAGAAACACACCTCGGTCATACCGTCGCGAAGCTTAGGCGAAGCCCTGCGCCGGTGAATACATCATATCTGTCACCACGCCGTCGTGCTGACGAAACTCTCCCGTGAAGCTCAACTGGATCAAGAGCTCGTGGGACGTCATCAAGCTGAACGTGTGCTGAACGCGGAGGTGCCGTACGTTCGGTGCTTGATCGGTTGAATCGTGAAGAAGTTCGACTACATCAACCGCGTCACTTGACGCTTCCGCTCCCGGTCTACGAGGGTACGTAGACACACTCTTCCCTCTCGTTGCTATGCATCTGGTAGATAGATCTTGCGTGATCGTAGGAAAATTTTAAAATACTACGTTCCCCAACAGTGGCATCATGAGCCAGGTCTATGCGTAGATGATATGCACGAGTAGAACACAATGAGTTGTGGGCGATACTAGTCATACTGCTTACCTGCATGTCATACTTTGCTTCGGCGGTATTGTGAGATGAAGCGGCCCGGACCGACATTACGCGTACGCTTACGCGAGACTGGTTTCACCGTTATGAGCACTCGTTGCATAAAGGTGACTGGCGGGTGTCTGTCTCTCTCACTTTAGCTGAATCAAGTGTGGCTACGCCCGGTCCTTGTGAAGGTTAAAATAGCACATACTTGACGAAACATCGTTGTGGTTTTGTATGCGTAGGTAAGAACGGTTCTTGCTAAGCCCGTAGCAGCCACGTAAAACTTGCAACAACAAAGTAGAGGACGTCTAACTTGTTTTTGCAGGGCATGTTGTGATGTGATATGGTCAAGACATGATGAGTTATACGGTTTTTGTATGAGATGATCATGTTTTGTAATGTTATCGGCAACTGGCAGGAGCCATATGGTTGTCGCTTTATTGTATGAAATGCAATCGCCATGTAATTGCTTTACTTTATCACTAAGCGGTAGCGATAGAAGCAATAGTTGGCGAGACGACAACGATGCTACGATGGAGATCAAGGTGTCGCGCCGGTGACGAAGGTGATCATGACGGTGCTTTGGAGATGGAGATCAAAAGCACAAGATGATGATGGCCATATCATGTCACATATTTTGATTGCATGTGATGTTTATCTTATTATGCTTCTTATTTTGCTTAGAACGACGGTAGCATTATAAGATGATCCCTTACTAAATTTCAAGGTATAAGTGTTCTCCCTGAGTATGCACCGTTGCGAAAGTTCGTCGTGCTGAGACACCACGTGATGATCGGGTGTGATAAGCTCTACGTTCAAATACAACGGGTGTAAGACAGTTTTGCACACGTAGAATACTCGGGTTAAACTTGACGAGCCTAGCATATGCAGATATGGCCTCGGAACACTGGAGACCGAAAGGTCGAGCGTGAATCATATAGTAGATATGATCAACATAAGATGTTCACCATTGAAACTACTCCATCTCACGTGATGATCGGACATGGTTTAGTTGATTTGGATCACGTGATCATTTAGATGACCGGAGGGATGTCTATCTAAGTGGGAGTTCTTAAGTAATATGATTAATTGAACTTTAATTTATCATGAACTTAGTCCTGGTAGTATTAGCATATCTATGTTGTAGATCAATAGCTCGCGATGTTGCTCCCCGTTTATTTTTCATATGTTCCTAGAGAAAACCAAGTTGAAAGATGTTAGTAGCAATGATGCGGAATTGTTCCGTGATCTGAGGATTATCCTCATTGCTGCACAGAAGAATTATGTCCTTGATGCACCGCTAGGTGACAGACCTATTGCAGGAGCAGATGTAGACGTTATGAACGTTTTGACAAAAGCTCGATCTGATGACTACTTGATAGTTTAGTGCACCATGCTTTACGGCTTATAACCGGGACTTCAAAAACGTTTTGAAAAGCCACGGAGCATATGAGATGTTCCAAGAGTTGAAATTAGTATTTCATACTCATGCCCGTGTCGAGAGGTATAAGACCTCTGACAGTACTTTGCCTACAAGATGGAGGAGAATAGCTCAACCAATGAGCATGTGCTCAGATTGTCTGGGTAGTACAATTGCTTGAATCAAGTGGGAGTTAATCTTCCAGATAAGATAGTAATTGACAAAGTTCTCTAGACACTATCACCAAGTTAGTAGAACTTCGTGATGAACTATAATATGCAAGGGATGACGAAAGTAATTCCCGAACTCTTCACGATGCTGAAATCGGCGAAGGTAGAAATCAAGAAAGAGCATCAAGTGTTGATGGTTAACCAGACCACTTGTTTCAAGTAAAGGGCAAAGGGATAGAAGGGGAACTTCAAGAAGAATGACAAGCAAGTTGTCACTCCCGTGAAGAAACCCAAAGCTAAACTCAAGCCTAAAACAAGTGCTTCTACTGCAAAGGAAATGGTCACTAGAAGTGGAACTGCCCTAGATATTTGGCGGATAAGAAGGATGGCAAAGTGAACAAAGGTATATTTGATATATAGATTATTGATGTGTATTTTACTAGTGTTCATAGCAACCCCTCGGTATTTGATATTGGTTCAGTTGCTAAAGAGTAGTAACTCGAAATAGGAGTTGCATAATGAACAGAAACTAGTTAAAGGATGAAGTGACGATGTGTATTGGAAGTAGTTCCAAGATTGATATGATCATCATCGTACACTCCCTATACTTTCGGGATTAGTGTTGAACCTAAATAAGTGTTATTTGGTGTTTGCGTTGAACATGAATATGATTTGATCATGTTTATTGCAATATGGTTATTCATGTAAGTTAGAGAATAATTGTTGTTCTGTTTACATGAATAAAACCTTCTATGGTCATACACCCAATGAAAATGGTTTGTTGGATCTCGATCGTGTGATACACATATTCATAATATTGAAGCCAAAAGATGCAAGGTTAATAATGATAGTGCAACTTATTTGTGGCACTGCCGTTTAAGTCATATTGGTGTAAAGCGCATGAAGAAACTCCATAGTGATGGACTTTTGGAATCACTTGATTATGAATCACTTGGTGCTTGCGAACCATGCCTCATGGGCAAGATGACTAAAACTCCGTTCTCCGGAACTGTGGAGCGAGCAACAGATTTGTTGGAGATCATACATACAGATGTATGTGGACCAATAAGTGTTGAAGCTCGCGGCGGGTATCGTTATTTTCTGACCTTCACTGATGATTTGAGCAGATATGGGTATATCTACTTAATGAAGCACAAGTCTGAAACATTTGAAAAGTTCAAAGAATTTCAGAGTGAAGTGAAGAATCATCGTAACAAGAAAATAAGAGTTTCCACGATATGATCGTAGAGGTAAAATATTTAAGTTAGCGAGTTTGGCCTTCAGTAAAAACAATGTGAAATAGTTTCACTACTCACGCCACCTGGAACACCACAGTGTAATGGTGTGTCCAAACGTCATAACCCTACTTTATTAGATATGGTGCGATCGATGATGTCTCTTACCGATCTACCACTATCGCTTTTGGGGTTATGCATTAGAGACAGCTACATTCACGTTAAATAGGGCACCATCTAAATCCGTGGAGATGACACCGTATGAACTTTGGTTTGACGAGAAACCTAAGCTGTCATTTCTTTAAGTTTGGGACTGCGATGCTTATGTGAAAAAGTTTCAACATGATAAGCTCGAACCCAAATCGGAGAAGTAAATCTTCATAGGATACCCAAAAGAAACTGTTGGGTACACCTTCTATCACAGATCCGAAGGCAAGGTCTTTGTTGCTAAGAGTGGATCCTTTCTAGAGAAAGAGTTTCTCTCGAAAGAAGTGAGTGGGAGGAAAGTAGAACTTGATGAGGTAATTGTACCTTCTCCCGAATTGGACAGTGGAACATCACAGAAACTAGTTCCAGTGATTCCTACACCAATTAGTGAGGAAGCTAATGATGATGATCATGAAACTTCAGATCAAGTTTCTACGTCGTAGATCAACCAGAGTACGTTCCGCACCAGAGTGGTACGGCAACCCAGTTCTGGAAATCATGTTACTAGACCATGATGAACCTACGAACTATGAGGAAGCGATGATGAGCCCAGATTCCGCAAAATGGCTTGAGGCCATGAAATCTGAGATGGATCCATGTATGAGAACAAAGTGTGGACTTTGGTTGACTTGTCCGATGATCGGCAAGCCATCGAAAATAAATGGATCTTCAAGAGGAAGACCGACGCTGACGGTAATGTTACTGTTTACAAAGCTCGACTTGTTGCGAAAGGTTTTCGACAAGTTCAAGGAGTTGACTACGATGAGACTTTCTCACCCGTAGCGATGCTTAAGTCTGTCCGAATCATGTTAGCAATTGCCGCATTTATGAAATCTGGCAAATTGATAACAAAACTGCATTCTTTAATGGATTTATTAAAGAAAAATTGTATATGATGCAACCAGAAGGTTTTGTCAATCCTAAAGGTGCTAACAAAATGTGCAAGCTCCAGCGATCCATCTATGGACTGGTGCAAGCATCTCGGAGTTGGAATATACGCTTTGATAAGTTGATCAAAGCATATAGATTTATACAGACTTGCGGTGAAGCCTGTATTTACAAGAAGTGAGTGGGAGCACTACAACCTTTCTGATAAGTATATGTGAATGACATATTGTCGATCAGAAATGATGTAGAATTTTCTGGAAAGCATAAAGGAGTGTTTGAAAGGAGTTTTTCAAAGAAAGACCTTGGTGAAGCTGCTTACATATTGGGCATCAAGATCTATAGAGATAGATCAAGACGCTTGATAAGACTTTCGATGAGTACATACCTTGATAAGATTTTGAAGTAGTTCAAAATGGATCAGTCAAAGAAGGAGTTCTTGCCTGACTTGTAAGGTGTGAAGTTGAGTAAGACTCAAAGCCAGACCACGGTAGAAAAATATAGAGAGAATGAAAGTCATTCCCTATGCCTCAGCCATAGGTTCTATAAAGTATGCCATGCTGTGTACCAAACATGTTGTGTACCTTGCCATGAGTTTGTCAAGGGGGTACAATAGTGATCCAGGAGTAGATCACTGTACAGCGGTCAAAATTATCCTTAGTAACTGCATGACTAAGGAAATGTTTCTCGATTATGGAGGTGATAAAGAGTTCGTCGTAAATGGTTACGCCGATGCAAGCTTTGACACTAAATCAAGATGACTCTAAGTATCAATCTGGATGCATATTGAAAGTGGGAGCAATTAGCTAGAGTAGCTCCATGCAGAGCATTGTAGACATAGAAATTTGCGAAATACATACGGATCTGAATGTGACAGACCCGTTGACTAAACTTCTCTCACAAGCAAAACATGATCACACCTTATTAATCTTGGGTATTAATCACATAGCGATGTGAACTAGATTATTGACTCTAGTAAACCTTTTGGGTGTTGGTCACATGGCGATGTGAACTATGGGTGTTATTCACATAACGATGTGAACTATCGGTATTAAATCACATGGCGATGTGAGCTAGATTATTGACTCTAGTGCAAGTGGGAGACTGAAGGAAATATGCCCTAGAGGCAATAATAAAGATGTTATTTGTATTTCCTTATATCATGATAAATGTCTTTTATTCATGCTAGAATTGTATTAACCGGAAACTTAGTACATGTGTGGATACATAGACAAAAACAGTATGTCCCTAGTATGCCTCTACTAGACTAGCTCATTGATCAAAGATGGTTATGTTTCCTAGCCATAGACATGAGTTGTCATTTGATCAACGGGATCACATCATTAGGAGAATTATGTGATGGACAAGACCCATCCGTTAGCATAGCACTATGATCGTTTAGTTTTACTGCTATTGCTTTCTTCATGACTTACACATGTTCCTATGACTATGAGATTATGCAACTCCCGAATACCGTAGGAACACCTTGTGTGCTATCAAACGTCACAACGTAACTGGGTGATCATAAAGATGCTCTACAGGTGTCTCCGAAAGTATTCGTGGTGTTGGCATAGATCAAGATTAGGATTTGTCACTCCGGGTGTCGGAGAGGTATCTCTGGGCCCTCTCGGTAACACACATCACAATAAGCCTTGCAAGCAAAAGACTAATGAGTTAGTCACGAGATGATGCGTTACAGAACGAGTAAAGAGACTTGCCGGTAACGAGATTGAACTAGGTATGGAGATACCGACGATCGTATCTCGGGCAAGTAACATACCGATGACAAAAGGAACAACGTATGTTGTTATGCGGTTTTGACCGATAAAAGATCTTCGTAGAATATGTAGGAGCCAATATGAACATCCAGGTTCCGCTATTGGTTATTGACCGGAGATGAGTCTCGGTCATGTCTACATAGTTCTCGAACCCGTAGGGTCCGCACGCTTAACGTTTGATGACGATCGGTATTATGAGTTTATGAGTTTTGATGTACCGAAGGTAGTTCGGAGTCCCGGATGAGATCACGGACATGACGAGGAGTCTCGGAATGTCCGAGACATAAAGATTGATATATTGGACGACTATATTCGGACACCGGAAGTGTTCCGAAAAAGTTTCGGATTTAACGGGATTGCCGGAGGGGGTTACCGGAACCCCCTACGAAGGGGGATGGTCCATAGTGGGCCTTAAGGGAAAGAGAGAGGCAGCCCATAGGGCTGGCCGGCGCCCCACCTAGGGTTCCTAGTTGGACTAGGATTGGGGGGCGCCACCTCTCCCTCTTTTCCTTTCCCTCTCTTCCTTCTTTGGTGATTCCTACTAGGAATAGGATTGCAATCCTATTCCTAGTAGGATTGCACCTCTCGCCGCACCAAACAAGGGCCGGCCGGCCTCCCCCCTTGCTCCTTTATATACGGGGGTAGGGGGGCACCCAAAGACACACAAGTTGAACTGTTCCAGCCATGTGCGGTGCCCCCCTCCACAGAAACACACCTCGGTCATACCGTCGCGAAGCTTAGGCGAAGCCCTGCGCCGGTGAATACATCATATCCGTCACCACGCCGTCGTGCTGACGAAACTCTCCCGTGAAGCTCAACTGGATCAAGAGCTCGTGGGACGTCACCAAGCTGAACGTGTGCTGAACGCGGAGGTGCCGTACGTTCGGTGCTTGATCGGTTGAATCATGAAGAAGTTCGACTACATCAACCGCGTCACTTGACGCTTCCGCTCCCGGTCTACGAGGGTACGTAGACACACTCTTCCCTCTCGTTGCTATGCATCTGGTAGATAGATCTTGCGTGATCGTAGGAAAATTTTAAAATACTACGTTCCCCAACACCCGTGCATCCCCTTCTCCATCAACATTATCAGTTCGTCTTTCGTTCCGCTATATTTTTATCACTTCATGTGTTATGTGCTATGCTTGGAGCGTCTTGCTTTTAGTTTTCTTTTTAGTTTTTCATAACGAGTCGGAACTCAGCTTTCTTTATGTGGGAGAGAAACACGCTCCACTTCTACCTAGAACATAACATAGAATTTTCATGTCCATCTATGCTGTGTGTGTTCTTTGTCTTTTAAATAGCTACTATCATGCTCTGCTCTTAGTATTCATGCTTATTTGTTCAAAGAGATTTTGTTTAGTTGGTTGCTTGAACTCTCTTTAATTATCATGCTCACCTTATTAAGAGAGTTTGCTTCCGTTGCATTGGTTAATATGTCTATGATAAAGATGCTACGTGCATAATGGCGCTTAGTAGTTCAGGTTTTCTTATGGTTAGTCTCAAATAGCTGGGGGATTCCCAATGTGTTATTGGAGTACCAACTTGATTTGTTTGCCTATGATGTGGTATGGTTTAGTAATATCTTCCTTCAAGAATTTATTTTGATTGACTTGGTGTATGCTCACGCATATTTAAGACTTTAAAGAAAGTCTGTCAAGCCTTGATGATCTTTTATTTCTGAGTAGCGATATAACTACCATGCCTGATTCAATATTGCTTTGTCGCTCTGCATGATTATGACCGTCATTGCTCTCTTAGTTTTTCGCTCCCAGTCTTTTGCTAACCTCCACCTGTACTAAGCGAACTAACTTTGCAATACATAGCTCATGGGAAAGTAGCTTAAAAACTATTGTGGTAAAGAATATGTTGCTTATGTATCTTATTTCTTATAAGTTGCTTGCTGAGCGGTAACCATGTTTCTGGGGACGCCATCAACTGTCACACTTTTGTTGAATATCATGTGAGTTGCTATGCATGTTCGTCTTGTCTGAAGTAAGGGTGATTTGCCATGGGTTGAATGAGTATGCATATTGTTAGAGAAGAACATTGGGCCGCCAACCAAAGCCATGTATCATGGTGGAAGTTTTAGCTTGGACATTAATCCTCAATCTCTTATGAGAATATGCTTATGCATTAAAGAGGAGTCCATTATCTATTTTCTTTGTTGTCCCGGTATGGATGTCCTCAAGTTGAGATCTATCAAAAACGAGAAATCAAATGCGATCTATCTCCTTGGACCTTTGTACAGGTGGCATGGAGGTACCCCTTTGTGACACTTGGTTGAAACATATGTAATGCAATGATAACCCATGGAAATCCGAGCTAATTAGGACAAGGTGCGAGCACTATTGGTATTCGATGCATGAGGCTTGCAACTTATAGGATGTCTTATGCATGACACATATGAAGTACTACTACCGTTGACAAAATTGCTTCTATGTTTTCAAAATAAAAAAGCTCTAGCACATAGCCATTCTTTTACTTTTATGTTGAGTCTCCACCTTCTTTCTTCAAAGCACCAACTACTGAGAGCATGATTGTCATTCTAAGTGTAATGTGCATTGTCCCAAAGTAGCATTGTCTTTTGCTTGATTGTGATATCGTTTATTTTGAAAAAATTGTATCTAGTCATCACTTAAACCTTGAAGGTGCCCCTGCATTTATGTTTTGCTTCACTAAAGGGGGCAAGCGAGATATCACTTTATCATATTTGCACATCATGTTCATTGCAAATCTATTTGATGCTTCAATGTCATGTTGTAAAACTTTCAGCTCTTTGTGATTTTCTCATGAGGCAACTCAATTACTATAGATTCATTGTCTCAGTAAGCTTTTGTCATATGACTATGAATAAGTCCTATATGGTTAATAGCATGTCACCACAGAAATTATTCTTGTTATCATTTACCTACTCGAGGACGAGCAGGAATTAAGCTTGGGGATGTTGATACGTCCAAAACGTATCTATAATTTCTGCTTGCTCCATGTCACTTTTGGGTGATATTGCTATGATATTTATACACTTCCATACACTTTTGATCATATTTGGACTAACCTACTAATCCAGTGCACCCCAGTGCCAGTTTCTGTTTTCGGCTGTTTTTGTATTTCAGGTTTTCACATTACGAGAACTGCCAGGAAAAATCCAGAAAAATTATATAAAAAATCAGCGTTCCAGAACCTACCTTGCGCCCAAAGGACAGCCGGGGGGGCCACCAGGGCTCCAGGCGCCCTGGCGGCGCCCCCCCCCCCCTGGGCCGCGCCGGGGGGGCGCTTGGGCCCCCCGAGCCCCGTCTGGTGCCCCCTTTGGCATATATTTAGAGCGTCCTTCGAAACCCTCGGGAGGGGAACTCTTTTTCGCGATCTCATCTCTGTTCCGCCGCCGCCGCCGCTTCCAAGATCGGGAGCACCAGGAGAACTCTTCCCGGCACCCTGCCGGAGGGGAGGATCACCATCGGGAGATTCTCCACCACCATGGACGCCTCCCGGATGAGTTGTGAGTAGTCTCCCTTGGACCATGAGTCCATGACCAGTAGCTATGTGATGTTCTCCTCCCATTCTTGTGTTTCACTAATTAGTCCTCGTGAGCTACCCTACATGATCGAGGCACATATGTAATCCTTATGCTGTTGCTATGATGAGTTTACCGGGATCCGATGGATTATGAGATTATGTTCAGATTGTGATTGAGTAATATATTTGATCTACCTCTTTTATATTTATGTTCATAAGTAATTCTTGCATGTTCTCCGTTGTTATTTATTGCATTGGCCAAGTAGTAGGTAGTGACTGCAAGAGGGAACGTTATGCTCGATTGTGGGTTCATGCCCCTCGATGACTAGTTTGAGTGATAGAAACATGAGTCTAGGGGATGTGCTGTTGCCACAAGGGGGAAAACAACGGTGCTTGTGCCCGCGGGTGCAAGGATTGTTTACTTTACGCAAAGTTCTTTTAATGCAGTTGTCTGTTGCTTTGAGTTTACACTATGGGTGGGGCTCGCAACTTAATACCAGCGAGATGTTCTGGATAGATATCTCAAGGTGGATGATTAGTAGTAGATATTGATGGATTTCGGTCTACTTACTTTGGCGTACCGCCCATGCTTTGAACCTCAACCTTTCTTGCAATGTAGTCAGCATTGGTTTGCGTTCGTGGTCCTGTCAATTGCCCAGCTGTAATTCGTTTACCTCACATAGCTATTTTATCGTCTTTTGGGAGAGAGACATCACTAGTGAACATCATGAGACTCCGGTCCATATTACCATCATTGATCACATCCGCTATTTACTTTTCGCTATTATTTACTATTGCAAACATTATCTATCACTACTATCACTTGCGTTTAATCCTTTGTGAACTACAAGGCCGGAGGGATTGACAACCTCTCTGTACTCGTTGGGAGCAAAGTTATTTGTATCTGTGTGCAGGTCCACGTTGATTGCTAATATCTGGCGCCGTTAGCAGTTGACACCTACTTGTTGAACCTAGGAGTCTCTGGGGATTCGATCCTTGGCATCTTTGCTAAGGGAAAAACTTCCACAACACTGCATCTCACACCTTCCACTTGGGGTAACCAACGAGGGGTTAGAGGCCCATCAGCACACCCAACTGGTCGTCAATTCGCCCTCGTTCTGAACACAAGAATCTAGATCCACAATTGACATTGGTTGCTTGCATGTATCCTTGAAGTGCTTTATAAACTTGGCCTTCAGCTCTGCCCATGACCCAATGGAATTGACGGGCAATCCTTTCAACCAGTTACGAGCTGTGCCTTCCAGCATCATGGTGAAATACTTAGCGCATGCGGCTTCACTAACGTCCGGCATCTCCATAGCCATCTCATACCTCTCTATCCAAGCCTCAGGGGGGCTGATCTGCTGTGTAGTTAGGTACCTTACGAGGTCCCTTGAAATCCTTGGGCAACCGCTCGTTCTGTATAGCCGTCGTTAAGCACGGCACGCCCCAAGCCCTAGAAGTTTTGCCTGTCTCTACTGAAGTTGCCGGGTGATACGGCGCCGGCTGATGATCAGCCGCCTGAGCTGCCAGCTCGGCCTCTCGGCGCATCCTGCCCTGATCCACTAAGTCATGTGTGTTGGCGTCATGCCGCGCCGGGTTATGCCCCCGAGACGGGTTACGGTGCCGCTCCGTGCTTGAAACCTCCGGTGAGTCAACATGTCTGCTGTAGCTGGCACTTGGACGGGGGGTTGCGTGAATCTGGTCTCGGCTATCGGAATAAGCATGTTGCTGCTGTTGTTCCTCGGCCCTCCGGGTCTCCACTACCCCCGGAGTTTCACCCTCGATCAACAAAGCCGCCAGTCTCGTTGCTGCTGCTACCATGTTATCCAGAGGGTTGGAATAATGACCCGCCGGTGTCACCGGATAATGAGGTGCTGGGCGGTTTTGATTGGCACACAGAGAACCTGTCATACGTTGGTGAACCGGCCCACCGGCCCTAGGTACTTCAGCCGTCCGGTTTGCCGCCGATGGGCTACTGCCCCCCGCTCCAGCTGCGTCGAACAGATTCCTCGGCTCATAAACAAAGGGCAAACGACTCCGTTGCTTTCTCCTCATGACCTCATTAGCAGCGTTCTGATCCACCGAGAGCCGGTAAGAATCTGCTTGGATCCGCTAAGCTCGGGCGTCCAAAACGGCTTGTTCCGCGGTCATCCTGGCGTTTTCCGCCGCCAGGTCTATTTTTGCTTGCGCTATCTCCTGCCGTAGCTTATCCACATCTGCCTTGTGTTGGTCCTAGTTCTCTGGGGTTACCTTCGTCCCCATCAGAGTCTCTAGAGCCTCCAACAGATCTGTCAAGACTTGAGTCGGCGGGCGCGTTGATCCGCCCACGCATGCCGCCGTTGCCGTCGTGCCAGGTGTCATAGCCCCGGCGACTGTCGAGCCGAGAGTTGGCTGGGTGCTAGTCATGAAAATCGCCGCCCTGCTCAGTGGCTCACAGGGGTCCGGAATACTGCTACCATCGGACCAGCCCCCAAGCCGTCCGCTCTGCATCTGATACATTGAGTTAGTCTCACATGTGGACGATTCACCGTCGGAGAGGACGGCCGTCTCACCGCGAGATCCAGAACTTCCAGCGCCCCGGATGTATCCAACAAAGGTACGCTTCATGGCCGGCTGAACACAGGCGGTTCGTGCACATTGAGCCGTCTCGATGATGTTGGTGCAGGTGTCCGGCTCAGGGCCCGGTTCGCCGATCTTGCCGATGAAGACGTGAATTCCGCTGAAGGGGACCCGGTACCCGTACTCAATTGAGCCGGCCTCGGGACCCCAGCCTGCATCGTCGATGTAGAGCTTGCCGCGACGACTCTTGGTCATCCGGCCCACAGCGTATCCCTTGAGCCCTTCGAAGTTGCCCTTCAAGAACTTGAAACCACTGGCCGTAGGCCCCACGATGGGCGCCAACTGTTGTGGAGTTGTCACGGGAGATGTCCTAAGGAAAGGACTTAATTGTGGAGCCATAGCGACGTGGTGAGCTTAAAGGGGTTAAAAACAAGACAAAGGATACAGTGAGTTTATACTGGTTTGGCCCCTTGCGGTGAGGGTAAAATCTAATCCATTTTGAGGTGGAATTGTTGGGGTCTCGATTGCTAGGGAGCGATTACGCTGGCCTGGCTTTCGATCTGTTGTTTCTTGCCCTAAGCCGCTGCCGGGTCGTCCCCTTATATACACGAGTTGACGCCCTGTGGCCTACGGAGTCCCGGCACGGCTCATACAATCGTTTACGGCCCGGGGACCCTTGTTACATGCCTTACAACACAAGTTAACATACATGGCGGTTTATATCTACAGGCCTTAAGCCGTTTTGAGCCTTGGGCCCTTTATGAATTACTTAAATTAAACCGCCATCTTCAACATGTTTCTGGGCTTGGCCCATGAACCACCATTGGGTAACCGGCCCCTCCTGGGCGGGTCATATCAAATACTTATATCCCCAACAGAGGGGAACCTAAAACTTTTTCAAAAAGAAAAGCGAAAGTGAGAAAGACGAGCATTGTTAAAGTGGGAGCTAGCCTTGAACTTTGTTCATGACCATGGAAACTTTGTGAATCTCGATTACAGAAACTTTTCATCAAAAATAAATATTCCCTTGTATAAATCCATTGTATTATAAAAAATAATGTACCAGGATTTGCCTTTAGGATGATTAGATTGCTTGTTTGGTTTGTGCGGTGCAAAAACAGAAACTTTGGCTGTGGTGTGTGATTTTACATTTTTTGCTGGAAAGTCAAATGCTTCTGAAACATTTTGGACAGTACTTCCATACAATTTTTTTATTTTTTCCTAATTTTTCAGAATTGTTAGAGGTACAGAAGTATGGTTAATGTTCAGATTACTACAGACTGTCTTGTTTTCACAAATTGCTGTTGTGGTTTCATTATTTGCTTATGTTTGAAATCTTGTTGAGCTTCCTTTGACTTGGGGCCATAGAATTGTGATAGCATACAGTGGGTAATGTTTGATTATAATTAAACAATAATGTTAGATCAGTACATAATGGAATTTGATGTTATATGTACTAATCCCTCTAATAAAAAAGTTTTGTTAAGTTTTGTGTGGATGAAGTGTTCGAAGATCGAGGAGGTATTGATATGAGAAGAATGAGGAGAGGCAAGAGCTCAAGCTTGGGGATGCGCGAGGCACCCCAAGTAAATATTTAAGGAGACTCAATCGTCTAAGCTTGGGGATTCGCCGGAATGCATCCCATCTTAATTCGATAATTATCGGTATGTATTGGTTTTTGTTCTGTTCACATGATATGCGTAAATCTTGGAGCGTCGCGTGCTTTTTCTTTTTCTTTTAATAATGCACCATGATGGTATGAGATAGTCCTTGGTTGATATATAGAATGTTCTTTGCACTTCACTTATATCTTTTGAGTATGGCTTTATATAATGCTTCATGTGCTTCACTTATATCAATTGAAGTTTGGATTGCTTGTTTCTCCTCACATAGAAAACCGCCATTTGTAGAATGATCTTTTGCTTCACTTATATTTGTTAGAGCGTGGGCATATCTTTTGTAGAAAGAATTAAAACTCTCTTGCTTCACTTATATCTATTTAGAGAGCTGACAGGAATTGGAAATTCACATGGTTAGTCAAAAATCCTACATAAAATTTGTAGATCGCTGAATTTTATATGTTTGATTCCTTGCAATAGTTTTGCGATATATAGATGCTAATATGTGGGACGTACTAGTGAATTATTGTGGTTTAGTAAGAATATTGGTGTTAAGGTTTGTGATTCCCGAAGCATGCACGTATGGTCTCCTAACTATGTAACCAAATTGGCGCACATTGTATTTTGATTGTTTATCTTTGCGTGAAGGTCGGGGGCGCGATGGTTAACTCCTACTAACCTCCCCCCTAGGAGCATTAGTCGTAGTATTTTGCTTCAAGGGCTAATAGATTTTTCGCAATAATTATGTGAGTTCCTTATGACTAATGTTGAGTCCATGGATTATACACACTCTCACCCTTCCACCTTGCTAGACACTCTAGTACTGCACAACTTTTGCCTGTGCATCAAACCACCTTACACCCTTCCTCAAAACAGCCACCATACCTACCTATTATGGCATTTCCATAGCCATTCCGAGATATATTGCCATGTAACTCCACCGTTTCGTTTATTATGACACGCACCATCATTGTCATATTGCTTTGCATGATCGTAAGATAGCTAGCATGATATTTTTATGGCTTGTTTGTTTTTTGATGTCATTGCTATGCTAGATCATTGCACATCCCGGTACACCGCCGGAGGCATTCATACAGAGTCATACCTTTGTTCTAGTATAGAGTTGTAATATCGAGTTGTAAGTAAATAAGTGTGATGATCATCATTATTAGAACATTGTCCCATGTGAGGTTATCAAAATAAAAGAGGCCAATGAATCCCAAATAAACAAAAGAGGCCAAAGAAGCCCACCCAAAAAAAGGGAGTCCAAAGAGCCCAAAATAAAAAAATGAGATAAAAAGAGAGAAGGGACAATGTTACTATCCTTTTCCACACTTGTGCTTTAGAGTTAGCACCATGTTCTTCATATATAGAGACTCCTATATTGTCCCTTTCATATACTAGTGAGAAATCTTCATTATAGAACTTGGCTTGTATATTCCAACGATGGACTTCCTCAAATGCCCTAGGTCTTCATGAGCAAGCAAGTTGATGCACACCCACTAGTTTTCTTTTGAGCTTTCATACACTTATAGCTCTAGTGCATCCGTTACATGGCAATCCCTACTCACTCACATTGATATCAATTGATGGATATCTCCATAGTTCGTTAATTTTCCTAGTCGATGTGAGACTTTCTCCCTACTTTTGTCTACTACCACCTTCTATTCCACCCATACTGCTATGTTTATGGCTCACGCTCATGTATTGTGTGAAGAGTTGAAAAAGTTTGAAAAAGTAAAGTATGAAAATAATCGCTTGGCTAACACCGGGATGGGCATGAGGGGTACCTTGTGTTAATAAAAGGGAGCATAAAAGACTATATGATTTTGTAGGGATAACGTTCTTTATAATTGATATTTTGAAAGACTTGATTGTTTGTTGGGATGCCCTAGTATTAAATTCTTTTATGTCAAATGATAGACTATTGCTTTGAATCACTCGTGTCTTAATATTCATGCCATGATTAGATTACATGATCAAGATTATGCTAGGTAGCATTCCACATCAAAAATTATCTTTTTTATCATTTACCTACTCGAGGATGAGCATGAATTAAGCTTGGGGATGCTGATACGTCTCCAACGTATCTATAATTTTTTATTGTTCCTTGCCAATATACTACAACTTTTACATAATTTTGGCAACTTTTTATACTATTTGTGGGACTAACATATTGATCCAGTGCCCAGTGTCAGTTCTTGTTTATTGCATGTTTTTTGTTTTGCAGAAAATCCATATCAAATGGAGTCCAAACGGGATAAAAACTTACGGAGATGTTTTTGGAATATATGTGATTTTTTGGAAGAAGAATCAATGTGTAACATCCCAAATTTTCAATTTGGAATGTTATACATAGATCATAAATTGAATTTCATGTTTTTGCATTTTTGTTCGTGGCGTTCCTCGAAATTCTAAGCAACTCAAGGACCTACGGAGAGAGTTGGGAATTTTACCGTTTTCGTATTTGATTTCGCTCGAATACCGGTACGAGGACAGTGTGATTCTAATTATTTTTCTCTCCTAAAAATATTTCTAAATAAAACAAATGAGCGGAGATAATATGACTTCTCCAAAATAACAGAAATATTGGAGGAAAAATATTAAAATCACTTTTGGAATTTTTTTGGATTTATTTTCGGATTTATTTGCATAGGAAAAATACGCGTTTTTCAAAATTGCATTTAGGTCCGGGAAAAATGTTCACTTTGTCCTAAATATTATTAGAGGACGGTGAAAATTTATTTCAGGAATTTTGGAGTCAGTTTGATATTTATATCGTTAGTTTTACTGCGCCGGGACTCTATTTAAAAAAAAGGAAACCGACTAGGACTAGTAAAGGACCAGGACTCTGGGCTTTAAATAGCGCCAGATCCGGCCCGACTCGCCCAACCCGCCCGCGCGAATCCCTAGCCGCCCGAGCAGCCGCCGCCGCGCCCCCGCCCGTCGCCGCCACGCAGCCACCCACCGCGCCGCCCCGCCGCCCGCAGGAGTAGAGAGAGAGGTAGCTTTTGTTTTGCTGTTAACCGAGCGGGTTTTTTTTCAGAAAAACCTAGATCTGTTTTTTTTAATAGATCGGTTCGGTTTTTTTTATTTTCTGTCGGTTTAGTTAAATAGCGGACGTTCGTCCGTACATTTGTTTTAACGAACGGTTTTCGTTACTTAACCGCAGACAGCGAACATTCGTTCGTTAGCCTGTTCGTCGTTTTTCTTTTTCGGGGTATTTAAACGGCGATTTTTCCGACCGCGATTTCTGCCCTGATCTTGTTTTTCGTTTTTCTTTTTGCTCGAGAGTCGGAATCAGGTGATTCAAAATCCCAGATCTTCGTCTCGAAGCCCTCTTTACGTTAGATCAACTTGAACAAAGTTTTGGCTACTGTAAAATTTGACTTTAGGACAACTAGTAATTCGGAGCTCGTTTCTTTTGCAGTTTGAGTTTCGTTGCTTCTTTCGAGTTGATTCTTTTTGCATACCGGAGTTCTTAAGTTGAACTTTCTGGTTAGATCTCTTATTTGAGTTTTACCCGTGTGATACGTCCAAAACGTATCTATAATTTCTGCTTGCTCCATGCCACTTTTGGGTGATATTGCTATGATATTCATACACTTCCATACACTTTTGATCATATTTGGACTAACTTACTAATCCAGTGCACCCCAGTGCCAGTTTCTGTTTTCGGCTGTTTTTGTATTTCAGGTTTTCACGTTTCGAGAACTGCCCAGAAAAATCCAGAAAAATTATATAAAAAATCAGCGATCCGGAAACAACACTGCGTCCGAAGGGCGGCCTGGGGGGGCCACCAGGGCTCCAGGCGCCCTGGCGGCGCCCCCCCCCCCTGGGCCGCGCCGGGGGGGCGCCTGGGCCCCCCGAAGCTCCCCCGATGCCCTACTTTGGCATATATTTAAAGGGTCCTCCGAAACCCTCAGAACAGGAACTCTTTTCGCGATCCCATCTCTGTTCCGCCGCCACCGCCGCTTCCAAGATCGGGAGCACCAGGAGAACTCTTCTCGGCACCCTGCCGGAGGGGAGGATCACCACCGGGAGCTTCTCCACCACCATGGACGCCTCCCGGATGACTCGTGAGTAGTCTCCCTTGGACCATGAGTCCATGACCAGTAGCTATGTGATGTTCTCCTCCCGTTCTTGTGCTTCACTAATTAGTCCTCGTGAGCTGCCCTACATGATCGAGGCACCTATGTAATCCTTATGCTGTTGCTATGTTGAGTTTGCTGGGATCCGATGGATTATGAGATTATGTTCAGATTGATCTTGAGTAATATATTTGATCTACCTCTTTTATATTTTTGTTCATAAGTAATTCTTGCATGTTCTCCGTTGTTATTTATTGCTTTGGCCGAGTAATAGGTAGTGACTCCAAGAGGGAACGTTATGCTCGATTGTGGGTTCATGCCCCTCGATGACTAGCTTGAGTGACAGAAACATGAGTCTAGGGGATGTGTTGTTGCCACCAGGGGGAAAACAACGGTGCTTGTGCCCGCGGGTGCAAGGATTGTTTACTTTACGCAAAGTTCTTTTAATGCAGTTGTCTGTTGCATTGAGTTTACACTATGGGTGGGACTCGCAACTTAATACCAGCGAGATGTTCTGGATAGATATCTCAAGGTGTATGATTAGTAGTAGGCATTGATGGATTTCGGTCTACTTACTTTGGCGTACCGCCCATGCTTTGAACCTCAACCTTTCTTGCAATGTAGTCAGCATTGGTTTGCGTTCGTGGTCCTGTCAATTGCCCAGCTGTAATTTGTTTACCTCACATAGCTGTTTTATCGTATTTTGGGAGAGAGACATCACTAGTGAACATCATGAGACTCCGGTCCATATTACCATCATTGATCACATCCGCTATTTACTTTCCGTTATTATTTACTATTGCAAAACACTATCTATCACTACTATCATTGCTTTTAACCCTTTGCGAACTACAAGGCCGGAGGGATTGACAACCTCTCTGTACTCGTTGGGAGCAAAGTTATTTGTATCTATGTGCAGGTCCACGTTGATTGCTACTAATCTGGCGCCGTAGCAGTTGACACCTACCTGTTGAACCTAGGAGTCTCTGGGGATTCGATCCTTGGCATCTTTGCTAAGGGAAAACACTTCTACAATACTGCATCTTACACCTTCCACTTGGGGTAACCAACGAGGGGTTCGAGGCCCATCAAGGAGTATTTTCTGGCGCCGTTGCCGGGGACTCCACTCTTCAGGATAGGGGAGTTGCATGCTATCTTTTACCTTTGCTTTTTAGTCTTGTTAGTTTACCTTTCAGTTTTTTCTTTAGTACCCTTTTATCGAAAATCACAAAAATAGTTATCTTGCTTGCTTGCTACTATGGGTTCCACCGAGAACACCAAGTTGTGTGACTTCACTAGTCACAACAACGATGACTTTATCAGCACACCTATCACTACAACTGCCACTTCAGCACCTTCATATGAAATTAAACCTGCTTTACTGAACTTAGTCATGAGAGAACAATTCTCCGGTGCTGGAGATGATGCTGCTTTACACTTGAACAACTTTGTTGAACTTTGTGATATGCAAAAGTACCAAGAAATAGATGGTAATATTGTTAAGCTTAAGCTTTTTCCTTTCTCCTTGAGAGGAGGAGCTAAAATTTGGTTTCAGTCTTTGCCTAGAAATAGCATAGATTCATGGGACAAGTGCAAAGATGCTTTTATCGGAAAATACTATCCACCTGCTAAAATTATCCAACTTAGAAGTAACATAATGAATTTTAAAAAATTGGATAATGAACACGTTGCCCAAGCCTGGGAACGTATGAAATCTCTTATCAAGAACTGCCCTACTCACGGTTTGACTACTTGGATGGTTATCCAAACTTTTTATGCAGGCTTGAACTTTACCTCGCGGAATTTGTTAGATTCGGCCGCGGGAGGAACTTTTATGTCAACTACACTTGGTGCTGCCACAAAGCTTCTCGATGAGATGATGACCAACTATTCCCAATGGCACACCGAACGCGCTCCAACAGGTAGGAAGGTAAACTCTGTCGAGGAGATTTCCTCCCTCAATGAAAAAGTTGACTTGATCATGTCTCTACTTTCGAAGCAATCTACTGTTGATCCTCGTGATGTTCCTTTAAATTCTTTGATTGCTCAAGAACAAGTAGATGTGAACTTTATCTCTAGAAACAATTTTAACAACAATGCTTATAGGAGTAACTTTGGTAGTAATCCTAGACCGTTCCCCTCTAATTCTTATGGGAACAACAATACTTATCCTAGTACCAAGAACTCCAATACTGAACTAGAGACTATGCTTAGAGATTTCATCACTACCCAAAAAGCCTTTAATAAGAATGTAGAAGAGAAACTACATAAACTAGATGATCTTTCTTTTAAGGTAGACCATTTAGCCAATGAGGTAAAACTACTAAAAATTGAAACTTCTCCTCTTAAGGAGAGGGAAATCATCCCTATTAATGCTACTCAAGTGCAAATTAATGAAAATATCAGGATGATGGCTAAACTTAAAGAAAGATGGGCTAGAGAAAGGGAGGAAGAGGAAAGAATTAAGAGCCGTCCTACCCACCACACTGTTGCAACTATCCAAGTTATTGAGGATGTTCACACTCTTAACACCCAATGTACTCCTGGTCCCAATGGACCTATTAATGGTGATGCTATGACTATAGAAACTACTAAACAAGAGAACCTTAAGGACACCACTACCACTTTACTTGATGCTCGTGACCTTGATTTTGATAATTGCACTCTTACCGAAGTTATTGATTTCCTTCACAAGATGTCTAGAGATCCCCGCACTAGCACGCTTAACCTTGCCTTCATAGAGCATATCACTAATGCTCTTATCAAAGCTAGGGAGGAGAAACTTAGAGTAGAAGCCTCCATACCTAGAAAGCTAGAAGATGGTTGGGATCCTATGATAAAAATTAATTTGAATGACTTCTCTTGTTATGCATTATGTGATGTTGGTGCTAGTACCTCTGTTATGCCCAAAAGAATATATGATATGCTTAAATTGAAACCTTATGATTCTTGTTCTTTTGGTGTTCGTCTCGTTGATTCTTCCATAAAGAAACCTTTGGGGAGGATCGACGATGTTCTTATTGTTGTCAATGATAATTATGTGCCCGTTGATTTTACTATTATGGATATTGAATGTGATCCTTCATGTCCAATTATTTTGGGACGTCCCTTTTTGCGCACCGTTGGTGCTATCATTGACATGAAAGAGGGTAATATAAAATTTCAGTTTCCTCTCAAGAAAGGGATGGAACACTTCCCTCGTAAAAAGATCAAGTTACCTTTCGAGTCCGTTGTACGGGCTAGTTATTCTTTTACTCTTGATAAAACTTGATCTATGCATTATGCCTAGCTTAAAGGCATAAAAGAAAGCGCTTTTGGGAGGCAGCCCACATGAATAATTTTTTTGTTTTTGTTGTGTCTTGATGTTGTTTACTGCTGTAGCATCATCATTGTATCTTTGCTTTTCATATTTGTGCCAAGTATAGCCTCTGATTGCTAGAAAGTTCAAAAGTTGTGAGGTGCTGTCCAGGAAACAGATTCTGAACTTGGATAGAAAAATTCGTATAAAATCACCAGATCATATTTTTGGTCTGAATTTTTTCGAAAGCGTTCTCTATATAATTGTCTTTCGTGCGTCTGTTCTGAGTTTTTTGATTTGAGTTGCAGAAGTATCCCGAACAGATCAATTACTACCTGCTGTTCTGTTTTTCACAGATTCTGTCCTGTTTTGCCTTACCTTCACTTTGCAAATCAAGAACTTGCTTTTTCTTTGCAAAAACCTTTTGGCAATCTTGAGAAACAGTAGAACTTCAAGAATATCTTTATTTCCAGCAAGGTATAATTATTTTATTAAGGATACTAACCTCGCTAATCAGATTATGATGAGTTATGTATGAAGTGAGTTTTCAAGTGTGCGAGGGAAGATGATAAAAAAGATTCAGGAGTGTCAAGCGCTCAAGCTTGGGGATGCCCCCATGCACCCCCAAGAAATATTCAAGGAGACTCAAGCGTCTAAGCTTGGGGATGCCCCCGTGCATCCCCTTCTCCATCAACATTATCAGTTCGTCTTTCGTTCCGCTATATTTTTATCACTTCATGTGTTATGTGTTATGCTTGGAGCGTCTTGCTTTTAGTTTTCTTTTTAGTTTTTCATAACGAGTCAGAACTCAGCATTCCTTTATGTGGGAGAGAAACACGCTCCACCTCTACCTAGAACATAACATAGAATTTTCATGTCTATCTTTGCCGTGTGTGTTCTTTGTCTTTTAATAGCTACTATCATGCTCTGCTCTTAGTATTCATGCTTATCTTTTCAAAGAGCTTTCGTCTAGTTGGTTGCTTGAACTCTCTTTATTTATCATGCTCACCTTATTAAGAGAGTTTGCTTCCGTTGCATTGGTTAATGTGTCTATGATAAAGATGCTACTTGCATGATGGTGCTTAGTAGTTCAGGTTTTCTTATGGCTAATCTCAAATAGCTGGGGGGGTTCCCAATGTGTTATTGGAGTACCAACATGATTTGTTTGCCTATGATATGGTATGGTTTAGTAATATCTTCCTTCGAGAATTTATTTTGATTGACTTGGCGTATGCTCGCGCATATTTAAGACTTTAAAGAAAGTCTGTCAAGCCTTGATGATCTTTTGTTTTTGAGTAGCGATATAACTACCATGCCTGATTCAATATTGCTTTGTCGCTCTGCATGATTATGACCGTCATTGCTCTCTTAGTTGGTCGCTCCCAGTCTTTTGCTAACCTCCACCTATACTAAGAACTAACCATGCAATACATAGCTCATGGGAAAGTAGCCTAAAAACTATTGTGGTAAAGAGTATGTTGCCTATGTATCTTATTTCTTATGAGTTGCTTGCTGAGCGGTAACCATGTTTCTGGGGACGCCATCAACTGTCACACTTTTGTTGAATATCATGTGAGTTGCTATGCATGTTCGTCTTGTCTGAAGTAAGGGTGATTTACCGTGGGTTGAATAACTATGCATATTGTTAGAGAAGAACATTGGGCCGCCAACCAAAGCCATGCATCATGGTGGAAGTTTTAGCTTGGACCTTAATCCTCAATCTCTTATGAGAATATGCTTATGCATTAAAGAGGAGTCCATCATCTATTTTCTATGTTGTCCCGGTATGGATGTCCTCAAGTTGAGATCTATCAAAAACGAGAAATCAAATGCGATCTATCTCCTTGGACCTTTGTACAGGTGGCATAGAGGTACCCCTTTGTGACAC
>LR738709.1:627392024-627414732 GCA_902687465.1 Secale cereale | reverse complement strand
AATCCGAGCTAATTAGGACAAGGTGCGAGCACTATTAGTATTCGATGCATGAGGCTTGCAACTTATAGGATGTCTTATGCATGACACATATGAAGTACTACTACCGTTGACAAAATTGCTTTTATGTTTTCAAAATAAAAAGCTCTAGCACTTCAAGCACCAACTACTGAGAGCATGATTGTCATTCTGAGTGTAATGTGCATTGTCCCAAAGTAGCATTGTCTTTTGCATGATTGTGATATCGTTTATTCTGAAATCATTGTATCTAGTCATCACTTAAACCTTGAAGGTGCCCCTGCATTTATGTTTTGCATCACTAAAGGGGGCAAGCTAGATATCACTTTGTCATATTTGCACATCATGTTCATTGCAAATCTTTTTGATGTTTCAGTTTCATATTGTAAAACTTTCAGTCATTTGTGATTTTCTCATGAGGCAACTTAATTACTTTAGAATCATTGTCTGAGTAAGCTTTTGTCATATGACTATAAAAAGTCCTATATGGTTAATAGCATGTCACCACAGAAATTATTCTTGTTATCATTTACCTACTCGAGGACGAGCAGGAATTAAGCTTGGGGATGTTGATACGTCCAAAACGTATCTATAATTTCTGCTTGCTCCATGTCACTTTTGGGTGATATTGCTATGATATTCATACACTTCCATACACTTTTGATCATATTTGGACTAACTTACTAATCCAGTGCACCCCAGTGCTAGTTTCTGTTTTCGGCTGTTTTTGTATTTCAGGTTTTCACGTTTCGAGAACTGCCCAGAAAAATCTAGAAAAATTATATAAAAAATCAGCGATCCGGAAACAACACTGCGTCCGAAGGGCAGCCTGGGGGGCCACCAGGGCTCCAGGCGCCCTGGCGGCGCCCCCCCTGGGCCGCGCCGGGGGGGCGCCTGGGCCCCCCGAAGCTCCCCCGATGCCCTACTTTGGCATATATTTAAAGGGTCCTCCGAAACCCTCAGAACAGGAACTCTTTTCGCGATCCCATCTCTGTTCCGCCGCCGCCGCCGCTTCCAACATCGGGAGCACCAGGAGAACTCTTCCCGGCACCCTGCCGGAGGGGAGGATCACCACCGGGAGCTTCTCCACCACCATGGACGCCTCCCGGATGACTCGTGAGTAGTCTCCCTTGGACCATGAGTCCATGACCAGTAGCTATGTGATGTTCTCCTCCCGTTCTTGTGCTTCACTAATTAGTCCTCGTGAGCTGCCCTACATGATCGAGGCACCTATGTAATCCTTATGTTGTTGCTATTTTGAGTTTGCTGGGATCCGATGGATTATGAGATTATGTTCAGATTGATCTTGAGTAATATATTTGATCTACCTCTTTTATATTTTTGTTCATAAGTAATTCTTGCATGTTCTCCGTTGTTATTTATTGCTTTGGCCGAGTAATAGGTAGTGACTCCAAGAGGGAACGTTATGCTCGATTGTGGGTTCATGCCCCTCGATGACTAGCTTGAGTGACAGAAACATGAGTCTAGGGGATGTGCTGTTGCCACCAGGGGAAAACAACGGTGCTTGTGCCCGCGGGTGCAAGGATTGTTTACTTTACGCAAAGTTCTTTTAATGCAGTTGTCTGTTGCATTGAGTTTACACTATGGGTGGGACTCGCAACTTAATACCAGCGAGATGTTCTGGATAGATATCTCAAGGTGGATGATTAGTAGTAGGCATTGATGGATTTCGGTCTACTTACTTTGGCGTACCGCCCATGCTTTGAACCTCAACCTTTCTTGCAATGTAGTCAGCATTGGTTTGCGTTCGTGGTCCTGTCAATTGCCCAGCTGTAATTTGTTTACCTCACATAGCTGTTTTATCGTCTTTTGGGAGAGAGACATCACTAGTGAACATCATGAGACTCCGGTCCATATTACCATCATTGATCACATCCGCTATTTACTTTCCGTTATTATTTACTATTGCAAAACACTATCTATCACTACTATCATTGCTTTTAACCCTTTGTGAACTACAAGGCCGGAGGGATTGACAACCTCTCTGTACTCGTTGGGAGCAAAGTTATTTGTATCTGTGTGCAGGTCCACGTTGATTGCTACTAATCTGGCGCCGTAGCAGTTGACACCTACCTGTTGAACCTAGGAGTCTCTGTGGATTCGATCCTTGGCATCTTTGTTAAGGGAAAACACTTCTACAATACTGCATCTTACACCTTCCACTTGGGGTAACCAACGAGGGGTTCGAGGCCCATCACCGTGCATTAGTTAAGTACTTATTGTATGCTTGTTGTTTGATTGCGATAAAGTACCCGGAGTGCGCCGCTTGCTACTTTGAGTCTCTAGGTTTTGCGGATAGTCAGCAAGGCAAGTAACACTTTGATCATGCTTTCCAATTACCCAGTTTTCATTGCATTAGTCAAACCCCTCACACATTGCATGAGTAGGATCAATTAACTTGTGTGATTGGGAAGTAGTTTGAGGTAGTACCTATTACCTGCATTACATTCAAACCCTTGGGAGTTACTTCTACGTTTGCTGTTAGGACATGCTATGCTCGTAGACGTGGTTTGGGTTTGAGTGAAATCCATGACAGATGTGAGTTGTTAATTAATGGTTCAACTTAAGGTGGCAACTTTAATACACATCTGGGTGGATTGAGGCATCTGGGTATTCCAGGATTGCCTGTTTTTCTTTTGGACCGCCACCCAGGCTCAAAGGGATCATGAGATTTTTCATGCTAGAAACTTCCGTGTGCAGCCACATGCCAATATGGGCTCTGGCATAGTTGAGTAAGTTGTGGGAAACCTTTCCATGATGGGCTAGCAGATGTAGTTGGATTTTGTAGGTGTACCGGCCTATCTATCTGGTTAAGGGGACCTCTTCGGAAAGACTGTGTCTCGATCATCCATTTCTCAAACACCATGCAGTGCGAGAAACCAAACGGAGGCGATCGAGTCTTGTGGGGAAAGTGCACAAACCTCTGCAGAGTGTACAAACTGATCATCATTAGCCGTGTCCCCGGTTATGGACATCTTGAGTATCTGGTACTTGGATTATCATGTGAATCTCAACATGTTACTTAATTTAATTTTGTTGAGTTTAATGATTACTTTTAATTGGGGTTGAGAGGATGTCTATCTTCTCAACGATGTTTCAACTACCATGATAGTTAAATAAAATATATTCCTTTGAAGTAGGGAAAAATTGGCTTTACGCAAAAACTTAACCGTAGAGCTTTCCACCAGCCATATTGCATATAGTATAGCTTTACTTTCATTGCATTCTCTTGTGTTACCTTGCCAGCATATTCCATGTGCTGACCCGTTTTTCGGGCTGCAACGTTTCATGTTGCAGACTTTTCAGACGACGATTAAGATGCCCTTTTAGGTCGTGGTTCTATACTCAGTGATGCCGCTGGAGTTGATGGACTCACTTATCTTCCAAGCCTTCCGCTGTTATCGTGTTAGATGGCCTTCAGCCATATTATTTGTAATAAATTCATCGTTGGACTATCGATGTAATAAGTGTGTGATTGCTACTCTGTTATAAATCCTTCGAGTACCATGTGTGTCAGCATTACTGATCCAGGGATGACACTGATGCATGGAGATCAAACTTTTTGAGGTATGGTCGCTACAAGATGGTATCAGAGCACACGCTGACTATAGGACACGACCACTAAGACAAGCCCTAGAACACTATCCACTCTTCTCTTTTCTGACTCCTCATCTTTTCTATTCTTTAGGATGGTGGAAGCAAAGCACAAGTTCATGCAACCGGATGATGACACGCCATTTGGACGACACCTGAAGGAAGTCACCAGATATCTACACATTGGATTACCAAGTTTCACTGGAACCTACAATGCCACTCTACCAGAGGAGGAGCGATGGTTGATTCAAGCTCAAGTTCCAGGAAGGACGTTCGCACCCGTCACCTCACTCATAGCATTTTCCTTTAATGCACCTACATGGAGCCTAGGAAGAGTATGGCAGCCCACATTGCTATGGGAAGGATTGGAGAAGTCTACAAGCAAGAGCTAAAGGACACCATTTACCAGATTTGTGGATGCCGAGATGAGAATTGGGATATGATCAGCACTAGGAAGGGTATATCCATTGCAGCATTCATCCAGGAGTTAAACCACCACATTCGTCGCCAGGAGCACCAGATGTGTGCTGGGATGATAGATTTGAAGAAGGCCCTAAATAGGAATTTGGAGCTAGAAGAAGAACTCAAGTCTACACGCGACGGTTATGAGGAAGAGATGAAGATACTTGTGGAGAAGAATGATGATTTGACCCGAAAGTTAGGGATACTCATGGGAGAAGAAGACGAGGAAGAAGAACCCAAGGAGATTCCACCGGAAGACTATATCATCATAGATGATACGGATTCGGAAGCTGAGGATAGCAAGGATGAAGACTATGAAGATGAAGCTGGGGCAGATATTTTACCTCCATATATTATATTTAGAGCACTTTTGTAAACGATCGTTAGATTTGTAAGACCTTGTTTGAAATTGATTGGTGTGATATGATTGTGTGTTTGTCTCATGTGCATATGGGTAGTGATTTTCCCTTAGACCTCATTTCTATTCTAATCTCTTCCCTCTACACCCATCAGATGCCTCCAAGACGTGAATTCGAGTTTCCCCCTGAGCTCACTCAGTTGATCCAGCAGCAGAACACCCTGATGCAACTTCTTGTCCAGAACACCCAGAACAACCAGAACAACAACAACAACAACAACAACAACAACAACCCTCCACCACCACCACCTGTGGACAACCTGACACGTTTCTTAAGGTTGCAACCACCTGTGTTTGCAAGCAGCATCGAACCAATTGTGGCTGATGACTGACTACGCAAGATTGGAAGGGATTTGACCACCACCAATTGCTCGGATGCTGAGAAGGTGCGATTTGCCGCACACCAGTTGTCTAGACCAGCCGCAGCATGGTGGGAGAATTACACAGCCACTTACCCCGTAGCCAATGTGACTTGGGATAAGTTTCAGCAAGCTTTTCGTACTGCCCATGTCTCGACTGGAGCAATGAGTATGAAGAAGCAGGAGTTTCGCAATTTGCGCCAAGGAAACCGTACTGTGGCCCAGTACGTGGATGAGTTTAGTACCCTATCTCGTTATGCCCCAGATGATGTGGCCACAGATGCCAAGAAGCAGGAGAGATTTATGGAAGGGCTGAATGATGAGATGAGTGTACAGCTGATGGTGGCAACTTTCAATAACTATCAGGAGTTGGTTGACCGAGCCTTGATGATTGAAAGGAAACATCAACAGATTGAGAGTCGCAAGAGGAAGTGATACGTCCAAAACGTATCTATAATTTCTGCTTGCTCCATGCCACTTTTGGGTGATATTGCTATGATATTCATACACTTCCATACACTTTTGATCATATTTGGACTAACTTACTAATCCAGTGCACCCCAGTGCCAGTTTCTGTTTTCGGCTGTTTTTGTATTTCAGGTTTTCACGTTTCGAGAACTGCCCAGAAAAATCCAGAAAAATTATATAAAAAATCAGCGTTCCGAAAACAACCCTGCGTCCGAAGGACAGCCGGGGGGGCCACCAGGGCTCCAGGCGCCCTGGCGGCGCCCCCCCCCCCCTGGGCCGCGCCGGTGGGGGCGCCTGGGCCCCCCAAGCCCCGTCTGGTGCCCCCATTTGGCATATATTTAGAGGGTCCTCCGAAACCCTCAGAACAGGAACTCTTTTCGCGATCCCATCTCTGTTCCGCCGCCGCCGCCGCTTCCAAGATCGGGAGCACCAGGAGAACTCTTCCCAGCACCCTGCCGAAGGGGAGGATCACCACCGGGAGCTTCTCCACCACCATGGACGCCTCCCGGATGACTCGTGAGTAGTCTCCCTTGGACCATGAGTCCATGACCAGTAGCTATGTGATGTTCTCCTCCCGTTCTTGTGCTTCACTAATTAGTCCTCGTGAGCTGCCCTACATGATCGAGGCACCTATGTAATCCTTACGCTGTTGCTATGTTGAGTTTGCTGGGTTCCGATGGATTATGAGATTATGTTCAGATTGATCTTGAGTAATATATTTGATTCACCTCTTTTATATTTATGTTCATAAGTAATTCTTGCATGTTCTCCGTTGTTATTTATTGCTTTGGCCGAGTAATAGGTAGTGACTCCAAGAGGGAACGTTATGCTTGATTGTGGGTTCATGCCCCTCGATGACTAGCTTGAGTGACAGAAACATGAGTCTAGGGGATGTGTTGTTGCCACAAGGGGGAAAACAATGGTGCTTGTGCCCGCGGGTGCAAGGATTGTTTACTTTACGCAAAGTTCTTTTAATGCAGTTGTCTGTTGCATTGAGTTTACACTATGGGTGGGACTCGCAACTTAATGCCAGCGAGATGTTCTGGATAGATATCTCAAGGTGGATGATTAGTAGTAGGCATTGATGGATTTCGGTCTACTTACTTTGGCGTACCGCCCATGCTTTGAACCTCAACCTTTCTTGCAATGTAGTTAGAATTGGTTTGCGTTCGTGGTCCTGTCAATTGCCCAGCTATAATTTGTTTACCTCACATAGCTGTTTTATCGTCTTTTGGGAGAGAGACATCACTAGTGAACATCATGAGACTCCGGTCCATATTACCATCATTGATCACACCCGTTATTTACTTTTCGTTACTATTTACTATTGCAAAACACTATATATCACTACTATCATTGCTTTTAATCCTTTGTGAACTACAAGGCCGGAGGGATTGACAACCTCTCTGTACTCATTGGGAGCAAAGTTATTTGTATCTGTGTGCAGGTCCACGTTGATTGCTATCTGCGCCATAGCAGTTGACACCTACTTGTTGAACCTAGGAGTCTCTGGGGATTCGATCCTTGGCATCTTTGCTAAGGGAAAACACTTCTACTTACTGCATCTTACACCTTCCACTTGGGGTAACCAACGAGGGGTTCGAGTCCCATCAAGGAGTATTTTCTGGCGCCGTTGCCGGGGACTCCACTCTTCAGGATAGGGGAGTTGCATGCTATCTTTTACCTTTGCTTTTTAGTCTTGTTAGTTTACCTTTCATTTTTGCTTTAGTACCCTTTTATCGAAAATCACAAAAATAGTTATCTTGTTCTTTAGTTATCATTATGTCGGGTCCTTTTGTCTTTGACGAGGCAGAAGTTCTCACCTTTAAACAAAGAGGTGGGGAAAGTTTGAAAGATGCTTGGTATAGAATTAATGATTCACAAAAAAGAGCCACCAAGAAGCAACCTACTACTATCTTGCTTAGAAACTTTTATGTTGGAATTACTTCTTGGAATAGGTTTATTCTAGATACTGCTATCAATGGGAATTTCCTGGAGGCCCCAGTTTGGGAGTCTCTTAGTATTATTGAAAATCTTGTTGGGAATCTCCCTGTTGTTAGCATTCGAGAGGACATCACCCTAGCTCACATTATGAAAAAACTTGAAAAAATAGAGCTAGAGATGCCAAGCACTAATAAGATGAATGAGTTGGATCGTAAGATCCAAGGGAATTTGAATAGACTTGATAGCTCCATGCATAAAATTTTCAAAATTTTGGAGACCGTCAAATTCCATGATTCTGACTCTTCTAGGATGGACAAGATTGAGGAAATATTTGATACCTTAGGAACTACTTTCTCCTCGATCAAAACCAAAAAGGTAGAAACTCCGGCAAAGAAGGAGCCTAAGTTCGTTCACGTTCCAAAGGCTCCCTGTTCTAAAAGTAATCCACCTATTGCCAAAGGGGTTGAAACTGTAAAGACTTTGGAAGAAACACCTATCTTTGATGAATTTATAAATGAATATTCCCTTGACTTTTATCCTTTTGGTCTTCTACCTAGAAGTATCTCTATGAGGCCTTTATTTGAGAGTCCTCTTAAGACTAGTTGTATTATTGAAGAGCTTTTTGATGATCTTGATGATGGTTCAATTGATACAACTTGATCTATGCATTATGCCTAGCTTAAAGGCATAAAAGAAAGCGCTTTTGGGAGGCAGCCCACATGAATAATTTTTTTGCTTTTGTTGTGTCTTGATGTTTTTTACTGCTGTAGCATCATCATTGTATCTTTACTTTTCATATTTGTGCCAAGTATAGCCTCTGATTGCTAGAAAGTTCAAAAGTTGTGAGGTGCTGTCCAGGAAACAGATTCTGTCCTTGGATAGAAAAATTCGTATAAAATCACCAGATCATCTTTTTGTTCTGAATTTTTTCGACAGCGTTCTTTATATAATTGTCTTTCGTGCGTGTGTTCTGAGTTTTTTTATTTGAGTTGCAGAAGTATCCCGAACAGATCAATTACTACCTGCTGTTCTGTTTTTCACAGATTCTGTCCTATTTTGCCTTTCCTTCACTTTGCAAATCAAGAACTTGTTTTTTTCTTTGCAAAAACCTTTTGGCAATCTTGAGAAACAGTAGAACTTCAAGAATATCTTTATTTCCAGCAAGGTATATTTATTTTATTAAGGATACTAACCTCGCTAATCAGATTATGATGAGTTATGTATGAAGGGAGTTTTCAAGTGTGCGAGGGAAGATGATAAAAAAGATTCAGGAGTGTCAAGCGCTCAAGCTTGGGGATGCCCCCGTGCACCCCCAAGAAATATTCAAGGAGACTCAAGCGTCTAAGCTTGGGGATGCCCCCATGCATCCCCTTGTCCATCAACATTATCAGTTCGTCTTTCGTTCCGCTATATTTTTATCACTTCATGTGTTATGTGTTATGCTTGGAGCGTCTTGCTTTTAGTTTTCTTTTTAGTTTTTCATAACGAGTCGGAACTCAGCATTCCTTTATGTGGGAGAGAAACACGCTCCACCTCTACCTAGAACATAACATAGAATTTTCATGTCTATCTTTGTTGTGTGTGTTCTTTGTCTTTTAATAGCTACTATCATGCTCTGCTCTTAGTATTCATGCTTATCTTTTCAAAGAGCTTTTGTTTAGTTGGTTGCTTGACTCTCTTTAATTATCATGCTCACCTTATTAAGAGAGTTTGCTTCCGTTGCATTGGTTAATGTGTCTATGATAAAGATGCTACTTGCATGATGGTGCTTAGTAGTTCAGGATTTCTTATGGTTAATCTCAAATAGCTGGGGGGTTCCCAATGTGTTATTTGAGTACCAACATGGTTTGTTTGCCTATGATGTGGTATGGTTTAGTAATATCTTCCTTCGAGAATTTATTTAGATTGACTTGGCATATGCTCACGCATATTTAAGACTGTAAAGAAAGTCTGTCAAGCCTTGATAATCTTTTATTTCTGAGTAGCGATATAACTACAATGCCTGATTCAATATTGCTTTGTCGCTCTGCATGATTATGACCGTCATTGCTCTCTTAGTTGGTCGCTCCCAGTCTTTTGCCAACCTCCACCTGTACTAAGCTAACTAACTTTGCAATATATAGCTCATGGGAAAGTAGCTTAAAAACTATTGTGGTAAAGAATATGTTGCTTATGTATCTTATTTCTTATAAGTTGCTTGCTGAGCGGTAACCATGTTTCTGGGGACGCCATCAATTGTCACACTTTTGTTGAATATCATGTGAGTTGCTATGCATGTTCGTCTTGTCTGAAGTAAGGGTGATTTGCCGTGGGTTGAATGAATATGCATATTGTTAGAGAAGAACATTGGGCCGCCAACCAAAGCCATGTATCATGGTGGAAGTTTTAGCTTGGACGTTGATCCTCAATCTCTTATGAGAATATGCTTATGCATTAAAGAGGAGTCCATCATCTATTTTCTATGTTGTCCCGGTATGGATGTCCTCAAGTTGAGATCTATCAAAAACGAGAAATCAAATGCGATCTATCTCCTTGGACCTTTGTACAGGTGGCATAGAGGTACCCCTTTGTGACACTTGGTTGAAACATATGTAATGCAATGATAACCCATGGGAATCCGAGCTAATTAGGACAAGGAGCGAGCACTATTAGTATTCGATGCATGAGGCTTGCAACTTATAGGATGTCGTATGCATGACACACATGAAGTACTACTACCGTTGACACAATTGCTTCCATGTTTTCAAAATAAAAAGCTCTAGCACTTAACCATTCTTTTACTTTTATGTTAAAGCACCAACTACTGAGAGCATGATTGTCATTCTGAGTATAATGTGCATTGTCCCAAAGTAGCATTGTCTTTTGCATGATTGTGATATCGTTGTTTTGAAATCATTGTATCTAGTCATCACTTAAACCTTGAAGGTGCCCCTGCATTTATGTTTTGCATCACTAAAGGGGGCAAGCTAGATATCACTCTATCATATTTGCACATCATGTTCATTGCAAATCTTTTTGATGTTTCAGTTTCATATTGTAAAACTTTCAGTCATTTGTGATTTTCTCATGAGGCAACTTAATTACTATAGAATCATTGTCTCAGTAAGCTTTTGTCATATGACTATGAAAAAGTCCTATATGGTTAATAGCATGTCACCACAGAAATTATTCTTGTTATCATTTACCTACTCGAGGACGAGCAGGAATTAAGCTTGGGGATGTTGATACGTCCAAAACGTATCTATAATTTCTGCTTGCTCCATGCCACTTTTGGGTGATATTGCTATGATATTCATACACTTCCATACACTTTTGATCATATTTGGACTAACTTACTAATCCAGTGCACCCCAGTGCCAGTTTCTGTTTTCGGCTGTTTTTGTATTTCAGGTTTTCACGTTTCGAGAACTGCCCAGAAAAATCCAGAAAAATTATATAAAAAATCAGCGTTCCGGAAACAACCCTGCGTAGCCCCGTCTGGTGCCCCGCTTTGGCATATATTTAGAGGGTCCTCCGAAACCCTCAGAACAGGAACTCTTTTCGCGATCCCATCTCTGTTCCGCCGCCGCCGCCGCTTCCAAGATCGGGAGCACCAGGAGAACTCTTCCCGGCACCCTGCCGGAGGGGAGGATCACCACCGGGAGCTTCTCCACCACCATGGACGCCTCCCGGATGACTCGTGAGTAGTCTCCCTTGGACCATGAGTCCATGACCAGTAGCTATGTGATGTTCTCCTCCCATTCTTGTGCTTCATTAACTAGTCCTCGTGAGCTGCCCTACATGATCGAGGCACCTATGTAATCCTTATGCTGTTGCTATGTTGAGTTTGCTGGGATCCGATGGATTATGAGATTATGTTCAGATTGATCTTGAGTAATATATTTGATTCACCTCTTTTATATTTATGTTCATAAGTAATTCTTGCATGTTCTCCGTTGTTATTTACTGCTTTGGCCGAGTAATAGGTAGTGACTCCAAGAGGGAACGTTATGCTTGATTGTGGGTTCATGCCCCTCGATGACTAGCTTGAGTGACAGAAACATGAGTCTAGGGGATGTGCTGTTGCCACAAGGGGGGAAACAACGGTGCTTTTGCCCGCGGGTGCAAGGATTGTTTACTTTACGCAAAGTTCTTTTAATGCAGTTGTCTGTTGCTTTGAGTTTACACTATGGGTGGGACTCGCAACTTAATACCAGCGAGATGTTCTGGATAGATATCTCAAGGTGGATGATTAGTAGCAGGCATTGATGGATTTCGGTCTACTTACTTTGGCGTACCGTCCATGCTTTGAATCTCAACCTTTCTTGCAATGTAGTCATCATTGGTTTGCGTTCGTGGTCCTGTCAATTGCCCAGCTGTAATTTGTTTACCTCACATAGCTGTTTTATCGTCTCTTGGGAGAGAGACATCACTAGTGAACATCATGAGACTCCGGTCCATATTACCATCATTGATCACACCCGCTATTTACTTTTCGTTACTATTTACTATTGCAAAACACTATCTATCACTACTATCATTGCTTTTAATCCTTTGTGAACTACAAGGCCGGAGGGATTGACAACCTCTCTGTACTCGTTGGGAGCAAAGTTATTTGTATTTGTGTGCAGGTCCACGTTGATTGCTATCTGCGCCGTAGCAGTTGACACCTACTTGTTGAACCTAGGAGTCTCTAGGGATTCGATCCTTGCCATCTTTGCTAAGGGAAAACACTTCTACTTACTACATCTTACACCTTCCACTTGGGGTAACCAACGAGGGGTTCGAGGCCCATCAGGAAGTATGGGCAAGGAAAGTATAACTCTGGAGCTCAGCAGAAGCCTCGCTTTACCCCTAAGGCAGTAGGACAGTTTCAGCATACCCACGGAGGAAGTAGCTCACACAACCACAATGGCACCAAGAATGGCAATGGTAATGGGAATGGGAATGGAACCAATGGAAACCAGAACCGCCCTGCACCATCCACACCCACCAAGAGGGATTTTAGCCATGTCACTTGTTACAAGTGTGGGAAGACTAAACAATATGCCAATGAATGCCCCGAAGTTAAGAATGGGAACGGCAATGGAAGCGCCGGGAAGAAGCCCAACCCATTCAACAAAGGACAAGTGAACCACGTGACCGTGGAGGAGGTAGAAGAGCAACCAGATGCTGTTGTCGGTAAGTTTTTGGTTAAGACATTTACCGCAATAGTTCTTTTCGATATTGATGCATGGCATTCATATATTTCAAGGGGATTCGTGAATAGACATAGGATGTCCACCCGAGTTCTTAAGACCCCCATGTTAGTAAGTTCACCTGGAGCAGATTATATGGCACACCAAGGATGTTTTCAGACGCCATTGATCATAGGACGCCATACTTTCCCCTCGGACCTAATAGTTCTGGAGTCACAAGGATTGGATGTGATATTAGGAATGGATTGGCTATCGAAGTATGGAGGTAACATTGACTGTGCCAGTAAGTCTATTTTGCTCACCACCCCGGAGGGAAAAAGGATTAAGTATGTATCGAGGCATACGCCCACAAGGACTCAAGTATATTCTCTCACGGGAGTTGTTCAGGAGGAAGTGCCAGTAGTGAAGGATTATCCGGATGTGTTTCCAGAGGAGTTACCTGGCATGCCACCGGATAGAGATATAGAGTTTTTGATTGAACTTTTGCCAGACACCGGGCCAATTTCTAAGAGACCCTATAGGATGCCCGCAAAGGATTCGGAGGAGATTAAGAAGCAGATTAAGGAGTTACTGGATAAAGGATTCATACGCCCAAGTTCTTCGCCTTGGGGTTCGCCAGTACTTTTAGTGGAGAAGAAGGATGGATCGTTAAGAATGGTTGTTGATTACCGTGGATTGAATGAGGTAACAATCAAGAATAAGTACCCACTGCCAATGATCAATGATCTGTTCGATAGATTGCAAGGAGCTAAGGTATTTTCGAAAATCGATCTGCGATCAGGGTACCATCAATTGAAGATTCGAGAGCAAGATATCCCTAAGACGGCCTTTACCACTAGGTATGGGTTGTATGAGTATACCGTTATGTCGTTTGGTCAAACGCACCGGCCTACTTTATGAACCTGATGAACAAAGTATTTATGGAGTATTTGGATAAGTTCGTCGTAGTGTTCATAGATGATATTTTGATCTTCTCGAAGGATGAAGAGGAGCATGAAGAGCATTTGCGTTTGGTATTGGAGAAGCTCAGAGAACATCAGTTGTATGCCAAGTTTAGCAAATGTGAGTTTTGGTTGAAGGAAGTCGGATTCCTCGGACATGTTATATCCGGAGAAGGAATAGCAGTAAATCCCGCCAAGGTGGAGACTGTGACCAATTGGGAGGCACCGACGACCGTTGGAGAGATCCGGAGTTTTCTTGGACTCGCAGGATACTACCGGAGATTTATCGAGAATTTCTCGAAGATTGCAAAGCCAATGACGGAGTTTTTGAAAAAGGACACCAAGTTCCGTTGGACCAAAGAATGCGAGACTAGTTTCCAGGAGTTGAAGAAAAGGTTGGTATCATCCCCTGTGTTGATTCTGTCAGATCAACATAAGGATTATGAGGTGTACTGTGACGCTTCACGTCGAGGACTTGGAGCAGTTCTTATGCAGGAAGGAAGAGTTGTTTCGTATGCTTCACGACAACTAAAACCTCATGAGAAGAACTATGCCACCCACGATTTGGAGTTAGCAGCCGTAGTGCATGCGTTGAACACGTGGAGACATTTTCTCATTGGAAACCATTGTGAAGTATATACGGATCATAAGAGTTTGAAGTACATATTCAATCAGAAGGAGTTGAATCTTAGGCAAAGGAGATGGCTGGAACTCATTAAGGATTATGACATGAGATTGCATTATCATCCTGGAAAGGCTAACGTAGTAGCTGATGCGCTAAGCCGTAAGAGTCATGTCAACACCCTAATGATGGAGGAGTTTCCAAAGAAGTTAGCCGAGGACCTACGAGAACTACATTTGGAGATAGTTCCGAGAGGCTATGTAGCAACACTAGAAATCCAGTCTACCTTGATGGATAAGATCAGAGAAGCTCAGAAAGCCGACAAGGAGATTGTCGCTATAAAGGAGAGGATGAGCGAAGGAAAACCTAAAGGTTTTTGTGAGGATGAGCACGACACCTTATTGTTTGAGGATCGAATCTATGTGCCAAATGACCCGGAGATTAGGAAGTTGATTTTACAGGAGGCCCATGATTCACCATACTTGATTCACCCAGGAAATACTAAGATGTATTTGGATTTGAAGGATATTTTCTGGTGGACCGGTATGAAGAAGGATATTGCGGAGTATGTAGCAGTTTGTGATGTGTGTCAAAGAGTAAAGGCAGAACATCAGAAGCCAGCAGGATTGCTACAACCTATACCAATTCCCGAATGGAAGTGGGAGAAGCTTGGTATGGATTTTATCACCGGATTGCCCAGGACCAAAGCAGGATATGATTCAATCTGGGTAGTAGTAGACCGATTGACGAAGGTAGCCCACTTTATCCCGGTGAAAACCACATATACCAGTGCAAAGTTGGCAAAGATATACATGACCAGAATTGTATGTCTGCACGGAGTTCCGAGGAGTATTGTATCTGATAGAGGAACCTAGTTTACCTCAAAGTTCTGGAATCAGTTACATGAAACTTTGGGAACCAGGCTAGAGTTTAGCACAGCATTTCACCCGCAGATAGATGAACAGACGGAGAGAGTCAATCAGATTTTGGAAGATATGCTTAGAGCATGTGCATTAGATTATGGATCTAGTTGGGATGACAACTTGCCTTACGCGGAGTTCTCATACAACAACAGTTACCAGGCCAGTTTGAAGATGGCACCGTTCGAGGCATTGTATGGAAGGAGATGCCGAACACCGTTGTCGTGGGACGAAGTTGGAGACCCACAGTTGTTTGGACCAGACTTAATCAAAGAGTCTGAAGAGAAGGTGAAGTTGATCCGAGATAGACTGAAGGTAGCTCAGTCCAGGCAGAAGAGTTATGCCGACTCGAAGCGCAAGGAGATAACCTATGAGACCGGAGACAGAGCGTACTTGAGGGTATCGCCTCTGCGAGGAGTTAAACGTTTCGGAGTTAAAGGGAAGTTAGCCCCGAGATTTGTGGGACCTTATCGTGTTATGGAACGCATGGGAGAGGTTGCCTATAAGTTGGAATTGCCCGAAGGATTGTCCGGAGTGCACGACGTGTTTCACGTTTTGCAACTGAAGAAGTGCCACGCGGAGATGGCCGATATACCGCTTAGAGACACAGTACCCCTGGAAGCAATTCAGTTGGACAGTGACCTGACCTACGAGGAGAAGCCCGTTAAGATTCTCGAATTTTCGAGTAGAGTTACTCGCAGCAAGGTTATCAAGTTTTGCAAAGTTCAGTGGAGTCACCACACCGAGGAAGAAGCCACCTAGGAGCGAGAAGATGATCTACGCAAGGACCACCCATACCTGTTCTCTAGCCAAGTCGAATCTCGAGGGCGAGATTCATTCTAAGGGGGGTAGGTTTGTAACATCCCAAATTTTCAATTTGGAATGTTATACATAGATCATAAATTGCATTTCATGTTTTTGCATTTTTGTTCGTGGCGTTCCTCGAAATTCTAAGCAACTCAAGGACCTACGGAGAGAGTTGGGAATTTTACCGTTTTCGTATTTAAGTTCGCTCGAATAACGGTACGAGGACAGTGTGATTCTAATTATTTTTCTCTCCTAAAAATATTTCTAAATAAAATAAATGAGCGGAGATAATATGACTTCTCCAAAATAACAGAAATATTCGAGGAAAAATATTAAAATCACTTTTGGAATTTTTTTGGATTTATTTTCGGATTTATTTGCATAGGAAAAATACACGTTTTTCAAAATTGCATTTAGGTCCGGGAAAAATGTTCACTTTGTCCTAAATATTATTAGAGGACGGTGAAAATTTATTTCGGGAATTTTGGAGTCAGTTTGATATTTATTTCGTTAGTTTTACTGCGCCGGGACTCTATTTAAAAAAAAAGGAAACCGACTAGGACTAGTAAAGGACCAGGACTCTGGGCTTTAAATAGCGCCAGATCTGGCCCGACTCGCCCAGCCCGCCCGCGCGAAACCCTAGCCGCCCGAGCCGCCGCCGCCGCACCGCCAGCCCGCCGCCGCCGCCCGCCGCCGCCCACCGCGCCGCCCCCCACCCACCGCGCCGCCCCGCCGCCCGCCGGAGGACCGCCGACCCGCCGCCCTCCGGAGTAGAGAGAGAGAGGTTGTTTTTTTGCTGTTAACCGAGCGGTTTTTTTCCAGAAAAACCTAGATCTGTTTTTTTTAATAGATCGGTTCGGTTTTTTTTATTTTCCGTCGGTTTAGTTAAATAGCGGACGTTCGTCCGTACGTTCGTTTTAACGAATGGTTTTCGTTAGTTAACCGCAGACAGCGAACGTTCGTTCGTTAGCCTGTTCGTCGTTTTTCTTTTTCGGGGTATTTAAACCGCGATTTTTCCGACCGCGATTTCTGCCCTGATCTTGTTTTTCGTTTTTCTTTTTGCTCGAGAGTCGGAATCAGGTGATTCAAAATCCCAGATCTTCGTCTCGAAGCCCTCTTTACGTTAGATCAACTTGAACAAAGTTTTGGCTACTGTAAAATTTGACTTTAGGCCAACTAGTAATTCGGAGCTCGTTTCTTTTGCAGTTTGAGTTTCGTTGCTTATTTCGAGTTGATTCTTTTTGCATACCGGAGTTCTTAAGTTGAACTTTCTGGTTAGATCTCTTATTTGAGTTTTACCCGTGCATTAGTGAGGTACTTATTGTATGCTTGTTGTTTGATTGCGATAGAGTACCCGGAGTGCGCCGCTTGCTACTTTGAGTCTCTAGGTTTTGCGGATCATCAGCAAGGCAAGTAACACTTTGATCATGCTTTCCAATTACCCAGTTTTCATTGCATTAGTCAAACCCCTCACACATTGCATGAGTAGGATCAATTAACTTGTGGGATTGGGAAGTAGTTTGAGGTAGTACCTATTACCTGCATTACATTCAAACCCTTGGGAGTTACTTCTACGTTTGCTGTTAGGACATGCTATGCTCGTAGACGTGGTTTGGGTTTGAGTGAAATCCATGACAGATGTGAGTTGTTAATTAATGGTTCAACTTAAGGTGGCAACTTTAATACACATCTGGGTGGATTGAGGCATCTGGGTATTCCAGGATTGCCTGTTTTTCTTTTGGACCGCCACCCAGGCTCAAAGGGATCATGAGATTTTTCATGCTAGAAACTTCCGTCTGCAGCCACATGCCAATATGGGCTCTGGCATAGTTGAGTAAGTTGTGGGAAACCTTTCCATGATGGGCTAGCAGATGTAGTTGGGTTTTGTAGGTGTACCGGCCTATCTATCTGGTTAAGGGGACCTCTTCGGAAAGATTGTGTCTCGATCATCCGTTTCTCAAACACCATGCAGTGCGAGAAACCAAACGGAGGCGATCGAGTCTTGTGGGGAAAGTGCACAAACCTCTTCAGAGTGTACAAACTGATCATGATTAGCCGTGTCCCCGGTTATGGACATCTTGAGTATCTGGTACTTGGATTATCATGTGAATCTCAACATGTTACTTAATTTAATTTTGTTGGGTTTAATGATTACTTTTAATTGGGGTTGAGAGGATGTCTATCTTCTCAACGATGTTTCAACTACCATGATAGTTAAATAAAATATATTCCTTTGAAGTAGGGAAAAATTGGCTTTACGCAAAAACTTAACCATAGAGCTTTCCACCAGCCATATTGCATATAGTATAGCTTTACTTTCATTGCATTCTCTTGTGTTACCTTGCCAGCATATTCCATGTGCTGACCCGTTTTTCGGGCTGCAACGTTTCATGTTGCAGACTTTTCAGACGACGAGTAAGATGCCCTTTTAGGTCGTGGTTCTATACTCAGTGATGCCGCTGGAGTTGATGGACTCACTTATCTTCCAAGCCTTCCGCTATTATCATGTTAGATGGCCTTCAGCCATATTATTTGTAATAAATTCATCGTTGGACTATCGATGTAATAAGTGTGTGATTGCTACTCTGTTATAAATCCTTCGAGTACCATGCGTGTCAACATTACTGATCCAGGGATGACACTGATGCATGGAGATCAGACTGTTTGAGGTCTGGTCGCTACACAATGCGAGACGATGCCCGGGGGGCACAAGGTAGGGGGCGCGCCCGAGGGGGTAGGGTGCACCCTGGACCCTTTTGGCCACCTCGTAAGGCGGTTGGAGCCCTTCTTTCTCCGCAAGAAAGCCAATATCCGGATAAAAATCGTGTTCAAATTTTAGCCCAATCGGAGTTACGGATCTCCGGGAATATAAGAAACGGTGAAATGATAGAATCTGGGAGCGCAGAAACAGAGGGAGACAAAGAGACAGATCCAATCTCGGAGGGTCTCCCGCCCCTCCGCCGCCATGGAGGCCATGGACCAGAGGGGAAACCCTTCTCCCATCTAGGGGGGAGGTCAAGGAAGAAGAAAGAGGAGGGGGGCTCTCTCCCCCTCTCTCTCGGTGGCGCCGGAACGTCGTCGGGGCCATCATCGTGTGACGGCGGTCTACACCAACACCTCCATCATCTTCACCAACATCTTCACCACCTTCCTCCATCTATCTACAGCGGTCCACTCTCCCGCAACCTGATGTACGCTCTACTTGAACATGGTGCTTTATGCTTCATATTATTACCCAATGATGTGTTGCCATCCTATGATGTCTGAGTAGATTTTCGTAGTCCTATCGGTAATTGGTGAATTGCTATGATTGGTTTGATTTTCTTGTGGTTATGTTGATGTCCTTTTGTGCCCATCATATGAGCGCGCGCGTGGATCACACCATAGGGTTAGTTGTATGTTGATAGGACTATGTATTGGAGGGCAAGAGTGACAGAAGCTTCAACCTAGCATAGAAATTGATGCATACGAGATTGAAGGGGGACCAATATGTCTTAATGCTATGGTTGGGTCTTACCTTAATGAATGTTAGTAGTTGCGGATGCTTGCTAATAGTTCCAATCATAAGTACATAGAATTCCGAGTCAGGGATGACATGCTAGCAGTGGCCTCTCCCACATAAAACTTGCTATCGGTCTAGTAATGTAGTCAATTGCTTAGGGACAATTTCGCAACTCCTACCACCACTTTTCCACACTTGCTATACTAACTTTATTGCTTCAATACCTAAACAGCCCCTAGTTTTTATTTGCGTGCTCTTTATATTCTTGCTAACATATCCCGTTACACCTACAAAGTACTTCTAGTTTCATACTTGTTATAGGTAAAGCGAACATCAAGCGTGCGTAGAGTTGTATCGGTGGTCGATAGAACTTGAGGGAATATTTGTTCTACCTTTAGCTCCTCGTTGGGTTCGACACTCTTACTTATTGTAAGAGGCTACAATTGATCCCCTATACTTGTGGGTTATCAATGGTCTCCCTTAATCAACCGTGCAATCAAATACAATAAATCCCGTCTACCCGAGACACGCCCAATACAATGGTAAATTATATAGGTGCACTAGTTCAGCGAAGAGATGGTGATACAAGTGTAGTATGGATAGTAGATATAGGTTTTTGTATCTAAAATAATAATAAACAACAAGGTAACAAGTAACAAAAGTGAGTAAAAACGGTATTGCAATGCTTGGAAATAAGGTGGGTTTATACTTTCACTAGTGCAATCTCTCAACAATGCTAACATAATTGAATCATATAACAATTCCTTAATGTGCGGCAAAGAATCAATCCAAAGTTTCTATCACAGAAAGTAGGGCGAAAACATGTATCGACCTATGTGCCTAGATTACCCCAATGTCACCACGGGAATCCGCAAGTTGAATACCAAAACATACATCAAGTAACTGAATAGAACACCCCATTGTCACCGCGAGAATCCACATGCAAGACATATATCAAGTGATCTCAAATCCAATATTCAATCGAACATAACAATGCCTCGGAGATCAAGACTCAATTTACCAAAACAAAATAGAGAGGGGAAACACCATATGATCCAACTATATTACGAAGCTCGTGGTACATCAAGATCGTTCCAAATCAAGAAAAAGAGAGAGAGAGAGAGAGAGAGAGAGAGAGAGAGAGAGAGAGATCAAACACATAGATACTCATACATACCCTCAGCCCCGAGGGTGAACTACTCCCTCCTTGTCACGGATATCGCCAGGATGATGAAGATGGCCTCCGATGATGATTTCCCCCTCTGGCAGGGTGCCGAAAAAGGCCTCCGGATGAATCACTTCGGTACAGAGGGTTGTGGCGGCGGCGTGGAAGTTCTAGGTTTCTTTCTAGGGTTTTCTATATTTATAGAAATTTGTGGTGTCGGTTTCACATCAGGGGGGCCCATGAGGGACCGGCAAGCTCAAGGGGCGCGCCCTAGGGGGTGGGCGTGCTCCCCAAGCTTGTGGCTCCCCTGGCCACCCCCAGGTGCATCTCCAGTACTCCGTGGGTCTCTTTTCGTCCATAAAAAATCACCGTAAAGTTCGTGGCATTTGGACTTCGTTTCGTAGGCATTTTTTTAAAAGTAAAAACATGCATAAAACACTAACTAGCACATGGCATGAATACTTCATAAATTATAGATACATTGGAGATGTATCAAACACCATCTAAGATGTTTCTACATTGCATAAAAGCAGTCTGAGAAGGACGAACCACATGGTTAGCCACCGAGTTTAGCATAATCCTTGATACTTTCAAGAAGATTTTAAAACTAACATTAAGGAGCCATGTATGTCTATATTATTGGATCCTGATAGCCTCATTAACTTTAGGTAGTAAAAAATTTCTCACCGATGTTTGAACAAAACAATTATAATTGTCCGGCATGGAGATAGCCAAACAAATCTAGAAGGTCCAATTTGATAACCTCCCAAAAAATTATGATAGAACTCAGCTGGAAAACCATCCGGACCCAGGGCTTTGTTGTGTTCCATCAGGAAAACCACCATCTTTACATCCTCCTCAGAGTAAGGAGTTGTTAGAAGGTTATTTTCCTCAACAGAAACCTGGGGAATGTCATCTTTTCGGAACTTGTCCATGAAGAAGTTACCTTCTTCTGGTGCCCCAAACAAACTTTTACAATAACTAATTATATAATATTTAAGTTGTTCATGCCCCTCAATCGTTCCCTCTTCCTTTACAAGAGAATGAATATGTTACTTCTGGTGTCTGTCATTGGCTACACCATGGAAGTAACTGGTAGTCGTGTCCCCTTCCAGAATGAATTGGGAGTTTGAGTGTTGGTACCATTTGAGCTCCTCCTCTCTTAGAAGTCAAGTTATTTGTGCATTCGATTAACTCTTGATTTCAATTTCATGTGCAGATAGCGGTCGAACCTCAACCAGTGCTTCCAAATCGTTAATAATAGACGACAGACGAATATTTTCGTTTTTGAGAATACCGGCAGTATGCCTGGCCCGTCCCCTAAGGAATTTACATATTGCAAGTATTTTATTATTCCATTTGTGCATAGGTGTGCCTAGCAACCAGCTTCTCCCACACCTCCTTGACCATATTGTGGAACCCTTGTCTATGGGGATCTAAACACACGTATCAAACATGTAGTCAACATCTTTGTAGCTAGCCCAAACAACGTGGTGTTGAATTCATCGTTCGCAGCACATGGTTAAGCCTCTATCTCAAACACTATTCTGAACCGTTGTCTTGCGATGACAAGGGTTCACACATGATTTGACTTTAACAATCGGGTGTGATGAGGTCCTCCATGACACACAATTTGACTAACAATTGTGTGGGATGGGGTCCTCCCTCACACACGATTTAGCGGGTGGAAACATATATGGACCAGCCCTGTATCACACACGATTGTAGAAGCCCAATCATGTGGGATGGGGTCATCCACCGCACACGATGAGATCTTAGGATTATGTGTGTTACTTCATCAATCCAACACGCTTAGCTTGTAGCAATCGCTTGTGTTGATGTGGTCATTGCTCACACACCTACATATGAAACCTGGTGCAATGGAATGACCTAGTAAGCAAGTTTATTATCACCTCATTATTTGATCTCTGTAATTAGTTAGTTCACATTTCATATGCAACCAATCGCCATGATTTCATTTCGTCCAGGTAGCAAGGCAGGAGAGAGATCTGGGAGCGAAGAGGACCGTATCATGGAGGTGTTTTTAGGCAGCGTATCGTGGAGGCACTGGCGGAGCCTCTTGGAGGCCAAAGGGGGTCATGCCCCCCCCCCTTCCAAAAGTGAAAATATGTTTTTCTATATATATTAAGCGTTTTGGTACATTTTATCAATGAAGTATGTTGATTTTAGAGGACAAATCCACTTACCAGTATGCTAGTTACGTACAGCAGCTTGATTGTTTTTTCTTTGTGTGACTCGGACCTGTTTTCAAGCACATTTGGCTCTTGTTTCA
>LR738709.1:627379969-627391935 GCA_902687465.1 Secale cereale | reverse complement strand
TAATTGTGTGTCACGCTCCGCCACTGCGTGGAGGTGAGATGCTCGTTTGATGAAATGGACTTGGTACGGAAAGGCCCAATGAACCACAGTGAGACGATTTTTCTACACGAGTAGCCTCCATTGGCGTATCTTTTTTCCTAGCGCAAACTTCCGATCTATTCATCTTCAACCATTATTGCACAACGAACACTAAAAGAATAAAAATTACATCCAGATCTATAGATCTCCTAGCTACGACTACAAGCACTGAAGGGGCCCGAAGATGGCCTAACCTTCTGTAATGCCCAGGATGGAGCTAAATCTCCTACGTGTCGAGGCACGACTTAGAGACTTAACCCCATGCTGGAATGATCGCAAGTCTGGTATCTTTGCACAACTCATGTAAAAACGGGGATGTAAACTGAAAAGATAGTTGGCTTACACTCGCCACGTCACGCAAATACAATACATGTCTCAAACATCATACAATAAAACATCACAGCCCTCTAAGGGTAAAATCCAAATGGCAAGATACCAAACATAATTTAAATCCACAGGTCGGATCGAATCCTAGTAGAAGTCTCCACTACTGATCATCAGGATAACGAACATAGTATCGACTACGCTCCTCGTCATACTCCCAGTCTAGCTCGGTGCCATCACCTGGATAGCTCACCACTGGACCTGCATCTGGTGTGGTGAAGTAACTGTGAGCCACAGAGGACTCAGCAATCCCGTTCCCGGGTAACAAGACTATTTAAACCTTGGGAGAGGATAGGGCTGAAGAAAAGAATAAGTGTCTGTAGCAGCAACTAGCACTAACTTACGTGAAAGAGTGCGAGAAGAGAAATCCTCGGTCGAGAGATGATCACGAAGTGATCCTAGCTAAAGCTCAACAAACATAACCCCACCGTGTTCAACTCCCGAATCCCTATTCGGAAATTGACAGTCACGGTACACACGTTGGTAGTGTATTAGATCAATGTGTCAAGTTTTCTACAACCGGATATTAACAAGCTCCCATCTGCCACATAACCGCGGGCACGGCTTTCGAAAGTTCATAACCCTGCAGGGGTGTTCCAACTTGACCCATTACAAGCCCACGATCCGCGGAGTCGCAACTCCAAAGTGGGAAGACCCGAGTATTTTCGGAATCCCGTGCTCAAGATACTCCGAACTAAGGTAAGGCTAATCCAGCAAATCCTCCCGGCGTATCGACACCCTGATAGTAGCCGCGCGTATCTAAGTCTCAGGACACGACCGGATGGGTGATGCTACGGGTTTATATCAATCCTCGAGTTTCCTCGTGGTGACCCCGCAGGACCCCCGTTTCGGACCAACACTCATGAGGAGCACTGGCCCGGGGTTGTTGATTAAGAACTCGGGTTAATTACTCCATATGCAAGTTATTTAGTTATTAGGCAAATAGTACCAAATGTTGGGACTTGCTGGAAAAGACTTAGCACTTAGCGGTTTATCAAGGGGGTCCCATACACCCCAACCGTGTTAGGAACGCATAATCAAGGAACATAACACCGGTTTATACGGTTCCTAACGGCATGAGTGGAACAAATCACCAAGCAAAAGGCTTAGCCTTCCACCCTTGCCAATATATAGCTGATTTCATTTTTAAGCATTTATATAGAGTGATATAACCCAACAATCTTCAACATGAAGCAAGCATCTTCGATCTTCACCTGCAACTAGCAATGCTATAAGAAGGGCTGAGCGAAGCGTACTTAGCCAAGCAAGGGTTTGCATAGGTAGGGTGGTTAAACATGGTCATGGTTACAAGTTGGAGGCTGACAGGAAGAACATGGGCATCGGGGCACAACTATAGAGCGGAACTACTAGCAATAGGCAAAGATAGTAATGTTATCGGGGTTCGGTCATCTTGCCTGAAGTGTAGTCGTTCGGATCGTAAGAAGGGTCCTCGTGCTCAACCTCGTTGGTAACCTCGTGCTCGTATTCATACTCGGTCTCAGCTTCCGGCTCTAAACAATACAATCACACAAGGCACGAATCCACAAGATGCAATGCGCACTCGAAAAAAATGATGGATGCATGATGGATGCACTAAGAGAGCACACGGAGCACGGATAATAGCACTCAAGCAAAACACCTCAAAACATGATAACAATATGATATTATGAATCTACACAGAAAATCAATCAAGTTTCATATAAGACTCGCTGAAATCGGAGCTACGGGCTAGAAGTTATGCCCGAAACAAGAAATAGGCGAAAGCTGAAAATTACAGCAACATAGCAACTTCGGAGCACTAGAAAAATAAGCTACAGCACTCAAACACCATGGCAAAGAGCATGAACATAAACTAGACATATCCTACAGCAAATAAGTCCAAAGGTGCACCCCCAAAGGAGCCACGGATCAATAGCAACAAGCTTGGACATATTGAACTTGACAATAAAATTCTGACAGCAGAATTTTATTGAAACTTTGGAGCAAAAGTTAAACATGCTACAGCCACTTAAATAAGCATGTGAGAACATGAATGGAAAGCCAACAATATATACTACAAGGAACCATCAAGATCCACCCCAAAACTATCATGGTTTGTCCTAGAGCAGCAAGCAAACATGGCATCGGAACGTTACAGATTTCAGACTTAGTGAAAATCCACTAAGTGTTAAAACAGCAGTTTCATCATGGCATCTAAAAGAGCAAGTTTAAGTCACCTCGAAACTAAACATGGCAAGTGGTAAGCACCACATCAAAGTACACATGATGGTGATTCTGAAACATACAAGCATGCATCATGGAGATAAACACAACGATAGCAATGAGCTCAACAAGATGGCATTTCATAACAAGTGAAACAACATCACAGCCACATAGCACTTTGCAACGAGGATAATCATGGCAAGAGTAAATCTATCATGCAACCTAACACAAACAACATGTAGAGCATGGCAAGACGAACACGTGGACATGTCATTTGCATCATTCGGACAAACGAGCTAAAAGTTATCACTATGCAAAGATGGCATAAAAACATCACATAGCAGCAACTTATACCGGGATACACTCTTGCAACAGAAAAACAAGCACCTAGATGATCTCCAACATGCATGGCACAAAAAGATAAAACGTAGTGCTAATCACCACGAACGTCTGGACATGCTATTTGCGCAAAACGGATCACCACACTAAAAGTTATTGCAGTTTGAAATATGCATCAGAGAACAAAACAAACAGGGACTTAGGGATATTGCAAACAACCTCAGATCTGGTCAAACGGGGTCAACGGCGGCGAAGCGGACTGGATCCGGGCGAAGCATAGGGCCCAGGAGAGGCGCGCGGTCGGGCCGGCCCGCGGATCCGGCGGCTACGGGCCCCGAGCGGCGGCTGATCTGCCGGCCCACCTGGCGTCGGCGCGGTCAACGGAGGGCGGCCCAGCGGCGCTCGGGCCGGCTGGAGGCGAAGGGAGGCCGGCCCGCTGCGGCGGCCTGGTGGCGGAGGCGAGGCAAAGGCGCCTGGTGGGCTCTGGCTCGCGGAGGAGGGGAGGCCCACGGCGCGGCGTGGAGATCGGCCCAGCCGGGAGGAGCGGCCCAGGCGGTCGAGGACCTGCGGCGAAGTGGTCCAGCCAGGCCGAGGCGGGAGTCGGCCTGGGATCGTGGTCGAGGGAGCGGAGTGGCCGAGGCCTGGCGACGGGCGCTGGAGGGCGATGGGCCTTCGGGACGCGGAGGGGAAGTGGTCCAGGCCGTCGGGTGAAGTGGTCCTGGCGGTCGAGGGAGGAGGGGGGGTTGACCCGATCGAAGGAGGCGGCTGGTTCGGCTCCTCGTGAGCCTGGCGACGGGGTCTTCGGTGAGGAGAAGCCAAGTGGCGGCTGGGGGCTGGTGGATCCGAAAATAAATAGGGGAGGGGAGCTAGAGGTTAGGGATGCCCAAAATGGACATAGGGGGGTCTATATATAGCAGATTTGCTAGGGTTAGGGTTTTTGGGTGTTTTGGAGCCCTCCGATCGCGATCCGACGGATCCGATCGCGAGGGGAGCTAGGATGGGCCAAGAGGAGGGAAGTGGGCTGTTGGAGGGATGTCTTGGGCCACAAAGTGGAGGCACTTTGAGCCCACACGAATAAACTGTTGGGGGAGCAAACGGACTCGAAACGCGACGAGATTTGACAGGCGGGTTACACACAGCAAGACAACAACACACGACAAGTCTCGCGCCACACCGGTAACGTTACACGGCCAAACATCAAAGTAGGCCTACGGGACGCCACGGACACGTGAGGGAGCTCCGGAACGCGAAACGGACAACGGGAAGGAACGCGTGGAACCGGATGCAACCGACAACACAAATGCAATGCGATGCACATGACTACATGATATGAATGAATGCCACACACTCACACAACACAATGACGAAAACCCGAAAGACAAAGAACCCGAAATGGAATAGATAAAGCCGGAGATATATTATATGCCCAAAAGGGAAAGTATTACATCCGGAGCATTACACCTTCGTCGGAGCTGGGCAAAACTTTATATAGTAGACAATCAAGAAGTTTTCGTGCTAAAACCTAATAGGACTAGCGCATTAGAAAAACGACCTTCGCTAATGAAGAGACGCGTAGATCGGAAGGATTCAACATGAAGACACACAAATGTGGACTAGATCCGAGCAGACCCACCAAAGACAACCCTCGACCGAATCCTGCGAGATCCGTAAGAGACACACCTTCACACTCTCTCTAACGATGTTAGACACACCACTGGGACGGGAGGAGAACCTTATTCCATCTTCAGGGAGCCGACGACGTGTCGCCTTCCTGAGCATGACACAAACCCTAACAAAATTTAAAAATATCTAAAAAGAATAAAGCCCTCTAGGCCGGAATCCACCGCACCCTCATGACCCTAAGACCATAAGAGACGAGGCAGATCGGTGACGCCGCCGTCTCAGGCAAGAACCCTAGTCGCTTGTTCACTTGGGAGGAGAAAGGAGGGGGTTTGGTTTGTGATTTCCAGTGGCGGATCTAGCAACGAGAGTTACGCTTAAGCCTAAGCTAATTTGGGTAATGCATTCTAGTGATTTTCTATATTTTTGGCGGGTTATTTTCTATACTTTTAAAGAAAGATTTGAAAGATTGTTGCTAGTAGGCCAAAGGCTATACTAGGCCTGTGTCCGCCATTGATAGCCTCTTTTAGTACAGCTGGCCCACTTGGTGACTAATGACAAGATTATATATAGCGATCAAAGTGCAAAAGCATTCCGGACGTGACATGAGACGGCCAGAAATCGTGAGGACGTGAGATGGATGAAAACTAATTTGGTTTTACTGTTCTACTAAAATTTTAGAGATCTTACCACGTGCCGATTGCGATGACGATGAAAGAACGCACCGGGCTTTTCACGTTCTCTGCGTGATCGACCGGCTGACCGGCTAGCTGACTGACGTGGTGACGTCTCATCAAGTCAGCATTGTTTGGCCACTGCGTGATTTCATCCAATCCACCATGGCAAATTTTGGGTGGCCAGTCTTTTCCCCTCCCGGACGGGATTTTTTGTCAAAAAAGACCACTTGCTGAGATGAATTGGCAAAAAAGACTACATGCAGATCAAATTAACAAAAAAGACCCCCCAGCCGTGGCGGCAGGCGCGGCAGCCGACGTGTGGCACCTGCCGCCATGCCTGGAGGCGGCAGCACCGGCCGCCACACTGGCAGGCGGCCACCAACGAGTAACAGAATTGGCAGGCGCGGGCGTCCCATGACGGAACGGTGCTGGCCTTGTGGGCCATGCCGCCAACGATTGAGGCGGCCTCTGCCCCTGCTGTTTTGCATTGCGGAGATAGCTTTGCTGTCTTGATTCTCACGTGTCATTATTCCATGCACTGATTGCAATGCCTTTCGTCTTTTTAGATGACACTAATTGCTACGAAGACTACAATGATTGAAGCACTATTTAATTCCCGCCTAAAATTTCATCCATCTACACACTGATTCTAGTGTTTTGGATCACGTATATTTCCCGCCTAAAATTCAGACATGGCCGCTCCGGTGGCATGGAAGCGGGTGGTTGGCAGAACGGGGGTGCGTCGAAGAGGTCGGAGCAATGGGGTACATCGCCTGCCCAGTCTTTGGACTGGTCGGCGGAGGCAGCAACCGTGGCGCGGACAGAAAAGTCGGCCCAACGCGCTGACCCAAATGGACGCACGTCCGCTTTTCGTCCGCATGTCAACCCATTCCCGCCCATTTTTTAGCCTCATTTGTGTCGGCGCAGACACAAGGCGGACGCACGCTAAATACTTCCTCCAGCCCGCCAGTCGGTGGCACCTTCCACCATTTTCCCTCCACTTTCCCCAAAACCCTCCCCCGCGCGCGCTCCGCCGCTCGCCATGGACGATGACCTCGATGCCGCCGCCGGCCTTGCCTCCCTCGCATCGTCCGGCATCACGACCACCCCCTCCGGCAAAGGCAAGCCTCGCGCCCCCGGCAAGACCGCCGCCGCGCCCAAGCCGAAGAAGAAGCTGACGCCCGACGAGCGCGCAAGGGAATCGGCGAAGAGAAAGGGCCAGAGGCACGCGGCGGACGCAAGGGAGAAGCCATCGCGGCGGCCGCCATCGTCGCCGCCGCGCAGCAGGAGGCCACCAACACCCGCGTCGCGGTGGCAGCGAGGGAGGCGCTGATGTTTAAATCCTGGCCAGCACGGCCTCGTCAATGTTGTCGTCGCCGCGGCCAGCACCGGCTCATTTGTGTTTCCTCGGATGGTGTTGCCCGATTCCCGCCACGCGTCGGGTCGCAGCCGATACCCGGGTTCCACGTCTACCTGCAAGGCTCCCGACTCTCCGGGGAATGCTCGCCCGAGGTGAGCGTGGTGACGCCTTCCACGCCGGCGCCAGCACCCATCGACCTCAACGCCACACCGGTGGCCGGTGGCTCATCATTCGAAGGAAGAAGGAAACACGCGCGGCTCATGCCAGCCGACGTGAACTTCGGGCGACGACATGCCTGCTGGCATGGTGCCAGCATTAACTTCGGGCGACGAGATGCCCGCTGGCATGATCTATGGCCGCCGGCATTTTTCGAAATTTGCATGCGGACATGAAAATGGGTCGCGGCCGTTGGGCAAACTGCCGACCCAAATCTTAAAGAGGACGGACGCCGAGCGGTCGGCCGACCCAAACGGATAAAAAACGAACAAAAGCGCCGTTCGTTTGGGTCGACGCATTGGAGTTGCTCTAATGACGTGAAAATAAACACGAACATATGAAATTTTTCACTGCAATCAGTGTGCGGACAGACGAAATTTTAGACGGGAATCAAATAGTGCTTCAGTCATCGTAGTCTTGTAGAAATTAGTGGCATCTAAAAAGAAAAAAAGCATTGCAATTATTGCATAGAACAACAGCAGCAGAGGCCGCCTCATACGTTGGCGGCGTGGCCCACAAGGCTAGCACCGTTCCGTCCCAGGATGGCCGTGGCTACCGATTCCTGTTACTCGCCGGTGGCCGCCTGCCAGTTTGGCGGCAGGTGCTGCCGCCTCCAGGCGTGGCGGCAGGTGCCACGCGTCGGCTGCCGCGCCTGCCGCCACGGCTGAGGGGGTCTTTTTTGCCAATTAGATTCACATGTAGTCTCTTTTGCCAATTCGTCTCAGCAAGTGGTCTTTTTGGACAAAAAATCCCCGGACGGGGCGCTCGCATCGCAGGTGTAGGCTCGTGCCTACGCGGCTACGCCTCAGCTACGCTCCCATCGCGTCCGGCTGGGGCCGGGTCATCGCTCATGCCAACTCTAAGGCATGATCCCAAGTCATCGCTCATGCCAACTCTAAGAGCATCTCCAATAGCATGTGTATATTTGGATGTCTATGTATTCATATAGACAATGGTCTAAAATGATTCCCTCATATACACATCCAGTTTTGCATCAGAACGTCTATATACAGGGACCATGACAGGTGGACCATCGCCGGGGAGAGGAAGAAATCATGACTACAACTGAGTTTAGACAACGCCTTCACATTGTCCAGGCGTGGACATTGTCGAGGACGATTTAGAGGATGTGTATATTTGGACGACCATATAGACAACCTGTTGGACGCCTGTTTTGGGCTCACATCGTGGAAAACGAGTATAGACATTCATATAGACAAGCTATTGGAGATGCTCTAACGCATGATCCCAAATTATCCGCTCGCGTTCGTTTGAGGGTATTGACCCGCTTTTAATCCATTTTCGATCGAACGGACACGCGCGAATGTGTGGGAGGCATGCCCGCTTTCCTCGCTTCGCCCTCAGCCCCTTGCAATCGCCGCCGCCACGCCCGTCGTCCACCTTGCTTTGCCCATCGGTGGAACAACCCCTTTTCTTTCTCCCTTGTCGTCGCTCCGACCCCCGCCCGCAGTCGTCCACCTTGCTGCCTACCAACGGGCCCGACACGCCCTTTCCGTCCGCATCTCCACCACGATCGCAAGGTGTTCGACGCTTTGCTCGCAAGGTTCCATGGATAGCGGAGATGCATAGTTCTTTCACAACTTTATTTGTTTATCGGATGATTCGTCCTCGGACGATGAGGACATAGTGGTGGCAGCATTGGTCGTCCATGACCTCATCAATAGGATGTGTCCTCTGTTTAGGGGATCAATCACCGGCCATACTCCGGTCTTGAACTGCAATAGGGAGAAAGGGCATGACCTCCTCTATTCCGACTAGTTTGAGAGAACCGCACTCTACAAACCGCATCTATTTCGTCGCTGCTTCCGAAGGAGGAGGCATGTGTTCAATCATATTCTTTTTTTTTCAATCGTATTCGGGAAGGAGTGGTTGCATATGACCCATACTTTTAATGCAAAGAGGATGCACTTTGGCAAGCTTGACTTCTCTTCTTACCAGAAATGCATTGCGGCTATTCGCATGCTTGCATATGGAATTCCCGCTGATCTTGTGGATGAGTATGTGCATATGAGTGAGTCCACATATCTCCTCTTAATGTATAGTTTCTGCAAGGCCGTGGTGGCATCGTTCGGTCTTGAATACCTGAGAGAATGAAATGCCGCTGATACGGAGAGGTTGTTGACTATTAATGCCGAGAAGGGCTTTCTGGGCATGCTTGGTAGTATAGATTGTATGCACTGAAAGTGGAAAAACTGTCCATTTGCTTGGCAGAGGCAGTACAAGGGACATGTAAAAGGTGCCACTATCGTACTTAAAGCTAGGGCTTCACAAGATCTGTGGATATGACAGTCTTTCTTCGGCATGGCTAGTTCTCACAATGATATTAGCGTTCTTCAGCATGCTCCAGTGTTTGCAAGGCTTGCAGAAGGTCACTGTCCGGAGGTCAACTTTGAGATGAATGACCACCATTACAACAAGGGAGATTACCTAGCTGATGGTATCTATCCCCAGTGGTCTACTCTTGTGAAGACCATACCTAATCCGCAAGAAGAGAAGAGACAGAGGTTTGCCCAAATGCAGGAGAGCGCTAGGAAAAAGATATGGAGCGTGCATTTGGTGTGCTTCAGTCTCGATGGGGTATTGTTCAAACCCTGCATTGACATGGAGCACTCAGAAGTTGTGGGTGGTGATGTCTGCTTGTGTGATCATGCACAACATGATCGTTGAGGATGAGCGTGATGACAACATCTACGACCAAAGATTTGATTTTCAGCGTGAGAATGTTAAGCCTGAGCACCCACATCCTGCAACCTTTGAACGGTTTGTTCAATTTTATCATGAGATGCATGATCGAAACACTCATACGCAGCTACAAGATAACTTGGTTGAGCGCATGTGGGATCACATTGACAATCAGAAGATCTATTGGTTTAACCTATTTTCATGTGCAGAAACTTTGAGTGGCGTTGTAAGACTATTTGAGATTTTTTAAATTTTAATTGAATTGTAAAAAAAAGACTATTTTGAACTTGTTGTTATTTTTGATTTAAACAATTTTTGCAATGCTTGATTTCATTGTACTTGGCCTTAGACGAACGAGATGGGGCACAAAATACGGCCGTGCATTGGGTGCCCGGCCGGCGCAAACCCAAATCTTAACGGACATTCTTCCATTGCCATTCTCAAACGGACGAAATTCAGATAAAACGGATGTCCGTTTGTGAGCGTTGGAGTTGCCCTCGTGGCCACTGAAAATGCCGTTCACCTCCGATTTGATGCTTCCTCTGTCCACTGGAATATTTTGTAGGTGCCTCGCGGCCCGTCTCGTCTGTGCTGTCCTTGTCTCCCACGACCACGAGATCGGCCATGGGTCGATGGCGACCCTTCCCTGCCGCGAGCCCGCGTGTACGGGCGACGGATCTACGCATGCAAATTCGCCGGCCGGCAAAAGCTTGCGCGGGCGCGGCCATGCCGCCATGCACGACCAGGGCCGGCGCGTGTTTTCTGGTGCTTGTCGCGACGCCCTTTGCTCCGTTATTCCAAAGCGAAGCACACTAACAGCCTTGCAAGCAGCAGCGTACAGCGGCGTGCGTGCCGTGCGCGCATGTTCGTGGGAGCCAGCAGCCTGAGCTTTAACGAGATCGTAGCGGAATGGATGGTTACCTCTCGGCCGGGTGAAGACCGTCGAGGTCGATCTGTCGCTGGGGAACATCTGCAGCAGCACATTCTCGTTAGCGATAGATGTATCAGCGGGCCGTGAAGATTGATGCGGCCATGGGTGGCCCGCGCGTGCTGCTACCGCGAGCGAACGTACGTCGCCCACCGGCCGGCCGGCAGTGAGGACGTGGAGAGGCGACGGGGGCGGGCACTTTTGCAGTGTGCTCTTGCCCCGAAGGACATCGAAACGAGCGCGTCCAACACAAGGACAAAGGTCGTTACAAAAGCTGGCTTAGTCGTCTGTAACTAAGGCTGCAATTCACATGTTATGTTTTTCTCTCTGTGTAAAGAAAAGAAATATATGGCTCTTGTATTTCTTTACGGAGCCAAACTCTTTATGCATATGAAATTCATCTGTGTATGCCAAAGCAATATATCGTAATATTGTAAACTGCAAAAAATAAACCAAGAACATGAGAAACCATATATACAGATACCGTATTGTGTTGAGTAGTTAAGCAAATTTTCATACAAAATAATTCGGAAATGATGATAAGTATCCATGTCGATTGCTAATACTAGTAGTCCAAGCATACACAACCACTGTGGAGAAGAATCCAACAGTCGGGATTCGGAGGGGCATTATGTCTTACTTCGTGGTCGGCTCGGTCACGTAACCCGGCGTGTGGGGAGAGGTGGGCAGCCGAGAAGAAGGATGCATGTTTTTTCTACTAAATGGCCCCTTATAAAAAACTTAATTCCTTCACCAAGCCATCAAAAATCTTATTTCAGAATTTGACCCCGAGATATATGCCAATTCATTTGGCGCTTTTAATACATGTAATGACGCCTAATCATTTTGTGCCGTCAAATCCATGCTAGAAGCCAATTTGACGTGTCAAAAGTCAACGACACCAAAACCGTGTTGCAAGTCAATCTTAGAATGAATACACGCCAATTTATTAGGCGTCATTGGCTTTTGACACGTCAAATTGACTTCCAGCACGGATTTGACGGCACCAAATAATTAGGTGTTATTATGTGTACTAAAACACAAAATAGATCGACGTCTATCTCGTGGGTTAGATTCTGAAATAAGATATTTCTTTTTCTCAGTGGAGTGATTTAGTTTCTTGAGGGGTCGTTTAGTAAAGATAATATAAGGAACACACATGTATTTGTCTTCTTCGCAAGCTATTAGTGGTGCATGACACAATCAACCTTATATGTTGGTCCAATACATCCTTCATAACCGGGGTCAGACTAAACTTTCCACGCACACCATTACCATGCATGAATGGATTCCAAACATTGCTATCACACAAAGTATAGAGCATGCATGGGTTGGTCAATTGTTTAACAGACCGGAGACATGTGTGAAAATGAAAATTTAATCAATGAATAAAGCAAATAAGTAAGAATTGATAGAGTACAGAAAGTTTGACAAGGGAACTTGTGTTGTAAATTCGCGC
>LR738709.1:627333764-627379885 GCA_902687465.1 Secale cereale | reverse complement strand
AACATCTACAACAATATTTGTTAAACATATACGATCAAGGGCTGCAATTGTTAAAGGATGATAACTTGGGTGTGAATAAATATAAATGTTGGGGAACGTTGCAGCAATTCAAAAAAATTCTACGCATCACCAAGATATATCTATGGGGTTACTAGCAAGGAGAGGGGAGTGCATCTTCATCCTTTGAAGATCGCGATGCGGAAGCGTTGCAAGAACGCGGTCGGTGGAGTAGTACACGAAGCGATTCAGATCGCGACCGAATCCGATCTAAGCACCGAACAACGGTGCCTCCGCGTTCAACACACGTGCAGCCCGGTGACGTCTCCGGCGCCTTGATCCATAAAGAGGAGAGGGAGAGGTTGGGGAAGACTCCATCCAACAGCAGCACGGCGGCGTGGTGGTGGTGGAGGGGCGTGGCACTCCAGCAGGGCTTCGCCAAGCACCGCGGGAGAGGAGGAGGAGTTGGGAGAGGAGGAGGGCTGCGCCAGGGTTCAGGTGCGGCTGCCCTCCCACCCCCTATCTTTATATAGGGGAAGGGGAGAGGGGGGCGGCCCCCCTAGATCAGATCTAGAGGGGGGCGGCGGCCAGGTGGGGGGGACTTTCCCCCCAAGCAGGTGGGGCGCCCCCACCCCCAGGGTTTCCCAACCCTAGGCGCCTTGGGCCCTAGGTGGGGCGCACCAGCCCACCAGGGGCTGGTTCCCCCTTACTTGGTCCACTTGGCCCACCGGGGTAGGTGGCCCCACCCGGTGGACCCCCGGACACCTTCCGGTGGTCTCGGTACAATACCGATGACCCCAAAATCACTCCGGTGACCAAAACATGACTTCCCATATATAAATCTTTACCTCCGGACTATTCCAGAACTCCTCGTGACGTCCGGGATCTCATCCGGGACTCCAAACTACATTCGTTAACCACGTAATACATTCCCTATAACCCTAGCGTCATTGAATCTTAAGTGTGTAGACCCTACAGGTTCGGGAACCATGCAGACATGACCGAGACATCTCTCTGGCCAATAACCAACAGCGGGATCTGGATACCCATGTTGTCTCCCACATGTTCCACGATGACCTTATCGGATGAACCACGATGTCAAGGATTAAATCAATCCCGTATACGATTCCCTTTGTCTATCGGTACAGTACTTGCTCGAGATTCGATCGTTGGTATACCAATACCTTGTTCAATCTCGTTATCGGCAAGTCTCTTTACTCGTTCTATAACACATCATCACGTGACCAACTCCTTAGTCACATAGAGCTCATTACGATGATGTCTTACCGAGTGGGCCCAGAGATACCTCTCCATCATACGGAGTGACAAATCCCAGTCTCGATTCGTGCCAACCCAACAGATACTTTCAAGGATACCCGTAGTGTACCTTTATAGCCACCCAGTAACGTTGTGACGTTTGGCACACCCAAAGTACTCCTATGGTATCCGGGAGTTGCACAATCTCATGGTCTAAGGAATAGATACTTGACATTGGAAAAGCTTTAGCAGACGAACTACACGATCTTGTGCTATGCTTAGGATTGGGTCTTGTCCATCACATCATTCTCCTAATGATGTGATCTCATTATCAGTGACATCCAATATCCATGGTCAGGAAACCATAACCATCTATTGATCAACGAGCTAGTCAACTAGAGGCTCACTAGGGACATGTTGTGGTCTATGTATTCACACATGCATTACGATTTTCGGATAATAAAATGAACACTAGACAATTATCATGAACAAGGAAATATAATAATAACCATTTTATTATTGCCTCTAGGGCATATTTCCAACAGTCTCCCACTTGCACTAGAGTCAATAATCTAGTTACATTGTGATGAATCGAACACCCATAGAGTTCTGGTGCTGATCATGTTTTGCTCGTGGAAGAGGTTTAGTCAACGGATCTGCGACATTCAGATTTGTATGCACTTTATAAATATCTATGTCTCCATCTTGAATATAATTTCGAATGGAGTTGAAACGGCGCTTGATGTGCTTGGTCTTCTTGTGAAACCTCGGCTCCTTGGAAATGGCAATAGCTCCAGTATTGTCACAGAAGAGAGTCATCGGGCCCGACACGCTTGGAATAACTCCTAGGTCGGTGATGAACTCCTTCATCCAGACTCCTTCCTGCGCTGCTTCGGAAGCAGCTATGTACTCCGCTTCACATGTAGATACCGCCATGATGCTTTGCTTGCAACTGCACCATCTGACTGCCCCACCATTCAAATATGCACGTATCCGGTTTGTGACTTGGAGTCATCCGGGTCGGTGTCAAAGCTAGCATCAACGTAACCCTTTACGACGAGCTCTTCGTCACCTCGATAAACAAGAAACATATCCTTAGTCCTTTTCAGGTACTTCAGGATGTTCTTGACCGATGTCTAGTGTTCCATTCCGGGATCACTTTGGTACCTCCCCACCAAAGTTATGGCAAGGTTCACATCAGGTCTGGTACACAACATGGCATACATAATAGAACCTATGGCTGAGGCGTAGGGGATGACACTCATCTTTTCTCTATCTTCTGCCGAGGTCGGGCATTGAGCCGTGCTCAATCTCATACCTTGCAATACAGGCAAGAACCCTTTCTTGGACTGATCCATATTGAACTTCTGCAATATCTTGTCAAGGTATGTGCTTTGTGAAAGACCAATGAGGTGTCTCGATCTATCTCTATATATCTTGATGCCTAATATGTAAGCAGCTTCTCCAAGGTCCTTCATTGAAAAACACTTATTCAAGTAGGCCTTTATGCTTTCCAAGAGTTCTACATCATTTCCCATCAGCAATATGTCATCCACATATAATATGAGAAATGCTACAGAGCTCCCACTCACTTTCTTGTAAATACAGGCTTCTCCATAAGTCTGTATGAACCCAAACGCTTTGATCACCTCATCAAAGCGAATGTTCCAACTCCGAGATGCTTGCACCAGCCCATAGATGGAGTGTTGAGGCTTGCATACCTTGTTAGCATTCTTAGGATCGACAAAACCTTCCAGCTGCATCATATATAGTTCTTCCTTAAGGAAGCCGTTAAGGAATGTCGTTTTGACGTCCATTTGCCATATCTCATAATCATAGAATGCGGCAATTTCTAACATGATTCGGACGGACTTCAGCATCGCTACGGGAGAGAAAGTCTCATCGTAGTCAATCCCTTGAACTTGTCGATAACCCTTAGCGACAAGCCGAGCCTTATAGATGGTTGATATGTCCAAAACGTATCTATAATTTCTGCTTGCTCCATGCCTCTTTTGTGTGATATTGCTATGATAATTATGCACTTCCATACACTTTTGATCATATTTGGAATAACCTATTAACTCAGTGCACCCCAGTGCCAGTTTCCGTTTTCTGCTGTTTTTGTATTTCAGGTTTTCCCATTACTTAAATTGCCAGAAAAATTCCGGGAAAAATATATAAAAAATCAGCGCTCCAGAAGCTTCCATGCGGCAGAAGTAGGGCCAGAGGGGGGCCAGAGGGGCTCCAGGCGCCCTGAGGGGGCGGCCCCACCCCTGGCCGCGCCAGGGGGGGCGCCTGGGCCCCCCTCTCCGCCTCTGGTGCCCCCCTTTCGCATATATTTACATCGCGTCCCGAAACCCTCGAGGACGGAACCCTTTTTCGCGATCTCATCTCTGTTCCGCCGCCGCCGCGCTTCCAAGATCGGGAGCACCAGGAGAACTCTTCCCGGCACCCTGCCGGAGGGGAGGATCACCACCGGGAGCTTCTCCACCACCATGGACGCCGCCCGGATGAGTCGTGAGTAGTCTCCCTTGGACCATGGGTCCATGACCAGTAGCTATGTGATGTTCTCCTCCCCTTCTTGTTCTTCATGGATTAGACCTCGTGAGCTGCCCTACATGATCGAGGCACATATGTAATCTTTATGCTGTTGCTATGCTGAGTTTGCTGGGATCCGATGGATTATGAGATTATGTTCAGATTGTGTGTGGGTAATATATTTGATTCACCTCTTTTATATTTATGTTCTTGAGTAATTCTTGCATGTTCTCCGTTGCTGTTTATTGCTTTGGCCAAGTAGTAGGTAGTAACTCCAAGAGGGAACATTATGCTTGATTGTGGGTTCATGCCCCTCGATGACTAGCTTGAGTGACAGAAACATGAGTCTAGGGGATGTGCTGTTGCCACAAGGGGGAAAACAACGGTGCTTGTACTTGCGGGTGCAAGGATTGTTTACTTTATGCAAAGTTCTTTTAATGCAGTTGTCTGTTGCTTTGAGTTTACACTTTGGGTGGGACTCGCAACTTAATACCAGCGAGATGTTCTGGATAGATATCTCAAGGTGGATGATTAGTAGTAGATGCAGATGGATTTTGGTCTACTTGCCTTGGCGTACCGCCCATGCTTTTGAGCCTCTACCTTTCTGTACAGCATAGTTAGCATTGGTTTGCGCACATAATCCTGTCAATTGCCCAGCTGTAATTTGTTTACCTCGCTTAGCTGTTTTATCGTCTTTTGGGAGAGAGACATCACTAGTGAACATCATGGGACCCCGGTCCATATTATCATCACTGATCACACCCGCTATTTACTTCCTGTTCTTATTTCCTAGTTGCAGTAATACCTATCACTATTATCTCTTGCGTTTGATCCTTTGTAAACGACAAGGCCGGAGGGATTGAAAACCTCTCTATACTCGTTGGGAGCAAAGTTATTTGTATCTGTGTGTAGGTCCTGTCAAGCGAAAGTTTCTGGCGCCCTTGACACCTTCTTGTCGACCCTCGGAGTCTCACGGGATTCGATCCTTGGTATCTTTGCCAAGGGAAAACTACCGCTACGTGATACGTCCAAAACGTATCTATAATTTCGGCTTGCTCGATGCCACTTTTGGGTGATATTGCTATGATATTCATACACTTCCATACACTTTTGATCATATTTAGACTAACCTACTAATCCAGTGCACCCCGGTGCCAGTTTCTATTTTCGGCTGATCTTGTATTTCAGGTTTTCACGTTACGAGAACTGCCAAGAAAAATCCAGAAAAATTATATAAAAAATCAGCGTTCCGGAACCGACCTTGCGCCCGAAGTACAGCCGGGGGGGGCACCGGGGCTCGGGGCACCCTGTGGGCGCCCCCCCCCCTGGGCCGCGCCGGGGGGGCCTGGGCCCCCCGAAGCCCGTCTGGTGCTCCCCTTTGGCATATATTTAGGGGGTCCCTCGAAACCCTCAGAACAGAGACTCTTTTCGCGATCCCATCTCTGTTCCGCCGCCGCCGCCGCTTCCAAGATCGGGAGCACCAGGAGAACTCTTCCCGGCACCCTGTCGGAGGGGAGGATCACCACCGGGAGCTTCTCCACCACCATGGACGCCTCCCGGATGACTCGTGAGTAGTCTCCCTTGGACCATGAGTCCATGACCAGTAGCTATGTGATGTTCTCCTCCCGTTCTTGTGCTTCACTAATTAGTCCTCGTGAGCTGCCCTACATGATCGAGGCACATATGTAATCCTTATGCTGTTGCTATGATGAGTTTGCTGGGATCCGACGGATTATGAGATTATGTTCAGATTGATCTTGAGTAATATATTTGATTCACCTCTTTTATATTTATGTTCACAAGTAATTCTTGCATGTTCTCCGTTGTTATTTATTGCTTTGGCCGAGTAGTAGGTAGTGACTCCAAGAGGGAACGTTATGCTTGATTGTGGGTTCATGCCCCTCGATGACTAGCTTGAGTGATAGAAACATGAGTCTAGGGGATGTGCTGTTGCCACAAGGGGGAAAACAACGGTGCTTGTGCCCGCGGGTGCAAGGATTGTTTACTTTACGCAAAGTTCTTTTAATGCAGTTGTCTGTTGCTTTGAGTTTACACTATGGGTGGGGCTCGCAACTTAATACCGGCGAGATGTTCTGGATAGATATCTCAAGTGGATGATTAGTAGTAGATATTGATGGATTTCGGTCTACTTACTTTGGCGTACCGCCCATGCTTTGAACCTCAACCTTTCTTGCAATGTAGTCAGCATTGGTTTGCGTTCGTGGTCCTGTCAATTGCCCAGGTGTAATTCGTTTACCTCACATAGTTGTTTTATCGTCTTTTGGGAGAGAGACATCACTAGTGAACATCATGTGACTCTGGTCCATATTACCATCATTGATCACATCCACTATTTACTTTTCGCTTTTACTTAGTATTGCAAAACACTATCTATCACTACTATCATTGCTTTTAATCCTTTGTGAACTACAAGGCCGGAGGGATTGACAACCTCTCTGTACTCGTTGGGAGCAAAGTTATTTGTATCTGTGTGTAGGTCCACGTTGATTGCTAATTGCGCCGTTAGCAGTTGACACCTACTTGTTGAACCTAGGATTCTCTGGGGATTCGATCCTTGGCATCTTTGCTAAGGGAAAACACTTCCACAACACTGCATCTTACACCTTCCACTTGGGGTAACCAACGAGGGGTTAGAGGCCCATCAAGGAGTATTTTCTGGCGCCGTTGCCGGGGACTCCACTCTTCAGGATAGGGGAGTTGCATGCTATCTTTTACCTTTGCTTTTTAGTCTTGTTAGTTTACCTTTCAGTTTTCTCTTTAGTACCTTTTTATCGAAAATCACAAAAATAGTTATCTTGTTCTTTAGTTATCATTATGTCGGGTCCTTTTGTCTTTGATGAGGCAGAAGTTCTCACCTTTAAACAAAGAGGTGGGGAAAGTTTGAAAGATGCTTGGTATAGAATTAATGATTCACAAAAAAGAGCCACCAAGAAGCAACCTACTACTATCTTGCTTAGAAATTTTTATGTTGGAATTACTTCTTGGAATAGGCTTATTCTAGATACTGCTATCAATGGGAATTTCCTAGAGGCCCCAGTTTGGGAGTCTCTTAGTATTATTGAAAATCTTGTTGGGAATCTCCCTGTTGTTAGCATTCGAGACGACATCACCCTAGCTCACATTATGAAAAAACTTGAAAAAATTGTAATGCCCAGGATGGAGTTATACCTCCTACGTGTCGAGGCACGACTTAAAGGCATAATTCCATCCTAGAATGATCTCAAGTTTGGTAATCTTTGCACAACTCATGTAAAAGAGGGGATAGTAAACAGAAATAGTTGGCTTACACTCGCCACGTCACAGAATTACAGTACAAGTCTCAAACATCATACATTAAGAACACTACAACCCTCTAAGGGCAAAAGCCAAATGTCAAAGTACCAAACTCAGATAAATAAACCACAGGCGGACTGAAAGCTTTAGGATTGTTAGCCAGGAACTGGTTGAGGGTAGCATGGTGCTGCTGGAAGAAGTTGCCTTGATTCCCTGGAACACCCTGATTAGCTTGATTAGCTTGATTAGCTTGCATCAGCTGCATCATCTGCATCATCAACTGAGTGTTCTGGGCAGTAGTCTGCATAATTGCTCTCCAAGCCTCAGGCGGAGGAGGAGGGGAAGGAGGACGTTCTGGAACCTCTTCACCCTCTGGGTTGGCGTTCGGAACCCTTTTCGGAGCCATCCTGTAAGAGATGACCACGAATCAGCAATTGATTGACAAAAGGAATAAGCTGAATCAATGGAATGAATTGCAACAAGTCTTCACAATAATCATTCGAACAATAAGAACGAATGAAATCATCCGAACAAGAGGAACGAATGAATTTCTCAGTTAATTGATAACATCATCTTCACGAGAAGCCACATAGGGAACAAAAGGATAAAATAAGAAAAACAACAAGGTACGGAAAGGAACAAACACAAGAGAGGAGTTTCGTTCTAACATCTTTGTGCTGAAAGCATATGAACGCGTTACGAAAAGGTTTTGCAATCCCCGGATCAGCATGGCCAAGGACCCTTTAAGATGCAACCCCTGATAGTAACATCGGTCATATAACCCCTTCACTCAATGTCGAACCCCGAACTCACTAACCTGCATTCGTTGGAAGAATGCCTACGATCTACTGGATAAAACCCACCTATAGTTTTCCGAAAGATTCCAGTTATGCAATCAGGTGTTGGGGATACACGGGAAGCACCGCGCAATCAACTCTAACCTACATCCAGGCGTATCCATCCTTCAACACATAACCAGTCTTTCTCGGAAACTGTGTACCTCGGACCTTCGAAAAGCATCCACTATAACAAGCTATGGCAATACTCCCGAACTACCTTCCCAGTACTGGGTGATGTCGGGGTTATCTTGCCACTGGCCGTATAGGGGAGATTTTCGATGTCGGCCGTCTTAAGTATTTAGTACTGCCGCGATATGCTTGTTACAATGATACCCCGAAGCTCAACTCCTCGGTAACAGGAGGCATCGGGAACAATATCCTTGTCACAAGAACATCGAAACAATCCCAGAATACTCGCGGGATTCCTAAAAAAAAAAATTGTGTAAATTTTGAAGATAGGAGAGACAAGAGTAGACGTCAGGAGTCCTCACCAGAGAGAAAGGGGATGGGAAGCAAAGAAATCCTACTCTCCGATATAATATAGGACTCAAAAAGTTTTCAGTGTGTGCCTAGACTCAACCGTCAACGGTTCGATCAAACAGTGGGGGCTCCTAGGTCGGAGAAGGCTCTGATACCAACTTGTAATGCCCAGGATGGAGTTATACCTCCTACGTGTCGAGGCACGACTTAAAGGCATAATTCCATCCTAGAATGATCTCAAGTTTGGTAATCTTTGCACAACTCATGTAAAAGAGGGGATAGTAAACAGAAATAGTTGGCTTACACTCGCCACGTCACAGAATTACAGTACAAGTCTCAAACATCATACATTAAGAACACTACAACCCTCTAAGGGCAAAAGCCAAATGTCAAAGTACCAAACTCAGATAAATAAACCACAGGCGGATCGAATCCTAGTAAGAGACTCCACTACTAATCGTCCGGGTAGCGCACATAGTACCGACTACGCTCCTCGTCGTACTCCCAATCCAGCTCGGTGCCATCACCTGGATAGCTCACAGCTGGACCTGCATCTGGTGTGTGAAGTAACTGTGAGCCACAGAGGACTCAGCAATCCCGTTCCCGGGTAACAGAACTATTTAAGCCTTTAGGTGAGGGAAAAGCTGAAGAATAGAACAAGTCTGCAGCAGCAACTAGCATCTAGCTTACATAAGTGAGAGCGAGAAGAGAAGGCATCGGCGAGAAGTGATCACGAAGTGATCCTAGCTACAGCTCCACAATCATAACCCCTCCGTGTTCAACTCCCGAATCCCTATTCGGAAATTGACAGTCACGGAACACACGCTGGTAGTGTATTAGTAACATTGTGTCAAGTTATCTACAACCGGAATTAACAAGCTCCCATCTGCCACATAACCGCGGGCACGGCTTTCGAAAGTTCAAACCCTGCAGGGGTGTTCCAACTTGACCCATTACAAGCCCATGATCCGCGGAGTCGCAACTCCAAAGTGGGAAGACCCGAGTATCCTCGGAATCCCGTGCTCAAGATATACCGAGCTAAGGTAAGGCTAATCCAGCAAATCCTCCCGGCGTGCCGACACCCTGATAGTAGCCGCGCGTATCTAGTCTCAGGCCACGACCGGATGGGCGATGCTACAGGTTTTTACCAGACCTTGAGTTTCCTCGAGGTGGCCCTGCAGGACCCCCGTTTCGGACCAACACTCATGTGGAGCACTGGCCCGGGGTTGTTGATTAAGAAAGAGGGTTAATTACTCCCTATGCATGTTTAGTTTGTTATTAGGCAAATAGTACCAATGTTGGGATTTGTTGGAAAAGACTTAGCACTTAGCGGTTTATCGAGGGGGTCCCATACACCCCAACCGTGTTAGGAACGCATAATCAAGGAACATAATACCGGCTTATACGGATCCTAACGGCATGAGTGGAACAAAACACCAAGCAAAAGGCTTAGCCTTCCACCCTTGCCAATATATAGATGATTTCATTTTAAGCATTTATATAGTGTGATATAACCCAACCAAACTTCAACATGAAGCAAGCATCTTCGATCTTCACCTGCAACTAGCAACGCTATAAGAAGGGCTGAGCGAAGCGTACTTAGCCAAGCAACGGTTTGCATAGGTAGGTTGGTTAAACATGGCAATTGGTTACAAGTAGGAGGCTGACAAGAAGAACATGGGCATCGAGGCAAAACTATAGATCGAGACTACTAGCAATAGGCAAAGATAGTAATGTTATCGGGGTTCGGTCATCTTGCCTGAAGAGAAGTCGTTCGGATCGTAAGAAGGGTCCTCGTGCTCAACCTCGTTGGAAACCTCGTGCTCAACTTCGTACCCGGTCTCAGCTTCCGGCTCTAAACAAAACAATCACACCAAGCACCAATCAACAAGATGCAATGCGCACTCGGAAAACATGAATGCATGATGGATGCACTAAGGATGCACACGGAGCACGTAAAACATCACTCAAGCAAAACACCTCAAAACATGATAACAATCTGATATTATTAATCTACACAGAAAAACAACCAAGTTTGATATAAGATTCGCTGAAATCGGAGTTACGGGCTAAAAGTTATGCCCGAAACAAGATTTGAGCGAAAGCTGAAAATTACAGCAACATAGCATCTTTGGAGCTCAAAATAATTAAGCTACAGCACCCAAAAAGCATGGCAAAGGACTTGAACACAAACTAGACATATAGTACAGCAACTAGGTCCAAAGTGCACCCCCAACGGAGTCACGGATCAATAGCAATGATCTTGGACATATTGAACTTTACAATAAAATTCTGGCAGCAGAATTTTATTGAAACTTTAGAGCAAAAGATAAACATGCTACAGACACTCAAATGGGCATGTGAGGACATGGATGGAAATACAACAATATATACTACAAGGAACAATCAAAAACCACCCCAAAACTAACATGCTTTGTCCTAGAACATCACACGAACATGGCATCGGAACGTTACAGATTTCAGACTTAGTGAAAAAATCACTAAGTCCTAAAACAGCAATATCATCATAGCATATAAAAGAGCATGTTTAAGTCACCTCGAAACTAAACATGGCAAAGGGTAAGCACCTCCTCAAAGTGCACATGAAGGTGATCCCGAAACACACAAGCATGCTTCATAGAGGTGAACACAACGATTGCAACGAGCTCAACAAGATGGCATTTCATAACAAGTGAAAACACAACATATGAACATGGCACTTTGCAAAGATGATAACAAGGCAATAATAAATCTACCATGCAACCTATCACAAGCAACACGTAGTTCGTGGCAAGACGAACACGTGGACATGTCATTTGCATCGTTTGGACAAACGAGCTAAAAGTTATCACATGGCAAAGGTGGCATGAAAATAACACATAACAGCAGTTTATATCATGATGCACTCTTGCAACAGCAAAACAAGTGTCTAGATGATCTCTAACATGCATGACAACAACAGAGGAAACGTAGAGCACATCTCCACGAACGTCTGGACATATTACACGCGCAAAACGGAGCACCACAGTAAAAGATACAGCAGGTCAAACATTGCATCAGGCAGATGAAAAACTGGTACTTAGAAGGAAAAAGAAGTCAACCTAGCAGATCTGAGAAAAAAACGAAGATGGGCCCGGATCTGGAACCCGCGGGCGAAGCGGCGGCGCGGCCCGGCTGGCTCGGGCCCAGCAGGGGCGAAGGGAGGCGAGGCCGGCCTGGCGGAGGCGCGGCCCGGCGCGGGGACGAGGGAGCGGTGGCCCACGGAGAGGTACATCCCAGCCGGCTGGCGCTGCTGCCTGCGGCCTGGCGCGGAGAGGCCGGGCGGCGCGGGAAGCCCAGCCGCGGAGCGGGGCGGCGGCCCAGCTGCGGGAGAACTGAGGCGGACGGCGCGGCGGCCTGCTGGCGGCTGAGGCCCGCGGGGAGGCACGGCCCGGCCGGCGCGCAGCGAAGGAGCGGCCCAGCTCGGGTCGCCTGGCTGGCGCGGATCAGATCTGAGGCGATGCGGGCCGCGGTAGCGCTGGCCCGGCGGTGAGTGGCGAAGAAGTGGCGATGGGCCAGCGCGGCGACTGGCGGGGATGTGGTCCTCAGGGGCGACGGGCCCGGCGCGGTCGAAGCCTGGCTCGGGGATGTGGTCCACACCGAGGCGGCGACCGATGGGCCGATCGCTCGGTCGGGACGACCCGCGGCGACCGAAGGATCTGGCCGGTCGTTGACTTGGCGATCCAGACGAAGGGTTCGGCCGGCGGCTCGATGGATCCCCTCGGGATCCGGCAGAAATCTGGATCTGAAGAAGAAAGAAAGGGAAAAAAATAGAGGGGAAGGGGGAAGAAGAAGGGGACATGCCAAAATAGACTAGGGGTCTATAAATAGCAGTTTTTAGGGTTAGGAGGGAGTTTAGGGGCGCTAGGGGCCCTCCGATCGCGATCCGACGGATCCGATCGCGGGGATGGATTTTAAAGGCCTAGACGGAGATAAAAGACTGCAGTAGGGGTGTTTCCGGGACACGAAGTAAGGGCACTTCGGACCCACACGAACAACGGATGGAAAAGTCAACGGAGTCCAAACGAGACGAGATTTGAGAGGCGGGTTGCACACAACAAAACAACAACACACAAAACAACCTCGCGGCACACCGGTAACGTAAAACGCCCGAACAACAAAGTAGGCCTACGGGACGTCACGGACACGTGAGGGAGCTCCGGAACGCGAAACGGACAACGGGAAGGAACACGACGAACCGGATGCAACCCACAACACAAATGCAATGCAATGCACATGTCTACATGATATGAATGAATGCCACACACTCACACAACAAAACGACGAAAACCCGAAAGACAAGAACCCGGAATGGAAATAGATGAAGCCGGAGATATATTATATACCCAAAAGGGAAAGTATTACATCCGGGGCATTACAAAAATAGAGCTAGAGATGCCAAGCATTAATAAAATAAATGAGTTGGATCGTAAGATCCAAGGGAATTTGAATAGACTTGATAGCTCCATGCATAAAAAATTTTAAAATTTTGGAGACCGTCAAATTCCATGACTTGGACTCTTCTAGGATAGATAAGATTGAGGAAATATTTGATACCCTAGGAATTACCTTCTCCTCGATCAAAACCAAAAAGGTAGAAACTCCGGCAAAGAGGGAGCCTAAGTTCGTTCACGTTCCAAAGGCTCCCCGTTCTAAAAGTAATCCATCTATTGCCAAAGGGGTTGAAACTGTAAAGGCCTTGGAAGAAACACCTGTCTTCGATGAATTTATAAATGAATCTTCCCTTGACTTTTATCCTTTTGGTCTTCTACCTAGAAGTATTTCTACGAGGCCTTTATTTGAGAGTCCTCTTAAGACTAGTTGTATTATTGAAGAGCTTTTTGATGATCTTGATGATGGTTCAATTGATACAACTTGATATATATGCATTATGCCTAGCTTAAAGGCACAAAAGAAAGCGCTTTTGGGAGGCAGACCACATGAATAAATTTTTTGCTTTTGTTGTGTCTTGATGTTGTTTACTGCTGTAGCATCATCATTGTATCTTTACTTTTCATATTTGTGCCAAGTATAGCCTCTGATTGCTAGAAAGTTCAAAAGTTGTGAGGTGCTGTCCAGGAAACAGATTCTGTCCTTGGATAGAAAAATTCGTATAAAATCACCAGATCATCTTTTTGGTCTGAATTTTTTCGACAGCGTTCTCTATATAATTGTATTTCGTGCGTCTGTTCTGAGTTTTTTTATTTGAGTTGCAGAAGTATCCCGAACAGATCAATTACTACCTGCTGTTCTGTTTTTCACAGATTCTGTCCTGTTTTGCCTTTCCTTCAGTTTGCAAACCAAGAGCTTGCTTTTTCTTTGCAAAAACCTTTTGGCAATCTTGAGAAACAGTAGAACTTCAAAATATCTTTATTTCCCGCAAGGTATAATTATTTTATTAAGGGTACTAACCTCGCTAATCAGATTATGATGAGTTGTGTATGAAGAGAGTTTTCAAGTGTGCGAGGGAAGATGATAAAAAGATTCAGGAGTGTCAAGCGCTCAAGCTTGGGGATGCCCCCATGCACCCCCAAGAAATATTCAAGGAGACTCAAGCGTCTAAGCTTGGGGATGCCCCCGTGCATCCCCTTCTCCATCAACATTATCAGTTCGTCTTTCGTTCCGCTATATTTTTATCACTTCATGTGTTATGTGCTATGCTTGGAGCGTCTTGCTTTTAGTTTTCTTTTTAGTTTTTCATAACGAGTCGGAACTCAGCATTCCTTTATGTGGGAGAGAAACACGCTCCACTTCTACCTAGAACATAACATAGAATTTTCATATCTATCTTTGATGTGTGTGTTCTTTGTCTTTTAATAGCTACTATCATGCTCTGCTCTTAGTATTCATGCTTATCCTTTCCAAGAGCTTTTGTTTAGTTGGTTGCTTGAACTCTCTTTAATTACCATGATCACCTTATTAAGAGAGTTTGCTTCCGTTGCATTGGTTAATATGTCTATGATAAGGATGCTACGTGCATAATGGTGCTTAGTAGTTCAGGTTTCTTATGGTTAGTCTCAAATAGCTGGGGGATTCCCAATGTGTTATTGGAATACCAACATGATTTGTTTGCCTATGATGTGGTATGGTTTAGTAATATCTTCCTTCAAGAATTTATTTTGATTGACTTGGCGTATGCTCACGCATATTTAAGACCGTAAAGAAGTCTGTCAAGCCTTGATGATCTTTTATTTCTGAGTAGCAATATAACTACCATGCCTGATTCAATGTTGCTTTGTCGCTCTGCATGATTATGACCGTCATTGCTCTCTTAGTTGGTCGCTCCCAGTCTTTTGCTAACCTCCACCTGTACTAAGAGGAATGACTGCTTGTGCATCCACATCTTTTTAAACCAGTTATGCCATATGAGTCCACCATACCTACCTATATGTGGTATTTCACCGCCACTCCAATTAATTTACATGTGCTACCTTTAAAACCTTCAATCTTTGCAATACATAGCTCATGGGAAAGTAGCTTAAAAACTATTGTGGTAAAGAATATGTTGCTTATGTATCTTATTTCTTATAAGTTGCTCGCTGAGCGGTAACCATGTTTTTGGGGACGCCATCAACTATCACACTTTTGTTGAATATCATGTGAGTTGCTATGCATGTTCGTCTTGTCTGAAGTAAGGGTGATTTGCCGTGGGTTGAATAAGTATGCATATTGTTAGAGAAGAACATTGGGCCGCCAACCAAAGCCATGTATCATGGTGGAAGTTTTAGCTTGGACCTTAATCCTCAATCTCTTGCATTAAAGAGGAGTCCATCATCTATTTTCTATGTTGCCCCGGTATGGATGTCCTCAAGTTGAGATCTATCAAAAATGAGAAATCAAATGCGATTTATCTCCTTGGACCTTTGTACAGGTGGCATAGAGGTACCCCATTGTGACACTTGGTTGAAACATATGTAATGCAATGATAACTCGTGGATATCCGAGCTAATTAGGACAAGGTGCGAGCACTATTGGTATTCGATGCATGAGGCTTGCAACTTATAGGATGTCTTATGCATGACACATATGAAGTACTACTACCGTTGACAAAATTGCTTCTATAAAAAGCTCTAGCACATAACCATTCTTTTACTTTTATGTTGAGTCTCCACCTTCTTTTAAAAGCACCAACTACTGAGAGCATGATTGTCATTCTAAGTGTAATGTGCATTGTCCCAAAGTAGCATTGTCTTTTGCATGATTGTGATATCGTTTATTTTAAAATCATTGTATCTAGTCATCACTTAATCCTTAAAGGTGCCCCTGCATTTATGTTTTGCATCACTAAAGGGGGCAAGCTAGATATCACTTTATCATATTTGCACATCATGTTCATTGCAAATCTTTTTGATGCTTCAGTTTCATATTGTAAAACTTCCAGTCATTTGTGACTTTCTCATGAGGCAACTTAATTACTATAGAATCATTGTCTCAGTAAGCTTTTGTCATATGACTATGAAAAGTCATATATGGTTAACAGCATGTCACCACAGAAATTATTCTTGTTATCATTTACCTACTCGAGGACGAGCAGGAATTAAGCTTGGGGATGTTGATACGTCCAAAACGTATCTATAATTTCTGCTTGCTCCATGCCACTTTTGGGTGATATTGCTATGATATTCATACACTTCCATACACTTTTGATCATATTTGGACTAACCTACTAATCCAGTGCACCCCGGTGCCAGTTTCTGTTTTCGGCTGATTTTGTATTTCAGGTTTTCACGTTACGAGAACTGCCAGGAAAAATCCAGAAAAATTATATAAAAAATCAGCGTTCCGGAACCGACCTTGCGCCCGAAGTACAGCCGGGGGGGGGCACCGGGGCTCGGGGCGCCCTGTGGTCGCCCCCCCCCCCCCTGGGCCGCGCCGGGGGGCGCCTGGGCCCCCCGAAGCCCGTCCGGTGCTCCCCTTTGGCATATATTTAGGGGGTCCCTCGAAACCCTCAGAACAGAGACTCTTTTCGCGATCCCATCTCTGTTCCGACGCCGCCGCCGCTTCCAAGAACGGGAGCACCAGGAGAACTCTTCCCGGCACCCTGCCGGAGGGGAGGATCACCACCGGGAGCTTCTCCACCACCATGGACGCCTCCCGGATGACTCGTGAGTAGTCTCCCTTGGACCATGAGTCCATGACCAGTAGCTATGTGATGTTCTCCTCCCGTTCTTGTGCTTCACTAATTAGTCCTCGTGAGCTGCCCTACATGATCGAGGCACATATGTAATCCTTATGCTGTTGCTATGATGAGTTTGCTGGGATCCGATGGATTATGAGATTATGTTCAGATTGATCTTGAGTAATATATTTGATTCACCTCTTTTATATTTATGTTCACAAGTAATTCTTGCATGTTCTCCGTTGTTATTTATTGCTTTGGCCGAGTAGTAGGTAGTGACTCCAAGAGGGAACGTTATGCTTGATTGTGGGTTCATGCCCCTCGATGACTAGCTTGAGTGACAGAAACATGAGTCTAGGGGATGTGCTGTTGCCACAAGGGGGAAAACAACGGTGCTTGTGCCCGCGGGTGCAAGGATTGTTTACTTTACGCAAAGTTCTTTTAATGCAGTTGTCTGTTGCTTTGAGTTTACACTATGGGTGGGGCTCGCAACTTAATACCAGCGAGATGTTCTGGATAGATATCTCAAGGTGGATGATTAGTAGTAGATATTGATGGATTTCGGTCTACTTACTTTGGCGTACCACCCATGCTTTGAACCTCAACCTTTCTTGCAATGTAGTCAGCATTGGTTTGCGTTCGTGGTCCTGTCAATTGCCCAGTTGTAATTCGTTTACCTCACATAGCTGTTTTATCATCTTTTGGGAGAGAGACATCACTAGTGAACATCATGTGACTCCGGTCCATATTACCATCATTGATCACATCCACTATTTACTTTTCGCTTTTACTTACTATTGCAAAACACTATCTATCACTACTATCATTGCTTTTAATCCTTTGTGAACTACAAGGCCGGAGGGATTGACAACCTCTCTGTACTCGTTGGGAGCAAAGTTATTTGTATCTGTGTGCAGGTCCACGTTGATTGCTAATTGCGCCGTTAGCAGTTGACACCTACTTGTTGAACCTAGGAGTCTCTGGGGATTCGATCCTTGGCATCTTTGCTAAGGGAAAACACTTCCACAACACTGCATCTTTCACCTTCCACTTGGGGTAACCAACGAGGGGTTAGAGGCCCATCACTACGCTACATCTCAAACCTTCCACTTAGGGTAACCAACGAGGGGCGAGAAGCCATCAATGGTCAGATTTCCATCCGTGTCAGTCTTCTTCTTAAAGATCCATTTATTTCCTATGGCTCGCCGATCATCGGGCAAATCAATCAAAGTCCATACTTTGTTATCATACATGGATCTTATCTCGGATTTCATGGCTTCAAGCCATTTGTTGGAATCCGGGCCCGCCATCGCTTCTTCATAGTTCGAAGGTTCACCGTTGTCTAACAACATGATTTTCAGGACAGGGTTGTCGTACCACTCTGGTGCGAAACATGTCCTTGTGGACCTATGAAGTTCAGCAGTGACTTGATCCGAAGTTTCATGATCATTATCATTAACTTCCTCTCTAGTCGATGCAGGCACCACAGAAACATCTTCCTGCACTGCGCTACTTTCCGGTTCAAGAGGGGTTACAATAACCTCATCAAGTTCTACTTTCCTCGCACTTACTTCTTTCGAGAGAAACACTTTCTCCAGAAAGGATCCATTCTTGGCAACAAAGACCTTGCCTTCGGATCTGAGGTAGAAGGTATACCCAATAGTTTCCTTAGGGTATCCTATGAAGACGCATTTTTCCGATTTGGGTTCGAGCTTTTCAGGTTGAAGTTTCCCAAACCATAGTTCATACGGTGTCGTCTCAACGGATTTAGACGGTGCCCTATTTAAAGTGAATGTGACAGTCTCTAAAGCATAACCCCAAAATGATAGCGGTAAGTCGGTAAGAGACATCATAGATCGCACCATGTCCAATGGAGTATGATTACGATGTTCGGACACACCGTTACATTGAGGTGTTCCAGGCGGCGTTAGTTGTGAAACAATTCCACATTTCCTTAGGTGTGTGTCAAATTCGTGACTTAAATATTCTCCTCCATGAGCTGATCGTAAGAACTTTATTTTTCTGTCACGTTGATTCTCAACCTCATCTGAAATTCCTTGAACTTTTCAAAGGTCACAGACTTGTGTTTCATCAAGTAGACATACCCATATCTACTTAAGTCATCAGTGAGGGTGAGAACATAACGATAACCACCGCGAGCTTCAACACTCATTGGAGCGCACACATCAGTATGTATGATTTCCAACAAGTTGGTTGCTTGCTCCATTGTTCCGGAGAACAGAGTCTTGGTCATCTTGCCCAAGAGGCACGGTTCGCACGTGTCAAATGATTCATAATCAAGAAACTCCAAAAGTCCATCTTCATGGAGCTTCTTCATACGTTTGACACCAATATGACCAAGGCAGCAGTGCCACAAGTATGTGGGACTATCATTATCAACCTTACATCATTTGGCATCCACACTATGAATATGTGTAACATCATGTTCGAGATTCAATGAGAATAAACCATTGACCAGCGTGGCATGACCATAAAACATTTCTCTCATATAAATAGAACAACCATTATTCTCGGATTTAAATGAGTAGCCATCTCGCATTAAACGAGATCCAGAAACAATGTTCGTGCTCAAAGCTGGTACTAAATAACAATTATTGAGGTTTAAAACTAATCCCGAAGGTAGATGCAGAGGTAGCGTGCCGACGGCGATCACATCGACCTTGGAACCATTCCCGACGTGCATCGTCACCTCGTCCTTCGCCAGTCTCCGCTTATTCCACAGCTCCTGCTTTGAGTTACAAATGTGAGCAACTGCACCGGTATCAAATATCCAGGAGCTACTACGAGCGCTGGTAAGGTACACATCAATAACATGTATATCACATATACCTTTGACATTGCCGGCCTGCTTATAAATATTTGGGGCAATTCCGCTTCCAGTGACCCGTTCCCTTGCAATAAAAGCACTCAGTCTCAGGCTTGGGTCCATTCTTTGGCTTTTTCCTGGCAACTGGCTTACCGGGAGCGGCAACTCCTTTGTCGTCCTTCTTGAAGTTCTTCTTACCCTTGCCTTTCTTGAACTTAGTGGTTTTATTCACCATCAACACTTGATTTTCCTTTTTGATCTCCATCTCCGTTGATTTCAGCATTGAATATACCTCGGGAATGGACTTCTCCATCCCTTGCATATTGAAATTCATCACAAAGCTATTGTAGCTAGGTGGGAGCGACTAAAGGATTCTGTCAATGACCGCGTCATCTGGGAGATTAACTCCCAACTGAGACAAGCGATTGTGCAACCCATACATTTTGAGTATATGCTCGCTGACAGAACTATTCTCCTCCATCTTACAACTATAGAACTTGTCGGAGACTTCATATCTCCCGACTCGGGCATGAGCTTGGAAAACCATTTTCAGCTCTTGGAACATCTCATATGCTCCATGTTGCTCAAAACACTTTTGGAGACCCGATTCTAAGCTGTAAAGCATGCCGCACTGAACCAGGGAGTAATCATCACTACGCGACTACCAGACGTTCATAACATCTTGAGTTGCTGGGAAAACGGGTGCATCACCTAGCGATGCTTCAAGGACATATGCTTTCTTGGCAGCTATGAGGATGATCCTCAAGTTACGGACCCAATTCATATAGTTGATACCATCGTCTTTCAGCTTGGTTTTCTCTAGGAACGCGTTGAAGTTGAGGGCAACATTAGCGTGGGCCAATTGATCTACAAGACATATTGTAAAGATTTTAGACTATGTTCATGATAATTAAGTTCATCTAAACAAATTTAATGAACTCCCACTCAGATAGGCATCTCTCTAGTCATCTAAGTGATACATGATCCGAATCGACTAGGCCGTGTCTGATCATCACGTGAGACCAACTAGTCATCAACGGTGAACATCTTCATGTTGATCGTATCTTCTATACGACTCATGTTCGACCTTTCAGTCTTTCGTGTTCCGAAGCCATGCCTGTACATGCTAGGCTCGTCAAGTCAACCCTGAGTGTATCGCGTGTGTAAATCTGGCTTACACCCGTTGTATGCGAACGTTAGAGCCAATCACACCCGATCATCACGTGGTGCTTCGGAACAACGAACCTTAGCAACGGTGCACGATTAGGGGGAACACAATTCTTGAAATTTTAGTGAGAGATCATCTTATTTATGCTACCGTCGTTCTAAGCAAATAAGATGTAAAACATGATAAACATCACATGCAATCAAATAGTGACATGATATGGCCAATATCATTTTGCTCCTTTTTGAAGGACATATGTCCTAGAGGCAATAATAAAAATGTTATTTGTATTTCCTTATATCATGATAAATGTCTTTTATTCATGCTAGAATTGTATTAACCGGAAACTTAGTACATGTGTGAATACATACACAAAACAATATGTCCCTAGTATGCCTCTACTAGACTAGCTCATTCATCAAAGATGGTTATGTTTCCTGACCATAGACATGAGTTGTCATTTGATCAACGAGATCACATCATTAGGAGAATGATGTGATGGACAAGACCCATCCGTTAGCTTAGCACTATGATCGTTTAGTTTTACTGCTATTGCTTTCTCCAAGACTTATACATGTTCCAATGACTATGAGATTATGCAACTCCCGAATACCAGAGGAACACCTTGTGTGCTATCAAACGTCACAACGTAACTGGGTGATTATAAAGATGCTCTACAGGTGTCTCCGAAGGTATTCGTGGTGTTGGCATAGATCAAGAATAGGATTTGTCACTCCGAATGTCGGAGAGGTATCACTGGGCCCTCTCGGTAATACACATCATAACAAGCCTTGAAAGCATATGACTAATGAGTTAGTAATGAGATGATGTATTACGAAACGAGTAAAGAGACTTGCCGGTAACGAGGTGGAACTAGGTATTGAGATACCGACGATCGAATCTCGGGCAAGTAACATACCGATGACAAAAGGAACGACGTATGTTGTTATGCGGTTTGACCTATAAAGATCTTCGTAGAATATGTAGGAGCCAATATGAGAATCCAGGTTCCGCTATTGGTTATTGACCGGAGATGAGTCTCGGTCATGTCTACATAGTTCTCGAACCCATAGGGTCCGCACGCTTAACGTTTGATGACAATCGGTATTATGAGTTTATGAGTTTTGATGTACCGAAGGTAGTTCAGAGTCCCGGATGAGATTACAGACATGATGAGGAGTCTCGGAATGTCCGACACGTAAAGATCGGTATATTGGACGACTATGTTTGAACACCGGAAAGGTTCCGGGAGGTTTCGGGCATATACCGGAGTACCGGGGGGTTACCGGAACCCCCCGGGGAGCTAAATGGGCCTCATGGGCCCTGGCGGGAGAAGAGGAGGGGCGGCCAGGGCAGCCGCACGCCCCCTCCCCCTCTAGTCCGAATTGGACAAGGAGGGGGGGTGGCGCCCCCCTTTCCTTCTCTTCCTCTCTCCCTTTCCTTCTCCCCTCCTACTCCAACTAGGAAAAGAGGGAGTCCTACTCCCGGTGGGAGTAGGACTCCTCCCTTGGCACGCCATCCTCGTAGGCCGGCCGCCTCCCCCCTAGCTCCTTTATATACTGGGGCAAGGGGGCACCTCTAGACACAAGTTGATCAAGTTGATCTCTCCCAACCGTGTGCGGTGCCCCCCTCCACAGAAACACACTCGGTCATATCGTTGCAGTGCTTAGGCGAAGCCCTGCGACGGTAGCTTCATCATCTCTGTCACCACATTGTTGTGCTGAAAAAACTCTCCCGTGAGGTTCTACTGGATCAAGAGCTCGTGGGATGTCATCAAGCTGAACGTGTGCTGAACGCGGAAGCTCCGTACGTTCGGTGCTTGATCGGTTGGATCGCGAAGAAAGTTCGACTACATCAACCGTGTCACTAGATGCTTCCGCTCCCGGTCTACGAGGGTACGTGGACGCACTCTCCCCTCTCGTTGCTATGCATCTAGTAGATAGATCTTGTGTGATCGTAGGGATTTTTTTTTAATACTACGTTCCCCAACAGTGGTATCAGAGTCAGGTCTATGCGTAGATGATATGCACGAGTAGAACACAAGTGATTTGTGGATGATACTAGTCATACCGCTTACCAGCTTGTCATACTTTGATTGGGCAGTATTGTTGGATGAAGCGGCCCGGACCGACATTACGCGTACGCTTACGCGAGACTGGTTCTACCGACGTGCTTCGCACACAGGTGGCTGGTGGGTGTAAGTTTCTCCAACTTTAGTTGAATCAAGTGTGGCTACGCCCGGTCCATGTGAAGGTTAAAACAGCACATACTTGACGAAATATCGTTGTGGTTTTGTGTGCGTAGGTAAGAACGGTTCTTGCTAAGCCCGTAGCAGCCACGTAAAACTTGCAACAATAAAGTAGAGGATGTCTAACTTGTTTTTGCAGGGCATGTTGTGATGTGATATGGTCAAGACATGATGAGTGATACGTTATTGTATGAGATGATCATGTTTTGTAAAGTTATCGGCAACTGGAAGGAGCCATATGGTTGTCGCTTTATTGTATGAAATGCAATCGCCATGCAATTGCTTTACTTTATCACTAAGCGGCAGCGATAGTCGTGGAAGCAATAGTTGGCGAGACAACAACGATGCTACGATGGAGATCAAGGTGTCGCACCGGTGACGATGGTGATCATGACAGTGCTTTGGAGATGGAGATCAAAGGCACAGGATGATGATGGCCATATCATATCACTTATATTGATTGCATGTGATGTTTATCTTTTATGCATCTTATTTTGCTTAGATCGACGGTAGCATTATAAGATGATCTCTCACAAAATTTCAAGGTATAAGTGTTCTCCCTGAGTATGCACCGTTGCGAAAGTTTGTCGTGCCGAGACACCACGTGATGATCGGGTGTGATAAGCTCTGCGTTCACATACAATGGGTGTAAGCCATTTTTACACACGCAGAATACTCGGGTTAAACTTGACGAGCCTAGCATATGCAGATATGGCCTCGGAACACTGGAGACCAAAAGGTCGAGCGTGAATCATATAGTAGATATGATCGACTTAAGATGTTCACCATTGAAAACTACTCCATCTCACGTGATGATCGGACATGGTTTAGTTAATTTGGATCACGTGATCATTTAGATGACTAGAGGGATGTCTATCTAAGTGGGAGTTCTTTAGTAATTTGATTAATTGAACTTTAATTTATCATGAACTTAGTCCTGATAGTTTTTGCATATCTATGTTGTTGTAGATCAATGGCCCATGCTACCGTTCCTTTGAATTTTAATGCATTCCTAGAAAACCTAAGTTGAAAGATGATGGTAGCAATTACACGGACTGGGTCCGTAACTTGAGGATTATCCTCATTGCTGCATAGAAGAATTATGTCCTTGAAGCAACGCTAGGTGACAAGCCCCCTCCCGCTAATGTAGACGCTTTGAACGTCTGGCAGACGCGGTCTGATGACTACACGATAGTTCAGTGTGCCATGCTTTACGGCTTAGAACCGGGACTTCAATGACGTTTTGAACGTCATGGAGCATATGAGATGCTCCAGGAGTTGAAGTTAATATTTCAAGCAAATGCCCAGATTGAGAAATATGAGATTTCCAATAAGTTCTATAGCTGCAAGATGGAGGAGAATAGTTCTATCAATGAACACTTGCTCAGAATGTCTGGGTACTACAATCATATGACTCAACTTGGTTGCAAAGTTGACGAGGATAGTGTTATTGATAGAGTTCTTCAATCACTGCCACTAAGCTATAAAGGCTTCGTGATGAACAATAATATGCAAGGGATGCAAAAGACAATTCCCGAGCTCTTCGCTATGCTTAAGGCCGCGGAGGTAGAAATCAAAAAGGAGCATCAAGTGTTGATGGTTAACAAGACCACTAGTTTCAAGAAAAAGGGCAAGGGAAAGAAGGGGAACTTCAAGAAGAATAGCAAGACAGTTGCTACTCCCGCGAAGAAACCCAAGTCTGGAGCCAAGCCTGAAACTGAGTGCTTCTACTGCAAAGGGACTGGACATTGGAAGCGGAACTGCCCCAAGTATTTGGCGGATAAGAAGGATGGCAAGGTGAACAAAGATATATGTGATATACATGTTATTGATGTGTACCTTACTAATGCTCGTAGTAGTACCTGGGTATTTGATACCGGTTCGGTTGCTAATATTTTAACTCAAAACAGGGACTATAGATTAAATAAAGATTGGCTAAGGCCAAGGTGACGATGCACGTGGGAAATGGTTCCAAAGTCGATGTGATCGTCGTCGGCACGCTACCTGTACATCTACCTTCGCGATTAGTTTTAGACCTGAATAATTGTTATTTGGTGCCAACGTTAAGCATGAACATTATGTCTGGATCTTGTTTATTGCGAGACGGTTATTCATTTAAATCTGAGAATAATGGTTGTTCCATTTATATGAGTAATATCTTTTATGGTCATGCACCCTTGAAGAGTGGTCTGTTCTTGTTGGATCTCGATCGTAGTGATACACATATTCATAATATTGAAGCCGAAAGATGTAAAGTTAATAATGACAGTGCAACTTATTTGTGTCACTGTCGTTTAGGTCATATTGGTGTAAAGCGCATGAAGAAACTCCATAGTGATGGACTTTTGGAATCACTTGATTATGAATCACTTGGTGCTTGCGAACCATGCATCATGGGCAAGATGACTAAAACTCTGTTCTCCGGAACAATGGAACAAGCAACACATTTGTTGGAAATCATACATACTGATGTATGTGGACCGATGAGTGTTGAAGCTCGCGGCGGGTATCGTTATTTTCTGACCTTCACTGATGATTTGAGCAGATATGGGTATATCTACTTGATGAAGCACAAGTCTAAAACATTTGAAAAGTTCAAGGAATTTCAGAGTGAAGTAGAGAATCATCGTAACAAGAAAATAAAGTTTCTACTATCTGATCGTGGAGGTGAATATTTGAGTTTCGAGTTTGGTCTTCATTTGAAACAATGTGGAATAGTTTCACAACTCATGCCACCCGGAACACCACAGCGTAATGGTGTGTCCGAACGTCGTAACCGTACTTTATTAGATATGGTGTGGTCTATGATGTCTCTTACCGATTTACCACTATCGTTTTGGGGTTATGCTTTAGAGACAGCTGCATTCACGTTAAATAGGGCACCATCTAAATCCGTTGAGACGACGCCTTATGAACTGTGGTTTGGCAAGAAAGTAAAGTTGTCATTTCTTAAAGTTTGGGGCTGCGATGCTTATGTGAAAAAGCTTCAACCTGATAAGCTCGAACCCAAGTCGGAGAAATGTGTCTTCATAGGATACCCAAAAGAGACTGTTGGGTACACCTTCTATCACGGATCTGAAGGCAAGATATTCATTGCTAATAATGGATCCTTTCTAGAGAAGGAGTTTCTCTCGAAATAAGTGAGTGGGAGGAAAGTAGAACTTGATGAGGTAATTGTACCTTCTCCCGAATTGGAAAGTATAAATCACAGAAACTAGTTCCAGTGATTCCTACACCAATTAGTGAGGAAGCTAATGATGATGATCATGAAACTTCAGATCAAGTTTCTGCTGATCTTCGTAGATCAACCAGAGTACGTTCCGCACCAGAGTGGTACGGCAACCCAGTTCTGGAAGTCATGTTACTAGACCATGATGAACCTACGAACTATGAGGAAGCGATGATGAGCCCAGATTCCGCCAAATGGCTTGAGGCCATGAAATCGGAGATGGGATCCATGTATGAGAACAAAGTATGGACTTAACTTGCCCGATGATCGGCAAGCCATCGAAAATAATTGGATCTTCAAGAAGAAGACCGACCCTGACGGTAATGTTACCGTTTACAAAGCTTGACTTGTTGCGAAAGGGTTTCGACAAGTTCAAGGAGTTGACTACGATGAGACTTTCTCACCCGTAGCGATGCTTAAGTCTGTCCGAATCATGTTAGCAATTGCCGCATTTTATGATTATGAAATCTGGCAAATGGATGTCAAAACTGCATTCCCGAATGGATATCTCAAAGCAGAGTTGTATATGATGCAACCAGAAGGTTTTGTCGATCCTAAAGGTGCTAACAAAGTGTGCAAGCTCCAGCGATCCATCTATGGACTGGTGCAAGCATCTCGGAGTTGGAATATACGCTTTGATGAGGTGATCAAAGCATATGGTTTTATACAGACTTTTGGAGAAGCCTGTATTTACAAGAAAGTGAGTGGGAGCTCTGTAGCATTTCTGATATTATATGTGGATGACCTATTGTTGGTTGGAAATGATATAGAATTTCTGGATAGCATAAAAGGATACTTGAATAAGAATTTTTCAATGAAAGTCCTCGGTGAATCTTCTTACATATTAGGCATCAAGATCTATAGAGATAGATCAAGACGCTTAATTGGACTTTCACAAAGCACATACATTGATAAAGTTTTGAAGAAGTTCAAAATGGATCAGTCAAAGAAAGGGTTATTGCCTGTGTTACAAGGAGTGAAGTTGAGTAAGACTTAATGCCCGACCACTTCAGAAGATAGAGAGAAAATGAAAGTCATTCCCTATGCCTCAGCCATAGGATCTATCATGTATGCAATGCTGTGTACCAGACCTGATGTGTGCCTTGCTATAAGTTTAGCAGGGAGGTACCAAAGTAATCCAGGAGTGGATCACTAGACATCGGTCAAGAACATCCTGAAGTAACTGAAAAGGCCAAAGGATATGTTTCTCGTATATGGAGGTGACAAAGAGCTCGTTGTAAACGGTTACGTCGATGCAAGCTTTGACACTGATCTGGATGACTCGAAGTCACAAAACAGATATGTATTTTTATTAAATGGTGGAGCTGTCAGTTGGTGCAGTTCCAAGCAAAGCGTCGTGGTGGGATCTACGTGTGGAGCAGAATACATAGCTGCTTCGGAAGCAGCAAATGAAGGAGTCTGGATGAAGGAGTTCACATCCGATCTAGGTGTGATACCTAGTGTATTGGGTCTAATGAAAATCTTTTGGGACAACACTGGAGCAATAGCCTTGGCGAAGGAATCCAGGTTTCACAAGAGAACAAAGCACATCAAAAGACGCTTCAATTCCATCCGCGATCTAGTCAAGGAGGGACACATAGAAATTTGCAAGATACATACGGATCTGAATGTTGCAGACCCATTGACTAAGCCTCTTCCACGGGCAAAACATGATCAGCACCAAGACTCCATGGGTGTTAGGATCATTACTTTGTAATCTAGATTATTGACTCTAGTTCAAGTGGGAGACTGAAGGAAACATGCCCTAGAGGCAATAATAAAGATGTTATTTGTATTTCCTTATATCATGATAAATGTCTTTTATTCATGCTAGAATTGTATTAACCGGAAACTTAGTACATGTGTGAATACATAGACAAAACAGTATGTTCCTAGTATGCCTCTACTAGACTAGCTCATTGATCAAAGATGGTTATGTTTCCTAACCATAGACATGAGTTTTCATTTGATCAACGAGATCACATCATTAGGATAATGATGTGATGGACAAGATCCATCTGTTAGCTTAGCACTATGATCGTTTAGTTTTACTGCTATTGCTTTCTCCATGACTTATACATGTTCCTATGACTATGAGATTATGCAACTCCCGAATACCGGAGGAACACGTTGTGTGCTATCAAACGTCACAACGTAACTGGGTGATTATAAAGATGCTCTACAGGTGTCTCCGAAGGTATTCGTGGTGTTGGCATAGATCAAGAATAGGATTTGTCACTCCGAATGTCGGAGAGGTATCTCTGGGCCCTCTCGGTAATACACATCATAACAAGCCTTGCAAGCATATGACTAATGAGTTAGTCACGAGATGATGTATTACGGAACGAGTAAAGAGACTTGCCGGTAACGAGGTGGAACTAGGTATTGAGATACCGACGATCGAATCTCGGGCAAGTAACATACCGATGACAAAAGGAACGACGTATGTTGTTATGCGGTTTGACTGATAAAGATCTTCGTAGAATATGTAGGAGACAATATGAGCATCCAGGTTCCGCTATTGGTTATTGACCGGAGATGAGTCTCGGTCATGTCTACATAGTTCTCGAACCCATAGGGTCCACACGCTTAACGTTTGATGACGATCGGTATTATGAGTTTATGAGTTTTGATGTACCGAAGGTAGTTCGGAGTCCCGGATGAGATCACAGACATGACGAGTAGTCTCGGAATGTCCGAGACGTAAAGATCGATATATTGGACGACTATGTTTGAACACCAGAAAGGTTCCGGGAGGTTTCGGACATATACCGGAGTACCGGGGGGTTACCGGAACCCCCCTGGGGAGCTAAATGGGCCTCATGGGCCCTAGTGGGAGAAGAGGAGGGGCGGCCAGGGCAGCCACTCGCCCCCTCCCCCTCTAGTCCGAATTGGACAAGGAGGGGGTGGCGCCCCCCTTTCCTTCTCTTCCTCTCTCCCTTTCCTTCTCCCCTACTACTCCAACTAGGAAAAGAGGGAGTCCTACTCCCGGTGGGAGTAGGACTCCTCCCTTGGCGCGCCCTCCTCCTAGGCCGGCCGCCTCCCCCTAGCTCTTTTATATACAGGGGCAAGGGGGCACCTCTAGACACAAGTTGATCAAGTTAATGTCTCCCAATCGTGTGCGCTGCCCCCCCTCCACAGAAACACACCTCGATCATATCGTTGTAGTGGTTAGGCGAAGCCCTGCGACGGTAGCTTCATCATCTCCGTCACCACGCCGTTGTGCTGACGAAACTCTACCGCGAGGTTCTACTGGATCAAGAGCTCGTGGGACATTATCAAGCTGAACGTGTGCTGAACGCGGAGGCTCCGTACGTTCGGTGCTTGATGCTACTTCTCGAGCTTGCGTTGTATTCCCTCGAAGAGGAAAGGGTGATGCAGCACAGTAGCGTAAGTATTTCCCTCAGTTTTTGAGAACCAAGGTATCAATCCACTAGGAGACCACGCGCGAGTCCCTCGCACCTGCACAAACAAATAAGAACTTGGCAGCCAACACGATAAGGGGTTGCAATCCCTTTACGGTCACTTACGAAAGTGAGATCTGATAGAGATGATAGTTTATATTTTTGGTATTTTTGTTTATAAGAACAGAAAGTAAAAAGCGTAAAAGGTAAAGTAAGTGTAGATTGATATGTTGAGAATAGACCCGGGGGCCATAGTGTTCTCTAGTGGCTTCTCTCATGATAGCGATATTCTACGGCGGGTAAACAAATTACGGTCGAGCAATTGATAGAAAAGCGAATAATTATGAGACTATCTAGGCATGATCATTGTATATAGGCATCATGTCTGAGACAAGTAGACCGACTCCTGCCTGCATCTACTACTATTACTCCACACATCAACCGCTATCCAGCATGCATCTAGTGTATTGAGTTCATAAGAACAGAGTAACGCCTTAAGCAAGATGACATGATGTAGAGGGATAAACTCAAGCAGTATGACATAAACCCCATCTTTTTATCCTCAATGGCAACAATACAATACGTGCCTTGCCGCCCCTATTGTCACTGGGAAAGGACACGCAAGATTGAACCCAAAGCCAAGCACTTCTCCCATTGCAAGAACTATAGATCTAGTAGGCCAAACCAAACCAATAATTCGAAGAGACTTGCAAGGATATTATGAGCACACATAAAGAGTTCAGAAAAGAACCAAATATTTCTCATAGATTATCTTGATTATAAACCCACAATTCATCGGATCTCGACAAACACACCGCAAAAAGAGATTACATCAAATAGATCTCCTCGAAGACCGAGGAGAACTTTGTATTGAGATCCAGGGAGAGAGAAGAAGCCATATAGATACTAGCTATGGACCCGAAGGTCTGTGGTAAACTACTCACAACTCATGGTGAGGCGATGATGATGATGTAGAAGCACTCCGTGATGGATCCCCCCTCCGGTGGAGCTCCGGAACAGGCCCCAAGATGGGATCTCACGGGAACAGAAGGTTACGGCGGTGGAACTAGGGTTTTCTCTTCTTCTCTGATGGTTTCAGTGTACGTAGGCTTATATAGGAGGACGGAGGGCACCGGGGGCCTTACGAGGGACCCACGAGGTAGGGGGCGCGCCCTAGGGGGCGCGCCCCCACCCTCGTGGGCACCTCGTGGCCCCTACTCCGTGGTTCTCAAGTCTCCCGTGCGTGATTTTCTCCAAAAATATCTCTCCCGAAGGTTTCATTCCGTTTGTAATCCGTTTGATATCCCTTTTCTGTAAAACCCTAAAACAGGCAAAAAAAACAGCGATCTGGACTGGGCCTTTGGGTTAGTAGGTTAGTCCCAAAAATAATATAAAAGTGTATGACAAAGCCGATTAAACATCCAAAACATCATAAATAATAGCATGGAATAGTCAAAAATTATAGATACGTTCGAGACGTATCACTTGATCAGTTGGATCACGAAGAAAGTTCAACTACATCAACCGCGTCACTCGACGCTTCCGCTCCCGGTCTACGAGGGTATGTGTGAAGGAAATATGCCCTAGAGGCAATAATAAAGTTGTTATTTATATTTCCTTATATCATGATAAATGTTTATTATTCATGCTAGAATTGTATTAACCGGAAACTTAGTACATGTGTGAATACATAGACAAAACAGAGTGTCCCTAGTATGCCTCTACTAGACTAGCTCATTGATCAAAGATGGTTATGTTTCCTAACCATAGACATGAGTTGTCATTTGATCAATGGGGTCACACCATTAGGAGAATGATGTGATGGACAAGACCCATCCGTTAGCTTAGCAACTTGATCGTTTAGTATGTTGCTATTGCTTTCTTCATGACTTATACATGTTCCTATGACTATGAGATTATGCAACTCCCGTTTACCGGAGGAACACTTTGTGTGCTACCAAACATCACAACGTAACTGGGTGATTATAAAGGTGCTCTACAGGTGTCTCCGAAGGTACTTGTTGGGTTGGCGTATTTCGAGATTAGGATTTGTCACTCCGATTGTCGGAAAGGTATCTCTGGGCCCTCTCGGTAATGCACATCATAATAAGCCTTGCAAGCAAATGACTAATGAGTTAGTCACGAGATGATGTATTACGGAACGAGTAAAGAGACTTGCCGGTAACGAGATTGAACTAGGTATGATGATACCGACGATCGAATCTCGGGCAAGTAACATACCGATGACAAAGGGAACAACGTATGTTGTTATGCGGTTCGACCGATAAAGATCTTCGTAGAATATGTAGGAGCCAATATGGGCATCCAGGTTCCGCTATTGGTTATTGACCAGAGAAGTGTCTCGGTCATGTCTACATAGTTCTCGAACCCGTAGGGTCCGCACGCTTAACGTTTCGTTGACGATATAGTATTGAATGAGTTATGTATGTTGGTGACCGAATGTTGTTCAGAGTCCCGGATGAGATCACAGACATGACGAGGAACTCCGGAATGGTCCGGAGATAAAGATTAATATATGGGATAATAGTGTTTGACCTCCGGAAGGGTTCCGGAATTCACCGGAAGGGGTTCCGGGTGTTTCCCGAAGTGTTTGGGTACGAGAACACTTTATTTGGGCCAAGGGGGAAAGCCCACTAGGCTTTAGGAAAGTGCAAAAGGAAGTTTTGCGGAGACCAGAGGCTAGACGCCAGGAACCCTGACGTCTAGGGGGTAGACGCCGGGAACCCTGGCGTCTAGCCCTGGAGTCCGAGTGGGACTCTTTCCTTTCGGGCAAAACCGACTTTGAGGAGGCTTTTGCTCCAAGTTTCGACCCCAGGGCTCAACATATAAATAGAGGGGTAGGGCTAGCACCCAAGACACATCAAGATACACCAAGCCGTGTGCCGGCTACCCCGACCCTCTAGTTTATCCTCCGTCTAGTTTCTGTAGTGCTTGGCGAAGCCCTGCAGAGATTGTTCTTCATCAACAACCGTCACCACGCCGTCGTGCTGCCGGAACTCATCTACTACTTCGCCCGTCTTGCTGGATCAAGAAGGCGAGGACGTCATCGAGCTGAACGTGTGCTGAACGCGGAGGTGTCGTACGTTCGGTACTAGATCGGGACGGATCGTGAAGGTGCACGACTACATCAACCGCGTTGATAAACGCTTCCGCTTTCGGTCTACGAGGGTACGTAGACACACTCTCCCCTCTCGTTGCTATGCATCTAGTAGATAGATCTTGCGTGATCATAGGAAAATTTTGAAAATACTACGTTCCCCAACAGTGGCATCATGAGCCAGGTCTATGCGTAGATGATATGCACGAGTAGAACACAAGTGAGTTGTGGACGATACTAGTCATACTGCTTACCAGCATGTCATACTTTGCTTCGGCGGTATTGTGAGATGAAGCGGCCCGGACCGACATTACGCGTACGCTTACGCGAGACTGGTTTCACCGTTATGAGCACTCGTTGCTTAAAGGTGACTGGCGGGTGTCTGTCTCTCTCACTTTAGCTGAATCAAGTATGCCTACGCCTGGTCCTTGTGAAGGTTAAAACAGCACATACTTGACGAAATATCGTTGTGGTTTTGTATGCGTAGGTAAGAACGGTTCTTGCTAAGCCCGTAGCAGCCACGTAAAACTTGCAACAACAAAGTAGAGGACATCTAATTTGTTTTTGCAGGGCATGTTGTGATGTGATATGGTCAAGACATGATGAGTTATACGGTTTTGTATGAGATGATCATGTTTTGTAATGTTATCGGCAACTGGCAGGAGCCATATGGTTGTCGCTTTATTGTATGAAATGCAATCGCCATGTAATTGCTTTACTTTATCACTAAGCGGTAGCGATAGTCGTAGAAGCAATAGTTGGCGAGACGACAACGATGCTACGATGGAGATCAAGGTGTCGCGCCGGTGACGAAGGTGATCATGACGGTGCTTTGGAGATGGAGATCAAAAGCACAAGATGATGATGGCCATATCATGTCACATATTTTGATTGCATGTGATGTTTATCTTATTATGCTTCTTATTTTGCTTAGAACGACGGTAGCATTATAAGATGATCCCTTACTAAATTTCAAGGTATAAGTGTTCTCCCTGAGTATGCACCGTTGCGAAAGTTCGTCGTGCCGAGACACCACGTGATGATCGGGTGTGATAAGCTCTACGTTCAAATACAACGGGTGTAAGCCAGTTTTGCACACGCAAAATACTCGGGTTAAACTTGACGAGCCTAGCATATGCAGATATGACCTCGGAACACTGGAGACCGAAAGGTCGAGCGTGAATCATATAGTATATATGATCAACATAAGATGTTCACCATTGAAAACTACTCCATCTCACGTGATGATCGGACATGGTTTAGTTGATTTGGATCACGTGATCATTTAGATGACGAGAGGGATGTCTATCTAAGTGGGAATTCTTCAAGTAATATGATTAATTGAACTTTAATTTATCATAAACTTAGTCCTGGTAGTATTAGCATATCTATGTTGTAGATCAATAGCTCGCGATGTAGCTCCCCGTTTATTTTTTATATGTTCCTAGAGAAAACTAAGTTGAAAATTGTTAGTAGCAATGATGCGGAATTGTTCCGTGATCTGAGGATTATCCTCATTGCTGCACAGAAGAATTATGTCCTTGATGCACCGCTAGGTGACAGACCTATTGCAGGAGCAGATATAGATGTTATGAACGTTTTGACAAAAGCTCGGTATGATGACTACTTGATAGTTTAAGTGCACCATGCTTTACGGCTTAGAACCGGGACTTCAAAAAGGTTTTGAACGCCACGGAGCATATAAGATGTTCCAAGAGTTGAAATTAGTATTTCATACTAATGCCCGTGTCGAGAGGTATAAGACCTTTGACAGTACTTTGCCTACAAGATGGAGGAGAATAGCTCAACCAGTGAGCATGTGCTCAATTGTCTGGGTACTACAATTACTTGAATCAAGTGGGAGTTAATCTTCCAGATAAGATAGTAATTGACAAAGTTCTCTAGTCACTATCACCAAGTTAGTAGAACTTCGTGATGAACTATAATATGCAAGGGATGACGAAAGTAATTCCCGAGCTCTTCGCGATGCTGAAATCGGCGAAGGTAGAAATCAAAAAGGAGCATCAAGTGTTGATGGTTAACAAGACCACTTGTTTCAAGTAAAGGGCAAAGGGATAGAAGGGGAACTTCAAGAAGAATGACAAGAAAGTTGTCACTCCCGTGAAGAAACCCAAATCTAAACTCAAGCCTGAAACTAAGTGCTTCTACTGCAAAGGAAATGGTCACTAGAAGTGGAACTGCCCTAGATATTTGGCGGATAAGAAGGATGGCAAAGTGAACAAATGTATATTTGATATACAGATTATTGATGTGTATTTTGCTAGTGTTCATAGCAACCCCTCGGTATTTGATACTTGTTCAGTTGCTAAAGAGTAGTAACTCGAAATCAGAGTTGCATAATGAACAGAAACTAGTTAAAGGTGAAGTGACGATGTGTGTTGGAAGTGGTTCCAAGATTGATATGATCATCATCGCACACTCCCTATACTTTCGGGATTAGTGTTGAACCTAAATAAGTGTTATTTGGTGTTTGTGTTGAGCATGAATATGATTTGATCATTTTTATTGCAATACGGTTATTCATGTAAGTTAGAGAATAATTGTTGTTCTGTTTACATGAACAAAACCTTCTATGGTCATACACCCAATGAAAATGGTTTGTTGGATCTCGATCGTGTGATACACATATTCATAATATTGAAGCCAAAATATGCAAGGTTAATAATGATAGTGCAACTTATTTGTGGCACTGCCGTTTAGGTCATATTGGTGTAAAAGCGCATGAAGAAACTCCATAGTGATGGACTTCTGGAATCACTTGATTATGAATCACTTGGTGCTTGCGAACCATGCCTCATGGGCAAGATGACTAAAACTCCGTTCTCCGGAACTGTGGAGTGATACGTCCAAAACGTATCTATAATTTCTGCTTGCTCCATGCCACTTTTGGGTGATATTGCTATGATATTCATACACTTCCATACACTTTTGATCATATTTGGACTAACCTACTAATCCAGTGCACCCCGGTGCCAGTTTCTGTTTTCGGCTGATTTTGTATTTCAGGTTTTCACGTTACGAGAACTGCCAGGAAAAATCCAGAAAAATTATATAAAAAATCAGCGTTCCGGAACCGACCTTGCGCCCGAAGTACAGCCGGGGGGGGGCCACCGGGGCTCAGGGCGCCATGTGGGCGCGCCCCCCCTTGGGCCGCGCCGGGGGGGCGCCTGGGCCCCCCGGAGCCCGTCCGGTGCCCCCCTTTGGCATATATTTAGGGGGTCCCTCGAAACCCTCAGAACAAAACCTCTTTTCGCGATCCCATCTCTGTTCCGCCGCCGCCGCCGCTTCCAAGATCGGGAGCACCAGGAGAACTCTTCCCGGCACCCTGCCGGAGGGGAGGATCACCACCGGGAGCTTCTCCACCACCATGGACGCCTCCCGGATGACTCGTGAGTAGTCTCCCTTGGACCATGAGTCCATGACCAGTAGCTATGTGATGTTCTCCTCCCGTTCTTGTGCTTCACTAATTAGTCCTTGTGAGCTGCCCTACATGATCGAGGCACATATGTAATCCTTATGCTGTTGCTATGATGAGTTTGCTGGGATCCGATGGACTATGAGATTATGTTCAGATTGTTCTTGAGTAATATATTTGATTCACCTCTTTTATATTTATGTTCATAAGTAATTCTTGCATGTTCTCCGTTGTTATTTATTGCTTTGGCCGAGTAATACGTAGTGACTCCAAGAGGGAACGTTATGCTTGATTGTGGGTTCATGCCCCTCGATGACTAGCTTGAGTGACAGAAACATGAGTCTAGGGGATGTGCTGTTGCCACAAGGGGGAAAACAACGGTGCTTGTGCCCGCGGGTGCAAGGATTGTTTACTTTACGCAAAGTTCTTTTAATGCAGTTGTCTGTTGCTTTGAGTTTACACTATGGGTGGGGCTCGCAACTTAATACCAGCGATATGTTCTGGATAGATATCTCAAGGTGGATGATTAGTAGAAGATATTGATGGATTTCGGTCTACTTACTTTGGCGTACCGCCCATGCTTTGAACCTCAACCTTTCTTGCAATGTAGTCAGCATTGGTTTGCGTTCGTGGTCCTGTCAATTGCCCAGCTGTAATTCGTTTACCTAACTTAGCTGTTTTATCGTCTTTTGGGAGAGAGACATCACTAGTGAACATCATGTGACTCCGGTCCATATTACCATCATTGATCACATCCACTATTTACTTTTCGCTTTTACTTACTATTGCAAATCATTATCTATCACTACTATCATTGCTTTTAATCCTTTGTGAACTACAAGGCCGGAGGGATTGACAACCTCTCTGTACTCGTTGGGAGCGAAGTTATTTGTATCTGTGTGCAGGTCCACGTTGATTGCTAATTGCGCCGTTAGCAGTTGACACCTACTTGTTGAACCTAGGAGTCTCTGGGGATTCGATCCTTGGCATCTTTGCTAAGGGAAAACACTTCCACAACACTGCATCTTTCACCTTCCACTTGGGGTAACCAACGAGGGGTTAGAGGCCCATCATGGAGCGAGCAACAGAGTTGTTGGAAATCATACATACTGATGTATGCGGACCAATGAGTGTTGAAGCTCGCGGCGGGTATCATTATTTTCTGACCTTCACTGATGATTTAAGCAGATATGGGTATATCTACTTAATGAAGCACAAGTCTTAAACATTTGAAAAGTTCAAAGAATTTCAGAGTGAAGTGGAGAATCATCGTAACAGAAAATAAGAGTTTCTACGATATGATCGTAGAGGTAAAATATTTGAGTTAGCGAGTTTGGCCTTCAGTAAAAACAATGTGAAATAGTTTCACTACTCACGCCACCTGGAACACCATAGTGTAATGGTGTGTCCGAACGTCATAACCGTACTTTATTAGATATGGTGCGATCGATGATGTCTCTTACCGATCTACCACTATCACTTTTGGGGTTATGCATTAGAGATAGCTACATTCACGTTAAATAGGGCACCATCTAAATCCGTGGAGATGACACCGTATGAATTGTGGTTTGATGAGAAACCTAAGCTGTCATTTCTTTAAGTTTGGGACTGCGATGCTTATGTGAAAAAGTTTCAACATGATAAGCTCGAACCCAAATCGAAGAAGTAAATCTTCATAGGATACCCAAAAGAAACTATTGGGTACACCTTCTATCACAGATCCGAAGGCAAGGTCTTTGTTGCTAAGAGTGGATCCTTTCTAGAGAAGGAGTTTCTCTCAAAAGAAGTGAGTGGGAGGAAAGTAGAACTTGATGAGGTAATTGTACCTTCTCCCGAATTGGAAAGTGGAACATCACAGAAACTAGTTCCAGTGATTCCTACACCAATTAGTGAGGAATCTAATGATGATGATCATGAAACTTCAGATCAAGTTTCTGCTGAACATCGTAGATCAACCAGAGTACGTTCCGCACCAGAGTGGTACGGCAACCTAGTTCTGGAAGTCATGTTACTAGACCATGATGAACCTACGAACTATGAGGAAGCGATGATGAGCCCAGATTCCGCAAAATGGCTTGAGGCCATGAAATCTGAGATGGGATCCATGTATGAGAACAAAGTGTGGACTTTGGTTGACTAGCCCGATGATCGGCAAGCCATCGAAAATAAATGGATCTTCAAGAGGAAGACTGACACTGACGGTAATGTTACTGTTTACAAAGCTCGACTTGTTGCGAAAGATTTTCGACAAGTTCAAGGAGTTGACTACGATGAGACTTTCTCACCCGTAGAGATGCTTAAGTCTGTCCGAATCATGTTAGCAATTGCCGCATTTTATGAAATCTGGCAAATGGATAACAAAACTGCATTCTTTAATGGATTTATTAAAGAAGAATTGTATATGATGCAACCAGAAGGTTTTGTCAATCCTAAAGGTGCTAACAAAATGTGCAAGCTCCAGCGATCCATCTATGGACTGGTGCAAGCATCTCGGAGTTGGAATATACGCTTTGATAAGTTGATCAAAGCATATAGATTTATACAGACTTGCGGTGAAGCCTGTATTTACAAGAAAGTGAGTGGGAGCACTACACCATTTCTGATAAGTATATGTGAATGACATATTGTCGATCGGAAATGATGTAGAATTTTCTGGAAAGCATAAAGGAGTGTTTGAAAGGAGTTTTTCAAAGAAAGACCTTGGTGAAGCTGCTTACATATTGGGCATCAAGATCTATAGAGATAGATCAAGACGCTTGATAAGACTTTCGATGAGTACATACCTTGATAAGATTTTGAAGTAGTTTAAAATGGATCAGTCAAAGAAGGAGTTCTTGCCTGACTTGTAAGGTGTGAAGTTGAGTAAGACTCAAAGCCAGACCACGGCAGAAAAATATAGAGAGAATGAAAGTCATTCCCTATGCCTCAGCCATAGGTTCTATAAAGTATGCCATGCTGTGTACAAAACACGTTGTGTACCTTGCCATGAGTTTGACAGGGAGGTACAATAGTGATCCAGGAGTAGATCACTGTACAGCGGTCAAAATTATCCTTAGTAATTGGATGACTAAGGAAATGTTTCTCGATTATGGAGGTGATAAAGAGTTCGTCGTAAAGGGTTACGCCGATGCAAGCTTTGACACTAAATCCAGATGACTCTAAGTATCAATCTGGATGCATATTAAAAGTGGGAGCAATTAGCTAGAGTAGCTCCATGCAGAGCATTGTAGACATAGAAATTTGCGAAATACATACGGATCTGAATGTGACAGACCCGTTGACTAAACTTCTCTCACAAGCAAAACATGATCACACCTTATTACTCTTGGGTATTAATCACATAGCGATGTGAACTAGATTATTGACTCTAGTAAACCCTTTGGGTGTTGGTCACATGGCGATGTGAACTATGGGTGTTATTCACATAACGATGTGAACTATCGGTATTAAATCACATGGCGATGTGAGCTAGATTATTGACTCTAGTGCAAGTGGGAGACTGAAGGAAATATGCCCTAGAGGCAATAATAAAGTTGTTATTTATATTTCCTTATATCATGATAAATGTTTATTATTCATGCTAGAATTGTATTAACCGGAAACTTAGTACATGTGTGAATACATAGACAAAACAGAGTGTCCCTAGTATGCCTCTACTAGACTAGCTCATTGATCAAAGATGGTTATGTTTCCTAACCATAGACATGAGTTGTCATTTGATCAATGGGGTCACACCATTAGGAGAATGATGTGATGGACAAGACCCATCCGTTAGCTTAGCAACTTGATCGTTTAGTATGTTGCTATTGCTTTCTTCATGGCTTATACATGTTCCTATGACTATGAGATTATGCAACTCCCGTTTACCGGAGGAACACTTTGTGTGCTACCAAACGTCACAACGTAACTGGGTGATTATAAAGGTGCTCTACAGGTGTCTCCGAAGGTACTTGTTGGGTTGGCGTATTTCGAGATTAGGATTTGTCACTCCGATTGTCGGAGAGGTATCTCTAGGCCCTCTCGGTAATGCACATCATAATAAGCCTTGCAAGCAAATGACTAATGAGTTAGTCACGAGATGATGTATTACGGAACGAGTAAAGAGACTTGCCGGTAACGAGATTGAACTAGGTATGATGATACCGACGATCGAATCTCGGGCAAGTAACATACCGATGACAAAGGGAACAATGTATGTTGTTATGCGGTTCGACCGATAAAGATCTTCGTAGAATATGTAGGAGCCAATATGGGCATCCAGGTTCCGCTATTGGTTATTGACCAGAGAAGTGTTTCGGTCATGTCTACATAGTTCTCGAACCCGTAGGGTCCGCACGCTTAACATTTCGTTGACGATATAGTATTGAATGAGTTATGTATGTTGGTGACCGAATGTTGTTCGGAGTCCCGGATGAGATCACGGACATGACGAGGAACTCCGGAATGGTCCGGAGATAAAGATTAATATATGGGATAATAGTGTTTGACCTCCGGAAGGGTTCCGGAATTCATCGGAAGGGGTTCCGGATGTTTCCCGAAGTGTTTGGGTACGAGAACACTTTATTTGGGCCAAAGGCGAAGGCCCACGAGGCTTTAGGAAAGTGCAAAAGGAAGTTTTGCGGAGACCAGAGGCTAGACGCCAGGAACCCTGGCGTCTAGGGGGTAGATGCCGGGAACCCTGGCGTCTAGCCCTGGAGTCCGAGTGGGACTCTTTCCTTTCGGGCAAAACCGACTTTGAGGAGGCTTTTGCTCCAAGTTTTGACCCCAGGGCTCAACATATAAATAGAGGGGTAGGGCTAGCACCCAAGACACATCAAGATACACCAAGCCGTGTGCCGGCTACCCCGACCCTCTAGTTTATCCTCCGTCTAGTTTCTGTAGTGCTTGGCGAAGCCCTGCAGAGATTGTTCTTCATCAACAATCGTCACCACGCCGTCGTGCTGCCGGAACTCACCTACTACTTCGCCCGTCTTGCTGGATCAAGAAGGCGAGGACGTCATCGAGCTGAACATGTGCTGAACGCGGAGGTGCCGTACGTTCGGTACTAGATCGGGACGGATCGTGAAGGTGCACGACTACATCAACCGCGTTGATAAACGCTTCCGCTTTCGGTCTACGAGGGTACGTAGACACACTCTCCCCTCTCGTTGCTATGCATCTAGTAGATAGATCTTGCGTGATCGTAGGAAAATTTTGAAAATACTACGTTCCCCAACAATGTGGACACACTCTCCCCTCTCATTGTTATGCATCTAGTAGATAGATCTTGTGTGATCGTATGAATTTTTTTTTGAAATACTACGTTCCCCAACACTTTTGATCTCCATCTTCGGGGCTCCATGATCCTCATTGTCACCAGCATGACACCATGATCTCCATCATCGTGTCTTCATGAAGTTGTCTCGCCAAACGTTACTTCTATTACTATGGCTAACGGTTAGCAATAAAGTAAAGTAATTACATGGCGTTTTCAATGACACGCATGTCATACAATAAAATAAGACAACTCCTATGCCTCCTTCCGGTTGTCATACTCATCGACATGCAAGTCGTGATTCCTATTATAAGAACATGATCAATCTCATACATCACATATCATTCATCACATCCTTTTGGCCATATCACATCACACGGCACATGCTACTAGAACAAGTTAGACGTCCTTTAATTGTTGTTGCAAATTTTTTTACGTGGCTGCTATAGGTTTCTAGCAAGAACGTCTCTTACCTACGCCAAAACCACAACGTCATATGCCAATTACTATTTACCCTTCATAAGGATCCTTTTTATCAAATCTGATCTGACTAAAGTGGGTGAGACAGACACCCGCTAGCCACCTTATGCAACTAGTGCATGTCAGTCGGTGGAACCTGTCTCACGTAAGCGTACGTGTAAGGTCGGTCCGGGTCGCTTCATCCCACGATGCCGGCGAATCAAGATAAGACTAGTAGCGGCAAGTAAATTGACAAAATCTACGCCCACAACAACTTGTGTTCTACTCGTGCATAGTAACTACGCATAGACATAGCTCATGATGCCACTGTTGGGGATCATTGCAGAAATTCAAAAAATTCTACGCATCACCAAGATCTATCTATGGAGTTACTAGCAACGAGCGGGGAGTGCATCTTCATACCTTTGAAGATCGCGATGCGGAAGCGTTGCAAGAACGTGGTCGGTGGAGTCGTACACGAAGCGATTTAGATCGCGACCGAATCCGATCTAAGCACCGAACAACGGTGCCTCCACGTTCAACACACGTGCAGTCCGATGATGTCTCCCGCGCCTTGATCCAGCAAGGGGAGAGGGAGAGGTTGGGGAATATTCCGTCCAGCAGCAGCACGATGTGTGGTGGTGGTGGAGGGGCGTGGCACTCCAGCAGGGCTTCGCCAAGCACCGCGGGAGAGGAGGAAGAGTTGGGAGAGGGGGAGGGCTGCGCCAGGGTTCAAGTGCGGCTGCCCTCCCACCCCCTCTCTTTATATAGGGGGAGGGGAGAGGGGGCCGGCCCCCCTAGATCAGATCTAGAGGGGGGTGGCGGCCAGGTGGGGGGACTTGCCCCCAAAGCCGGTGGGGCGACCCCACCCCCTAGGGTTTCCGAACCCTAGGCGCCTTGGGCCCTAGGGGGCGCACCAGCCCACAAGGGGCTGGTCCCCCCCCCCCTTACTTGGTCCACTTGGCCCACCGGGGTAGGTGGCCCCACCCGGTGGACCCCCGGACACCTTCCGGTGGTCCCGGTACAATACCGATGACCCCGAAATCACTCCGGTGACCAAAACATGACTTCCCATATATAAATCTTTACCTCCGGACTATTCCGGAACTCCTCGTGATGTCCGAGATCTCATCTGGGACTCCGAACAACATTTGGTAACCACGTAATGCATTCCCTATAACCCTAGCATCATCGAACCTTAAGTGTGTAGACCCTACGGGTTCGGGAACCATGCAGACATGACCGAGACATCTCTCCGGCCAATAACCAACAGCGGGATCTGGATACCCATGTTTGCTCCCACATGTTCCATGATGATCTTATCGGATGAACCACGATGTCAAGGATTCAATCAATCCCGTATACAATTCCCTTTGTCTGCCGGTACAGTACTTGCGCGAGATTCGATTGTCGGTATACCGATACCTTGTTCAATCTCGTTACCGGCAAGTCTCTTTACTCGTTCCGTAACACATCATCACATGACCAACTCCTTAGTCACATAGAGCTCATTACGATGATGTCTTACCGAGTGGGCCCAGCGATACCTCTCCGTCATACGGAGTGACAAATCCTAGTCTCGATTCGTGCCAACCCAACAGATACTTTCGGGGATACCCGTAGTGTACCTTTATAGCCACCCAGTAACGGTGTGACGTTTGGCACACCCAAAGTACTCCTGCGGTATCCGGGAGTTGCACAATCTCATGGTCTAAGGAACAGATACTTGACATTGGAAAAGCTTTAGCAGACGAACTACACGATCTTGTGCTATGCTTAGGATTGGGTCTTGTCCATCACATCATTCTCCTAATGATGTGATCATGTTATCAATCACATCCAATGTCCATGGTCAGGAAACCATAACCATCTATTGATCAACGAGCTAGTCAACTAGAGGCTCACTAGGGACATGTTGTGGTCTATGTATTCACGCATGCATTACGATTTCCGGATAATACAATGAACACTAAACAATTATCATGAACAAGGAAATATAATAATAACCATTTTATTATTGCCTCTAGGGCATATTTCCAACAATAAATACATTGGTGTATCCAAGAACATAAATTGTGGATGGGTGGGGGGTTTTATGGGTTTTATTTTATGTCTACAAGTGACTCAACTTGTATTGATAGGTTTGTCCAAGAGGCTATGTTGCAAACTTCTTATTATAACTAACTAACCAGACTTCCTCTAGCTACAAAATAGATTTCATTTTTGTCCACTCATAGACACTAAAATTGTACGATTACATATGGTTCATTCATATTTATCGCATAGTTATGTAGTTTAAGTACTCCATATTTATAGCACAATGATGTATTTTATTTTGCTTTATTTGAGATAAAAATACACATTATTTTAATGTGAACTAGTATCTACTTAGAGACATTAAAACTAGGCAGCCTGGGAGCTCTCTCAGGTAACTAGCATGAGGAGTTGTCCGGTTTTACATTTTGGTCATCGCTGCCCGTTCGATGCGGACGTCTAAGCAACATTGTCCTTATTACCTTGGATGCAAATGTACTCGTCGTCCGATTAGCATTAGGAGCCGTCCCACTTTTAGAGTGTTGTGATTTATTGAGCTATGTGTGTTGTTCTATGTAGAAAGCCCAACCATGGAAGCAACTTATTTGATCAGATCACACCATAGATCAAAACCCAACTGTGGAAGAACTTATTTGAGCAGATCACACCATAGACCAAAACCCAACAGTGGAAGCTACTTATTTGAGCAGATCACACCATAGACCAAAACCCAACCGTGGAAGCAACTTAAGTGAGCAGCCATACCATAAACCGATGGAATGTGGAGGTGTCGTGCGTTCGGTACTTGATCAGTTGAAGCGCGAAGAAGTTCGACTACATCAACCGCGTTCTGAAATACTTTCACTTACGGTCTACGAGAGTACGTAGACACACTCTCTCCCTTGTTGCTATGCATCTCCATGGATAGATCATTGTGTGTGCGTAGATTTTTTTTTGCAACGTTCCCCAACAACAATAAACTCAACTAAGTGTGATAATGAAATATCCACATTTTCCTTATTATATATCGACATCGACATTGTGAATGAATTCAATTGTGATATTTATGTTCTCACGCGTGCTCGGGGTGCTTCCTGTGGCAGCGGGCACAACCCGTGTGAGGTCGGGGGCTCAATTTGGTTGAGGTCCTCTCCTTCGTATGTGTATCGAAGTCGTTGGTTCAATGGGCTACCAAATTCTCATAGTGATGGAGGAAGTCGTACAACGGAAGCTCCTCATATCGGCTCATTGAAAGGGAGCCCATATTTGATAGATTCTATGCTAGGTCGGCTCATTTAACAAGGTGCAGGAGCAACTTTGGGAAACCGACGTTGTAGCAAACAGTGACCATGTAGTGATGCGGCACTGTAATGAGCAGACACGGCGGCATTTATTACAAATCAGTTTGAACATTTTTTAAAATATTTAAGCATTTTTCAAAAGCATGAACTCTTTTATTTTTTGAAGAAATTTGAAATCTAAGAATATTTTTAAAAATCGAACATTTTCAAATTTACAAAGAAAACTTGAAATTTCCAAATTTGTTTTAAAATTTTCGAAGATTTTTAGGAAATTTTGAACATTGTCTAATTTTCCGAGCAAATTTTGGAATTCTCGTTTTTATTTTGGAAATTCCAAATAATTCTTGGAAGTTTTAAAAAAAATCAAAAACATTTAAAGGTTAAGAAAACCATGTAATAAATGGACCGGAACCTCCTTGAAGGTTCTATTGGCTCAGTTAACTCGTCTATGAGTTCGGTCGACTACTTGAGCAAAGAGCGTCAAATTGGAAACACGAGTGCTCCTAGCTCGTCAAAATGAGTAGCTTCCGCTGAAGGATTCGCGCCAAACGGGCCGGCCCATTCCCACGAGCGAACCTAAAAGAGAAATGCGACGTTCGGGAGTCAAACCCGCACCACATCGATACACAGCAGACTTACTCACCACTGCACTAGCGACTGACCATTTGTTAGACTACAGCGCTCAACATTACGTATTAGTTCAACGGTAGATTTGTCTTTTAATCATTCCTTCAAGAAATGAATAACGTTTTCTCGGACAAAATTTTAAAACTTGATTGAACATTTTGCGTTATACGCTTCAAATATTAATGCTTCCATGGAGTTGCACGTTCGGTGGAATTCCATACACAAACGACATGTATCGCTCGACAACCCAAATCAACATACACTTCAATATTGGTGGGCCAGCCTAGGCGCAAGAAAAAATAAGATTGATTATTTCCTTTTAATAACTAGGGACCTACTTGTTTTAGGCTTCTCTATATACATATATATATATATATATAGCTATCATTCATCAGCTTTGCTATAATTCTCATATGTTAGACGTGTAGGACTACCACCTTGTTCAAATCCTCTATG
>LR738709.1:627236053-627333717 GCA_902687465.1 Secale cereale | reverse complement strand
AAAACCCCCCCCCCCCCCACACACACACACACACACACATTTATCTAGTGCTTACTATATATTTAAAGTTCACATTACATTATCATAGTTCTAGTCGGTTCTTTGGTTGTCTGCAAGAACTCGTACCTCGTAGTTCAGGTTGATCTTGCCTCCAACAATAAATAGTCATCGGAGATTAGTTTAGTGATAGTCGAGGCGTGCGAACATTCCAAAATCTAAATTTGATCATAATTAAACCATCAATCTATATTTCATCGGTCTAATTTATTGTCAAATTTGGAAGCAACTTTCGAATTCAAATCCAATTGTATAATTTTTCACACATATAACCCACATTTGATCGGTCTAATTCATGGTCGCACTTAAATTTTAAGATGCGAACGCGTTGTACTTATTGCAATTGAGGGAGTAACAATCTTTTAATTTTGAGAATAGAATAGATTTTCAAAAACCAGAGAAAAAAAGTTTGCGAATTGAAACAATGCTCAGGAATTTAGCGTCCACAATTTTCCAAAAAGCATTCTCCTATTTAAAAATAGTCATGCTTCTACATAAAATTTATCAATAGTTGAAAAATATCATGAATTTTTAAATTATTCATAAATTTTAAAACAAACTGAAAAGATTATAAAAAGGAATTAAAATAGTGTTCACTCTTCACGAATTTAGAAATGCCTGAATTTATAAAATAACTCATGGATTTATAAAATTAGTAGTGAATTAAGAAACTCATGAATTTGAAATAATGTTCGCGAAATTAGGAAAATATTCCTGAAATTTAAATATTGTTCATGAATTAAAAAAATCTTAACTGGTTTTCAAATTCTCACTAATTTTGGGATAATAAATATTTTACCCAGGAAATATGTTCTCCTATTTAATTTAAATATGTATATAGAAAAGGAAAACAAAAATGAAAATACGAAAGAAATAAAAACTGAGGAAATGGAATTAAAATCAGTAGCCTTTGTGCCACCGAAGCTACCAAGTGTCCATTACTCCCTCCGTTTTATTACTCCGCATATTAGCTTTGGTCAAAGTCAACATTTATAAATTTTGACAAAGTTTGTAGACAAAGACATTAACATATACAATAACAAATAAATACCATTAGATACATTATTAAATGTACTTTCAAATCATATAGATTTGTTATGGTTAATACTTATATTCTTTTTTATAAAGTTGACCAAACTGTATTTAGTTTAACTTCAGTCATGCAGAGTAAGAAAAATGGAGGGAGTACTATTTAGGGATGTGTGGTTTTTTTTTTGGAATAACTAGCAAAATGCCCGTGCATTGCACGGAACACCAAGATGCATTTATTTTACAAAAAATATACTGTGAATGACGCGTGCGGGAGTAATCTCATGTGTAGATCCTCCCCGACACTGACCTCCGCAAGCACGTCGACGACGTCGTCCGTGTCCCAACAACTCAGACTGAGCAGATTGAGGGAGACGAAAAAAAAGGAGAGATAGGGTGAGGAGGTGTGAAGCATGGTGGTGGTCGGACAGAGCGGAGGCATGAGGATGGACGACGCCAGCAGCGGCCACCATGCGAGATTGTTCTAGAGGGATGACCGAGGGAAGGCCTTATATGTAAATGTGGAGAAAGATGCGGGTATCTTTTTGCAAATTTTTCATAGTTTGCTTTATATCCGTTAGATATAGAGCTGATGGTCTATATTGCAGGATGGCAGGCACACCATCATCACCAACTCGGTTTTTTATAAGAGTAGAAAAATGTGGAGAGAGATGCGAATATTTTTTTGCAAATTTGCCATAGTTTGCTTTATATCCATCAGATGGTCTATATTGCAGGATGGGAGGCACATCATCATCATCAACTCGATTTTTATAAAAATAGAGAATAACTGGGCGCGCCTATGTCTCGCTTTCAGCGAGTGGAGCCCATTCGTGCATGGAGGAAAGTAAAAAGCAGAATATAGGAAAGGGGAGTTCAAGAACTCGCTCCCTGGTTGCCTGGACTTTCACGCACTCTCCTAGCCACTGCGTTGGTAACTTCATGGGGCGCGCCTTACTTGAGGCAGTTTGAGCCGTTTTTTTGTTTTTTTTTCTTTGTTTTTTCATATATTTTTTTTGGATTTTGACTCTTCGGTATTATTTTTCATATCTTTTTTCCTTCGTTTTTTGTTTAGTTCTCTTTTTTATTCATCACTTTTTGTTTGGTTTTATTTTTTCTTCGCTATTTTTTATTTGTTCTTATGTTTGTTTTCTCTTTTATTTTACAGTGTCGTATATGTCCAAAACATTCTTTTAATGAGTGATCAACAGTTTTTATTTACATGTTCAACATTGTCCAGACGCTTATTCAACATTTTTCAAATACTCAGACAACATTGTTTTAAACTTATTCCACATTTTTATAAATACTAATTCAACCTTTTGAATACTTATTCAACATTTTCAAATACTTATTCAACATTTTTCATATATTCGTTCAACTTTTAAAATACTTTTTCAACATTTTTATTTTTAGTACTTATACAATATGTTGTCAAATACATGTTCAACATTTTCCAAGACTTGTTCAACATTTTTTAAATACTCGTTCAACATTTGAAAATATTGTCCACATTTTTCATACTTATTAAACATTTTTTTGAAATACATCTTCAACAGTTTTAATACTTGTTCAACATTTTCAAATACTTGTTCAACATTTTTCTTATACCCGTTTCACATTTTTGAATACTTTTCAACATTTGAAAATATTTTTAATATTTTAAAATACTTTTTCAACATTTTTTAAAATAGGTGTTATACATTTTTTAATACTTATTCAATATTTTGTTAATACATGTTCAACATTTCTTTTCAAATGCTTGATCAACAATTTTTTAAATACATGATAAAAAATTTCATACACATTTTTTTCTGCATAATTTATTTTTACATTAGAGTCTTTTTCTCTGTATGCACTTAACATTTTTTAAACTGCTTGGTTAATATTTCTATAAAAAACATCATACGTAAATTTGTTTGATATATAGTTCTTGTTCAGTTGTTCTATTAGTAGAGCATAATCCAAGCGGTAGCTGGGATGGCTAGCAGCCTCGCCTCCTAGAGGCGCCTCTGGTAACCCCTACGCCCGGAAAAGTTGGATCGCAGGAGGCAATCAAGGAGTCGACTAGGGGTCCCTTGCGCGCCGCCGGTGACGCCGCCGGTTCCCTCTCTCTCCGTCGGCCGCTCCAGCAGCGGGAGGGAGGGGGAACCTCGGGTCTGGTCACTAGGTGGGTGTGTGGTAGGGTTAGGGTTGAGGGAGACACTGCCGAGGCCGTTGCGGTGGTGTCGTGTCGGAATAAGTTTCTCCGGGCTTCGTTCGCGGTCAGGCGATGCTTTTGCCTTCGTCTAGGAGCCAGCGGTGTTGGGGATCCCCGGATCTCATCGAGGTCGCGGGCTATGGTGGTTGGAGGTCCATCGGCACTGGCCGTTTGGATCCTCAGATGGACGATGGAGGCATGGAGACGAAGACCTTTCTTTTTCCTTGTTGGTATGATTTGATGATGCTGTTCTTCTCCTTCCTCTGCGCTGATGCTGGTGGGAGTTCTTGCTTTGCCCGGCCGCGGTGCTGGATCGATCGGATGACTCGAGTTCTCTTCCTTCCGGAAGGGACACTTTTCGCGGTACTCAAAGCCAAAAATGGCGACGGCTGTTGCAGGTGTGTTGGATTGATGTCCATGCCCTCTCATCGCTGGTGTCAAGAAAGGAGGAAGCAGCGTGGCGGCAATGGTACTATGGTCGAGGATGATGACCTGTTTGCGACTGGTTGCAGATCCTTCTGCTGCAGGGGTCTTCTCTCAAGATTCAGGGATGATGACATAGGGCTCCGGAGATCTTTTTGTGTTTTGGTTGTCTTAGGATACTCTAGGTGTTCATGGTCCTTTGTGTTTGCGTTTCAGTGTGCTTGTAAGGGTAACCTACTTTGTACTGATTCGTGATTTGAATAAAGATTTTCTAAAAAAAAAGCCTCGCCTCCTAACGAGCCGCACAGGGTCTGAATCCTGAAACTGCCCTTTTTTTTACGCATTTACGCTGTATATATGCCTCGCGGCCCAGCCCAGTCGCGAGTTCGCTTCAGCCAAAAGCTCGGTCAGGCTCGCGTAACGCAAGGGAATTCCCTATTTGACTCCCTCTGCGGGCAAATTTGACAATTTTGACCTCTTGGCAAAATCAATTCACAGAATGAACTGCCCGTGAAATAATTTCACACCCCCGACCTTTTTGTGTAGCGTCTGTCACGGCGGCGCCACACTACACTGTGCAACGCCTAGCTCGAGGGCGCTACACGCCTGGCCAGCGTCGCACCTCGAACTGCCAAAAAATTACTAAGTCAGTGTGCAACGCCTGAGAGCTAGGCGCCACACTATACAGTGGAGCGCCTAGCTCCTACGCGTTGCACTAGTGGTTGCTTCATTTTTGTAGTGCAACCACTAGTGCAACGCCTAGGAGCTAGGCGCTACACTGTATAGTGTGGCGCCTATCTCTCAGGCGTTGCACACTGACTTAGTAATTTTTCGGATCATCCGGATGCGACGCTGCCTAGGCGTGCAACGCCCCCGAGCTAGGCGCTGCACCGTAGGATGTGGCGTCGTCGTGACGGGTGCTACACAAAAAGATCGGGGGTGTGAAATTATTTCACGGGCAGTTCATTCTGTGAATTGATTTCATCCAGAGGTCAAAATTGTCAAATTTGCCCCCTCTACGTCAAACTATCGACCAAACGCACACGGGCGTGATTGATTGGGCAGGCCCATCTACACATGCACCTATATCTGGCAGTTCCGGTTTTTGGAACCTTCCAGAAGATTCCTACCGGGTTTTCTCGTTTCTGGGATCCTTCTAGAAGGTTCCTGACCGGCTTCTTTTCCTTTTTTCTGACTCTTTTTTTCTTCCTTCCTTTTCTTTTTCCTTTTTCTCTTTCCTTTTTCTTTTCCTCTTTTTTGTTTCTTTTAATTGTATAATTTTATTTTATTTTCCAAATATTTTAATTTTTTTCGTTTCCAATTTTCTTTCAGTATTTATAAAATGTTTGCATTTTCAAAAAATGTTCTGGAATTATTTTTTCCTTGTTATACAATATATGTTTCAAGTTATCGAAAAATGTTCTCATTTTCAATATTTCGTTCACATATGAAAAAAAAAACTTTGGGATTCTAAAATTGTTCCCGGTTCAAAATTTTGTTCTTCGTTTCAAAAGCTGTACCTGTTTTCAAAATATGTGCACCAATTGAATAATGTTTGTGTTTTCCAAAAATGTTCTATAGTTAGAAAATTTGTTCACGTTTTACAAAAAAAATTGATTCTCAATTTTTTATTGACGTACACAAAAAATCTTCATGATTTTAGAATTGTTTTCAGGTTCAAAACTTTGTTCTGCATTTAGAGAGTTGTACCTGTTTTCAAAATATGTTCACCAATTTAAAAATGTTTGCGTTTTCCTAAAATGTTCTGAAATTTGCAATTTTGTTTACACTTTACAAAAAATGTTTCCATTTTCAATATTTTGTTCACTCAAACAAAATAGCTTCAGGATTTTCAAATTGTTATATAATTCAAAATTTTGTTCTGTAATTTCAGAAGTTGTACCTGTTTTCAAAATATGTTCACCATTTCAAAAATGTTCTGAAATTTGAAAATTTGTTCATGCTTTACCAAAACAAATTCCATTTCCAATTTTTTGCTCACGTACACAAAAAATCTTCAGGATTTTCAAATTGTTCTATAATTCAAAATTGTGTTCTGTAATTTCAAAAAACTGTTTACATTTAATAAGTAATGCTCAATTTACGCCGGTATTGTTAGTTCGTTTGACTTCGAGCCAAGTATTTGCCACGAAGGCTCAGTCGGTGTGGTGGCTAGCAAGATGCATGCACGCACAGGGGTTGTAGTTAGACTTGCATCTCGAGTGCAGTTTTCTTTTTACTATTTTTGGCTCGCGCGAGTTCAATCCTAACGGGCTGGCCCAGTTGCGCGAATCCTGTGCGAAAGGATGACCTTTTGACGCAGCATGCGTCAAATAGATGCTCCCTAACGCAAGGAATAAGCGACTCCCATTCCGTGCGAGCATATGGGCCGTCCCAGTGCGCGGGAGAACACTGCCTCAATTTCTCTGGTTTTCACGTTTTTATTTTTTTATTGATTCCATTTTTTACATTCGCTTACACTTACAAATATTCTAAATATATATAATACAAAAATATACTTTCGTAAATTTTTGAAAAATGTTAATCATGCATTTTGAAAATGTTAAGTGTGTATAGGAAAAAAATTGATCATGCATTAAAAAAGTGAAGAAATATTTTGATCATGTATATGAAAATATTAACCATGTATTTCAAAATTGTTGAACAAGAATTTTCAAAAATATTAAACAAGTATTAGGATATTATTAAATGTGTATAGAAAAGGTGTTGACCATGCATTAAAAAAAGATATTTTTTATCCTTGCATATAAAAATGTGTATCAAGCATTTAAAAAAATGTTGAACAAGTGTTAAAAAAATGGTACTCAAGTATTTAGAAAGTGTTAAATGTGTATAGATAAAATGTTGATCATGCATTCACAAATATGTAAATCGTGCATCTGAAAAATGTCGATAAACATTCGGAAAAAAACTAATGTGCAAAGAAAAGATGTTGAACATGTGTTAGAAAAAGGACTTTCATTACTGCCAAACGTTCGGATTTTAGAAATAGGTGATCCTTAATCCACTCTAATTATATACATGCATGCATTAAAATGACTAATTTTTCTTTCACATGCACTCCTCACTCTAATTACATGCATATATCCACTAAAAGATGAAAAACTGATGTCATCCTAGATTCTTTATTTTTCAAACTACAAAATGTTTTGTAGCTCAAACCGTCGCTCTGATTAAAAAACCGTCTTCACAAAAAAAAATCGTCTCGACGAGATTTTCGAAACTAGATCCCATGTTGATATGTTCTTATGACTTTTTTAAGACCAAAAGTTACCACATCTGGGCTACGTAAATTATCACGTCTGGCATACATAAGTTACCGTGTCATTTACACAAAAAATCCCGAGGTATGTTTTGTACAAACTTTTATCACAGGGTCAAAAAATGATTATGATGTTTGCAGTGAGTTATCAACTTTGTTGTGTATATTACCATGTTGCACAAAACTTATTGGGGTATGTTTGTCAATAATTCTCATTCCCTCGGTCAAAAAATTATCGCGATATTTGTATATGAGTTATCAGCTCTCATGTGCATGTTCATGTTGTTTACACATGGCTTATTGGGAGCTATTTTTAACAATATTTTTTCATGGTCAAAAAGTTATCACATATAAATTAAGTAAGTTATTAGCTCTGTTGTATGTATATTACCATGTTATTTACACAGAAGTTATCTGAGTATTTTTCAATAAACTTTTATCCCGACATCAAATGTTACCAAATTTTTTGTAGTGAGTTATCAACTTTATTATGTGTACAATGACGTGTTATTTGCACACAAAGTACCGAAAATATGTTTTCCAACAACCCCCCTCCCCCCGCGGTTCATCTAAGTATCAGATATGCAATGCTTCTATTATCATAATATTCACGCACACGTTATCGAGTTATATTTTTTTAATAATTTCTACTCAGGATCCAAGTTATCATGATGTTTGTACTTAAGTTATCATGTATATGATGCGTTATTACCATGATGTTTATACAAAAGTTACCATGGTACATTTTTGACAACTTTTTTCTTCAGGAAAAAGTTGTTGTGGTTTTTGTGCCTAAGTTATCAGGGTTGCCATGCAGACAATACCGTGTTGTTTACACATAAATTACCGGGGAGATGTTTCAATAATTTTTTCATCCTCGGTCGAAGTTACCATGACATTTATACGTAAATTATCGGGTCCCGGTTCACAAATTACCATGCCATTTGCACATAAGTTACCGGGGTATGTTTCAACCCCAAAAATCCCTCATGTGAAGTTGCAATGATGTTGTAGGCTGCATGGGCAAGGTATACAACTCGTTGGTATATGGAAGACTACAAGACAACTTGAGGAATCTAAAAAAACACAAGAAAAAAAAATGTTTTTGTGGCTCATATAGAAGCGAAAAAAGGTATAGTATCATATTCCTATCAATTAAACAACAAAAAACTTAGGGTGAGTTTGTTAGTGCATTGTTGGCACACATCAGGGGGCGTGGGTTCGAGTTCCCATTTACACGATTAATTTTTCATGCATCAACAACTAAAAAAAAGCTCCATCTAGACATGGGCCAGACTGGCAATCGTGCGTGGGAAAAAAATATCTCAATCTCGACGTGGGCTGGACGGGCGATCATGCGTTGAATACGGGGGTAGCGTGAGTAATGGAATCGCCAGTAAATCCGGATATCGCCGGATTTAGGACGCCGCAACGCGATAGTTATATTGTTGAATTCATTCATGATGCTACAAAAAATTATTATGAAAGAGGAACATATGCTTTTACATATCTCAATAATATCAAGTTTCCTTTCTATGTGTTGAAAGTTTTGAAGTATTGCTTGTTTTGCCTTCGTATGCTAGTTGATTCTTGCTCCCTTAAATTGTTTCTCTCACAAAATCCCTATGCATATAAAGTGGGTTAGACTTAAATGTGCTTGCAATGTGATTCATGATGCTCCCTTTTATATTTCAATTTCTATCTTTATGTGAGCATCATTGAATTCATCAAGCCTAGCTAAAAGGCATTAAAGAAAAGCGCTTGTTGGGAGACAACCCAATAATTTTACCTACTATTTTCGTGTGTTCACATGATTAAGCTATTGTATTAATCATGTTTTATAGTTTCTATTTCAATAAAGTGCCAAGTAAGCCTTTGGGATAGTGTGGATGATAGTTGATTTGATTCTGTGCAAAAACAAAAAGTTTTGCGTCCAATGCAGAAAATTCAATAAATCACTGGAACGTGAAAATTAGTTGAACTTTTTACACATGATTGATATACAAATTACTTACGTTTTCCTAATTTTTCAGAATTTTTAGAGGTTCATAAGTATGGTGGTTGTCGAGATCATTACAGACTGTTCTGTTTTTGATAGATTCTGTTTTCAATGCATAGTTTGCTTGTTTTATTGTTTCCATAGCTTATATTAAGTGGTATAAATTGTGGAAATGATAAGGTATAGTAGGCATTGTGTGAGAACAATTAAGAATCTTGTCTTTGACAGTACCCAAGTGAATGATTTGCTTTATTATACTAATGCATCTCACGAAGTTCTGTTAAGTTTTGTGTGATTGAAGTTTTCAAGTTTTGGGTGAGATATCGATATGAGGAGAATACGGAGTGGCAAGACACTAAGATTAGGGATGACCAAGACACACCAAGGTAATATTCAAGGGAGATCCAAGCAACTAAGCTTGGGGATGCCCCGGAAGGCATCCCCTCTTTTGTCTCCAACATTATTGGTAACCTCACTTGGAGCTATATTTTTATTCGTCGCATGATATGTGTTTTTCTTGGAGCATCATTTTCTCTTGTTTATATTTGCTTTATATTATTTAGAATAAGTTTTAGTATCTTTTACTTCAATAAAAGTGTCAAATATAGCTTTTACCATGCTTATTTTGCAAGTATATATGATGTTGTTTAAAAACAAAAGGTTTTCTATTATTGTCTGAATTCTTCTAGATAGTCAGAACGTGATAAAATCTTTCATTTTTTACAAAGTGGGCACAAATAAGTTCTCTGTAACTTGGTAATTTTTCAGAATATTTAGAGTTAGGAAAGTATGAGAGCTATTCCACTCTTTACAGATTGTCCTGTTTAGACAGATTGCTATTATGTTTGCATATGTTTGCATGTTTAATAATTTTATTCGAGGATATAAGTATTAAATATGCAGAGGCATTTAGTATGCAATTTTAAATTATAATTTTAGTGATTTTCTACAGTACGGAATGATAAGGTTTTGAATTGATTTATACTAACTTATCTCATGAGTTCTTGTTGAGTTTTGTGTGGATGAAGTTTTTGAGATTTAGGGAAACCACGACATGACAGGAATTAAGGAGACACAAAAGCTCAAGCTTGGGGATGCCCAAGGCATCCCATGTTAATATTTCAAGAAGTCTCAAGCATCTAAGCTTGGGGATGCCCCGGTTGGCATCCCACCTTTCTTCATCAACAACTATCGGTTAGTATCGGTTTAGCCTAAGTTTTTGCTTGTTCACATGATATGTGCTATCCTTGCAATGACATTTTATTTTGTTTTGCTTGTTGTACGAATAAAATATGTAAGATCTGAAATTCTTAAATGAGAGAGGGTCTTCTGATAGCTATTTAATTATTTGACTATCCATTGATCTTCACTTATATCTTTTTGGAGTAGTTTGTCAGTGGCTCTAGTGATTCACTTATATCTTTTTAGATCACGGCGCTGGTTTTATTTTGAAGAAATTGATGAACTCTCATGCTTCACTTATATTATTTTGAGAGTCTTTAAAATAGCATGGTAATTTGTTTGAGTTATGAATCTAGTGCTAATATGGTAGGCATGCAAAGGAGATATAATAAAAACTTTCCTATAAAGAACATTGAATATTATGAAAAGTTTGATTTCGTATAATTGTTTTGAGATATTGAAATGGTAATACTAGAGTCATGCTAGTGGTAGTTTGTGAGATTAAAGAAATAATTACAGTAAGGTTTGTGATTCCAGTAGCATGCACGTATGGTCTGTGTAACCAAATTGGCGCACACTGTACCTTGATTGTTTATCTTTACGTGAAGGTCCGGGGCGCGCGATGGTTAACTCCTACCAACCTCCCCCCTAGGATCATGTGTCGTAGTGTTTTGCTTTGAGGGCTAAGTAGATTTTTCGCAATAAGTACGTGAGTTCTTTATGACTAATGATGAGTCCATGGATTATATGCACTCTCACCCTTCCACCTTGCTAGCCATCCTAGTGTCGCGCAACTCTCGTCAGTGCATCAAACCACCTTAGACCTTTCCTCAAAACAACCACCATACCTACCTATTATGGCATTTTCATAGCCATTTCGAGATATATTGCCATGTAACTCAACCGTTCCGTTTGTTATGACAAACATCATCATTGTCATATTGCTTTGCATGATCGTGTAGTTGACATAGTATTTGTGGTAAAGTCACCGTTCATATTTTTCATACATGTCACTCTAGATCATTGCACATCCCGGCACACCGCCGGAGGCATTCATATAGAGTCATACTTTATTCTAGTATCGAGTTGTAAGTAAATAAAAGTGTGATGATCATCATTATTAGAACATTATCCCATGTAGATTATAAATAAAAGAGGCCAAAGAAGACCAAATAAATAGAAGAGCCTAAAGAAGCCCACAAAAAAAGAGGTGAAAGAGCCCAAAATAAAAAAGGAAAAAAATGAATGAGAGAAAAAGAGAGAAGGGACAATGTTACTATCTTTTTCCACACTTGTTGCTGGGGAAATACCCCACGGTATGACCCGGCCGGAAATATAACCCGGCCGAACTTGGCGACTCACCAGAGACCCGGCTGGAGCTTTGCGCCTCACTAGCGATCCGCCTGGACCTGGCGGTTTACGGGTAACCCGCCTGAACCTTGCGACTCACTGGTGACCCGGCGGGCGGATTAGACGGACGACAAGGCCCAAGGCTCAGCAGGCCGGCTTATGTTCTGGTGGGCCGGTTTAAGAGAAAAGGCATAAGTAATATTCCCTTACAAAGGAGGCAAGACTAGGATTCCACTTGTAATAGAATAGTCCTAATCCTACTAGGACTCCTCATGTAACCCACCCACTCCAACTTATATAAGGAGGGGCAAGGCACCCCAAGAGGGGACAGAAAATAATCTCTAAGGCTAGACACAACGAGAGGAGAGCCGACTTATGCAGCAACTCCCTCATGAGCATAATGAGACCTAGCCACAAACAACATGTAGGGTTATTACCGGATGATGTTTCCCATGGCCCGAAGCTGTCTATACCCTTGTCTTGTGTTGCGTCTCTCGATTCCAATCAACCCTCTCAAGCTACTACATAGATGCGCTGGTCTCATGACTAAATCCTCACACTAGGATATCTGCCGTGAAAAATCCACGACACTTGTGCTTCGGAATAGCACCATATTCTTCATGATAGAGAGTCTCCTATGATGTCACTTTCATATACTAGTACTAGGAGACTCTCTATCATGATATGCTGAGTCCGAGACAAGGTGTAATATACGAGTAATTTATCTACGATGTTTTGACTCCGAGGTCAAACAAGAGATTGATCTTCGCTGCTGCGCCGCCCTATATTTTTTTTACTAACCGCGAGATCGAATTTGGAGATTCCTCTGCGTGTCCGAGTGCTAGCTGAAAATTGATCGATCGCGACGCTGCTACTACTCCATCAACTATAGCTGAAAATTGACGTGAAGACCCAATCAAAGTACCCCCTCGACCGCCGCGTTGAGCCGCCGTCGACCACGCTAGGCCAACCTCGCCACCGTTCCGAGTCGCCCTCGACTCCGCGGCCTCACTCCGGTTCACCATCAATTCCGCGGCCTCATGCCATCGCTACTGCTTCGACGTATCAGACCGCCGCTCGAGCGGCTGACTTCGTGGTCGACCTTGTCAAGTTGCGTGGCCGGCCCACTTCTGCCACAAAGCTGCTGCCGTGCTCGCCTCCGTGGCCTCGTCAAGTCAGTTGCGCTTGAGTCTCCCTCGACGACATATGAGGCCACCACCGACCTCCACAGCCGTCTCCGCGGGCAGTTTTCACGCCAGACGTCGCTAAGCCGCTGTTGCGGCCCGTGATACGTCCATTTTGCATCATGCTTATATGTTGATATTTATTGCACTATGGGCTGTTATTACATGTTTTGTCACAATAATTATGCCTTTTCTCTCTTATTTTGTAAGGTTTACATGAAGAGGGAGAATGCCGGCAGCTGAAATTCTGGGCTGGAAAAGGAGCAAACTCTGGAAACCTATTCTGCACAACTCCAAAAGCCCTGAAACTCAACAGAACTCCGTTTCAGAAAATAAATAAATAATCTGGCGAAAGAAGTTCACGAGGGGGGCCATCGGCTGTCCACGAGGGTGGGGGGGGGGGCGCCCCCCTCTCAGGGCACGCCCCCTGTCTCGTGGGCCCCCCGATGCCCATCTTCTCCTATATGAGGTGTTTTGACCTGGAAAAAATCATAAGGAGGCTTTCGGGACCAGACGCCGCCGTCTCGAGGCGAAACCGAGGCGGAAACCAATCTAGGGCTCCGGCAGAGCTGTTCTGCCGGGGACACTTCCCTTCGGGAGGGGGAAATCGTCACCGCCGTCATCACCAACAACTCTCCCATCTTGGGGAGGGCTATCTTCATCAACATCTTCACCAGCACCATCTCCTCTCAAACCCTAGTTCATCTCTTGTATCCAAGCTTTGTACCCAAACCTTAGATTGGTACGTGTGCGTTGCTAGTAGTGTTGATTACTCCTTGTAGTTGATGCTAGTTGGTTTATTTGGTGGAAGATCGTATGTTCAGATCCATTATGCATATTAATACCCCTCTGATCATGAACCATATTATGTCTTGTGAGTAGTTACTTTTGTTCCTGAGGACATGGGAGAAGTCTTGCTATTAGTAGTCATGCGAATTTGGCCTTCGTTCGATATTTTGATGAGATGTATGTTGTCTCTACTCTAGTGGTGTCATGTGAACGTCGATTACATGACACTTCACCATTATTTAGGCCTAGAGGAAGGCATTGGGAAGTAATAAGTAGATGATGGGTTGCTAGAGTGACAGAAGCTTAAACCCTAGTTTATGCGTTGCTTCGTAAGGGGCTGATTTGGATCCATATGTTTCATGCTATGGTTAGGTTTACCTTAATACTTCTTTTCTAGTTGCGGATGCTTCCATTAGAGGTTAATCTTAAGTGGGAGGCTTGTCCAAGTAAGGACAACACCCAAGCACCGGTCCACCCACATACCAAATTATCAAAGTACCGAACGCGGATCAGATGATCGTGATGAAAACTAGCTTGACGATAATTCCCATGTGTCCTCGGGAGCGCCTTCCTTTATATAAGAGTTTTTCCAGGCTTGTCCTTTGCTACAAAAAGGATTGGGCCACCTTGCTGCACCTTCTTTACTTTTACCATTTGTCACTTGCTACCAATTACCTTATCACAAAACTATTTGTTACCTATAATTTCAGTGCTTGCAGAAAATACCTTACTGAAAACTGCCTATCATTTCCTTCTGCTCCTCGTTGGGTTCGACACTCCTACTTATCGAAAGGACTACGATAGATCCCCTACACTTGTGGGTCATCAAGACACTTTTCTGGCGCCGTTGCCGGGAAGTGAAGCGCCTTTGGTAAGTGGAATTTGGTAAGGAAAAAATTTATATAATGTGCTGAAATTTATTGTCACTTGTTACTATGGCTCAAAATCCTTTGAGGGGCTTGTTCGGGGTATCTTCACCCCGATCAGAAGAGCACAACCTACTGCACCTACTGAAAATGTTTGCTTTGAAATTCCTTCGGGTATGATAGAGAAACTGCTTGAAAATCCTTTTAGAGGAGACGGAACACTACATCCCGATTTACATCTAATCTATGTGGATGAAGTTTGTGGATTATTTAAGCTTGCATGTATGCCCGAGGATGTTATCAAGAAGAAGGTCTTCCCTTTATCTTTGAAGGGAGATGCATTGACATGGTTTAGGCTACGTGATGATATTGGATCATGGAACTATAATCGTCTGAAGTTGGAATTTCATCAGAAGTTCTACCCTATGCACCAGGTTCATCGTGATCGTAATTATATTTATAATTTCTGGCCTCGCGAAGGAGAAAGCATCGCCCAAGCTTGGGGGAGGCTTAAGTCAATGTTATATTCATGCCCCAATCATGAGCTCTCAAGAAAAATGATCATTCAAAAATTTTATGCTCGGCTTTCTCTCAATAATCGCACCATGCTCGATAATTCTTGTTCTGGCTCTTTTATGATGAAGACTGTTGAATTCAAATGGGATTTATTGGAAAGAATTAAACGCAACTCCGAAGATTGGGATCTCGACGAAGGTAAGGAGTCAGGTATGACCCCTAAGTTTCATTGTGTTAAAACTTTTATGGATACCGATGTTTTCCGTGAGTTTAGCACTAAATATGGACTTGACTCTGAGATAGTAGCTTCTTTCTGTGAATCTTTCGCTACTCATGTTGATCTCCCCAAGGAGAAGTGGTTTAAATACCATCCCCCTATTGAAGTAAAAGCAGTTTAACCTGTTAAAGTTGAAGAAAAGACTATCACTTATAATGTTGATCCTATTATTCCTACCGCTTATATTGAGAAACCACCTTTCCCTGTTAGGATAAATGATCATGCTCAAGCTTCAACCGTAGTTCGTAAAAGTAGTACTAGAACACCTACACCCTCTGAGCAAATTAAAGTTGAACCTAGTGTTGCTATGGTTAAAGATCTCTTGGTAGAAGATTTAGATGGACATGTTATTTACCTCCAAGAAGAGTCTGCTAGAATAGCCAAACCCAATGCTAGGAATAGACATAGACCTGTTGTAGGCTTGCCTGTTATCTCTGTTAAGATAGGATATCATTGCTATCATGGTTTATGTGATGTAGGTGCTAGTGCGAGTATTATCCCTCTTGATTTATATCGAGAAAGTATGCATGATATTGCACCTGTTGAGTTAGAAGGGATTTATGTTACTATTAAGCTTGCTAATAGAAACACTATTTGACCAGTTGGGGATTGTTAGAGATGAATTTTGTCCCATTATATTTGGTAGACCCTTCTTGAATACTGTTAATGCCAAGATAGACTGCGTGAAAGATATTGTCACTGTTGGATTAGGGGATATGTCTCATGATTTTAACTTTGCTAAATTCCGTAGACAACCCCTTGAAAAGGAACCACCCAGTAAGGATGAAATTATTGGTCTTGCTTCTACTGCCGTGCCTCCTAATGATCCTTTAGAACAATACTTGCTAGACCATTAAAATGATATGCATATGAATGAAAGAAGGGAAATAGATGAAATATTCTTTAAACAGGGACCCGTACTGAAAAACAACTTGGCCGTTGAAATCCTAAGGGATCCTTCTCCACCCAAGGGTGATCCCGTGTTTGAACTTAAACCTTTACCTGATAATCTTAAGTATGTTTATCTTGATGAAAAGAAGATATATCCTGTTATTATTGGTGCTAACCTTTCAGAGCAGGAAGAAGAAAAACTATTGAGAACTCTGAAGAAGCACCGTGCTGCTATTGGATATACTCTGGATGATCTTAAGGGCATTAGTCCCACTATATGCCAACACAAGATAAATTTGGAAGAAAATGCTAAACCGGTTATTGATCATCAGCGACGGTTAAATCCTAAAATGAAAGAAGTGGTAAGGAAGGAAATACTAAAGCTTCTAGAGGCAGGTATTATCTATCCAGTTGCTGGTAGCCAGTGGGTAAGTCATGTCCATTGTGTTCCTAAGAAAGGAGGTATGACTGTCATTCCTAATGATAAAGATGAATTAATCCCGCAAAGAATAGTTACAGGTTATAGGATGGTAATTGATTTCCGTAAGTTAAATAAAGCTACTAAGAAAGATCATTACCCCTTGCCATTTATTGATCAAATGCTAGAAAGGTTATCCAAACATACTCATTTTTGCTTTCTAGATGGTTATTCTGGTTTCTCTCAAATACCTGTGTCAAAAGGGGATCAAGAAAAGACCACTTTTACTTGTCCTATCGGTACCTTTGCTTATAGACATATGCCTTTTGGTTTATGTAATGCACCTGCTACCTTTCAAAGATGCATGATGGCTATATTCTCTGATTTTTGTGAAAAGATTGTTGAGGTGTTCATGGATGATTTCTTCGTTTACGGAACTTCTTTTGATGATTGCTTAAGCAACCTTGATCGAGCTTTGTAGAGATGTGAAGACACTAATCTTGTCTTGAACTGGGAGAAGTGACACTTTATGGTTAATGAAGGAATTGTCTTGGGACATAAAATTTCTGAAAAATATATTGAATTTGACAAAGCTAAAGTTGATGCTATTGAAAAGATGTCAAGCCCGAAGGACATCAAAGGTATACGAAGTTTCCTTGGTCATTCCGGGTTTTATAGGAGGTTCATAAATGACTTCTCCAAAATCTCCAAGCCTCTGACTAATCTCTTACAAAATGATATTCCTTTTGTCTTTGATGATGATTGCCTAGAAGCATTTGAAATACTTAAGAAAGCATTGATCTCTGCACCTATTGTCCAGCCTCCTGACTGGAATTTACCTTTTGAAATTATGTGTGATGCTAGTGATTATGCTGTAGGTGCTGTTCTAGGGCAAATAGTTGATAAGAAATTGAATGTAATCCAGTATGCTAGTAAAACTCTAGATAGTGCCCAAAGAAATTATGCTACTACTGAGAAAGAATTTTTAGCAGTTGTATTTGCTTGTGATAAGTTTAGACCCTATATTGTTGATTCTAAAGTAACTATTCACACTAATCATGCTACTATCAAATACCTCATGGAAAAGAAAGATGCTAAACCTAGACTTATTAGATGGGTTCTCTTGCTGCAAGAATTTGATTTGCATATTATTGATAGAAAGGGAGCTGAGAACCCCGTTGCAGACAACTTGTCTAGGTTAGAAAATGTACTTGATGACCCACAACCTATTGATGATAGCTTTCCTGATGAACAACTAGCTGTCATAAATACTTCTCGTACTGCTCCATGGTATCCTGATTATGCTAATTATATTGTTGCTAAGTTTATACCTCCTAGCTTCACATACCAGCAAAAGAAAAAGTTCTTCTATGATTTGAGACATTACTTTTGGGATGACTCACATCTTTATAAAGAAGGAGTAGATGGTATTATTAGATGTTGTGTACCTGAGCATGAACAGGAACAGATCCTACGCAAGTGCCACTCCAAAGCTTATGGAGGACACCATGCGGGAGATAGAACTGCACACAAGGTATTGCAATCCGGTTTTATTGGCCTACTCTCTTCAGGGATGCCTGTAAGTTTGTCTTATCTTGTGATGAATGTCAAAGAATTGGTAATATCAGTAGACGTCAAGAAATGCCTATGAATTATTCACTTGTTATTGAACCATTTGATGTTTGGGTCTTTGATTATATGGGATCGTTTCCTGCCTCTAATGGGTACACACATATTCTAGTTGATGTTGATTACGTTACTAAGTGGGTAGAAGCTATTCCAACTAGTAGTGCAGATCATAACACCTCTATTTTCCCGAGGTTTGGAGTCCCTAGATACTTAATGACTGATGGTGGTTCACACTTTATTCATGGTGCTTTTCGTAAGATGCTTGCTAAGTATGATGTCAACCATAGAATTGCATCCCCCTATCATCCACAGACTAGTGGTCAAGTAGAACTAAGTAATAGAGAGTTGAAATTAATTTTGCAAAAGACAGTTAATAGGTCTAGAAAGAATTGGTCTAAGAAACTTGATGACGCATTATGGGCCTATAGAACTGCATACAAAAATGCTATGGGTATGTCTCCATATAAGATGGTATATGGAAAAGCTTGTCACTTACCTCTTGAGCTAGAACATAAGGCATATTGGGCTATGAAAGAGCTCAATTACGATTTCAAACTTGCCGGTGAGAAGAGGTTATTTGACATTAGCTGCCTTGATGAATGGAGAACCCACGCCTATGAGAATGCAAAGCCGTTTAAAGAAAAAGTTAAAAGATGGCATGATAAAAGGATACAAAAGCGTAAGTTTAACGTAGGTGATTATGTCTTGCTATTCAACTCTCGTTTAAGATTTTTTGCAGGAAAACTTCTCTTCAAGTGGGAAGGACCATACGTTATCGAGGAGGTGTATCGTTCCGGTGCCATAAAATCAACAACTTCGAAGGCACAGATCCGAAGGTGGTGAACGGTCAAAGAATCAAACATTATATTTCAGGTAATCCTATAAATATTGAAATCAATGTTATTGAAACCGTAACCCCAGAGGAATACATAAGGGACACTTTCCAGAATGATTCAGCCTCTGAAAAGGAAGAGGTATGTGATACGGTAAGTAAACCAACTCCAAAACGGCTTTAAAGGCATTTTTTCTCCGTTTTGGAACATTTAGAAAAATAGAAAAATAAGTAGCAGTCCGGAAGAGACACGAGGCATCCACGAGGGTGGAGGGCACGCCCCCTGGCCAGGGCGCGCCCCCTGCCTCATGGGCACCCCGTGTGCCTCCCGGACTCCGTTTTCTTGTGGGTTACTCCTTTTGGTCGGTAAAATTCATTATATATACTCCTAAAGGTTTTGACCTTTGTATCACGCAAAAATTCTCTGTTTTTGTTTCGAGCTGCTGTTTTTGACAGATCTAGATCATCATGGCGTCCTCCAACACCCCCAAGGACAAGTTCTTCAAGAAAGTCATCAACCCCTACCTTGCGGAGGTGCTGCACCACCCTAAAACCATGGAGTTGCATGAGGGGGTGCTGCACATCCGTGAGGTTGAGGGGCCAAGGAGGACCGGAAGCATGAAGACAAGGCTCGAAGCGATGGAGTAGAAAGTTTTCAAGTGCCAAGGTATGGTGGAACGAGGACTCAACGCCAACCACATGATGATCTCGGAGCTTGCCAACAACCTCAAGCTCGACTCAAGGATCTTCGGGGAAGCTATCTCCAATCTTCAAGAGAAGATCGAACACCTCCAAGCCCAGATCTATGACCTGCAAAACCAAAACTGTGAGTATGAATATAGATTCAAGAAGATGAGTTTGGCTGCAGATTTGAGTATCCCGGAGACTCGATCATCCTTCTACGATGGTGAACCCATGCCTTGGAAGGTGGACGACAGGCCTGCATCATCAACAACTCCATCATCACCACCCCTGAAGAAGGAGACATAATCATATGGGTATGGGCACTCCCCCTGGCAACTGCCAAGCTTGGGGGAGTGACCTCGGTATCGTATCACCATCACTCCTATCTTTACCGTTTTTCTTAGTTCGATCCTTTTGGTAGTATCTTGATCTAGTAGAATAAAGTTAGCATGATCTAGTTGTGAGCTTTTGTCTTATGATCTTTACCCTTTGTAATCTAGTCCGTGAGCTATATAATAAAGATTAGTGTTGAGTCAAGGGCTTGATTTCCTCACTTGGGTCATGATAAAAAGAAAGAAAACATAAAGAGTATCCAAGAAATCATATAGATCTTATGGGAAGTAATGACTTCACATATAAGAGTATGATAAATAAAAGTTGTTGGGAGGTGGCAAACATAGTTTTGGTCATCGTTGCAATTAATAGGAAGTAATAAAAGAAGAGAGGCTTCACATACAAATACACTATCTTGGACATCATTTATGATTGTGAGCACTCATTAAAGTATGACATGCTAAAGAGTTGATGTTGGACAAGGAAGACAACATAATGGGTTATGTCTTCTTATATCCGAAATAAAGTATATTGTCATGGATCATCCAACATGTTGAGCTTGCCTTTCCCCCTCATGCTAGCCAAAACTCCTCACACTAAGTAGAGATACTACTTGTGCTTCCATATATCCTTAAATCCAGTTTTGCCATGAGAGTTCACCATACCTACCTATGGATTGAGAAAGATCCTTCCAAGTAAGTTGTCATGTTGTAAACTCGCTAAAACATGTATGATTTATTAGTGTGGAGGAAATTAGCTTTATACGATCTTGTGATATGGAAGTAATAAAAGCGACGAACTGCATAATAAAGGTCCTTATCACAAGTGGCAATATAAAGTGACGTTCTTCTATGCTAAGACTTTGTGCATCCAACCATAAAAACACATGACAACCTCTGCTTCCCTCTGCGAAGGGCCCATCTATTATTCTTGCCTTATAAGAGTCAAGGTGAAATTCACCTTTCCTTTTTTTACATTTTACCCTTTGGCAAGCACATTGTGTTGGAAAGATCCTGACATATATACCCACTTGGATGTAAGTTTTCATGGTCTATTACTGTTGACATTACCCTTGAGGTAAAAGGTTGGGAGGCATCACCATAAGCCCCTATCTTTCCCTGTGTCCGATTAAAACTCCATAAACATAAGTATGGCGTGAGTGTGAGCAATTGTGAAAGACTATATGATGGTTGAGTATGTAGGCTTGCTGAAAAGCTCTTATGATGACTCTTTCCGATGTTACAATAAATTGCAATTGCTTCAATGACCGAGATCAAAGTTTGTTAGTTTCCAATGAAGTTTATGATTCATACTTGATATTGTGGATGAATTGTTACTTTAGCATAAGAATCATATGACTATATATATATATATATATATATATATATATATATATATATATATATATATATATATATATTTTGCTGCTATGAGAATGATCATGATGCCCTCATGTTCGTATTTTGTTTTTATCGACACCTCTATCTCTAAACATGTGGACATATTTTCCGGTATCGGTTTTCGCTTGAGGACAAGCGAGGTCTAAGCTTGGGGGAGTTGATATGTCCATTTTGCATCATGCTTATATGTTGATATTTATTGCACTATGGGCTGTTCTTACATGTTTTGTCACAATACTTATGCCTTTTCTCTCTTATTTTGCAAGGTTTACATGAAGAGGGGGAATGCCGGCAGCTGGAATTCTGGGCCGGAAAAGGAGCAAACTCTGGAAACCTATTCTGCATAACTCCAAAAGCCCTGAAACTCAACAGAACTCCATTTTAGAAAATAAAAAAATATCTGGCAAAGAAGTTCACGAGGGGGGCCACCAGCTGTCCACGAGGGTGGGGTGCGCGCCCCCCTCTCAGGGCGCGCCCCCCTGTCTTGTGGGCCCCCCGAAGGCCCCCCGATGCCTATCTTCTCCTATATGAGGTGTTTTGACCTGGAAAAAATCATAAGGAGCCTTTCGGGACCAGACGCCGCCGTCTCGAGGCAGAACCGAGGCGGAAACCAATCTAGGGCTCCGGGCAGAGCTGTTCTGCCGGGGATACTTCCCTCCGGGAGGGGGAAATCGTCACCGCCGTCATCACCAACAACTCTCCCATCTTGGGGAGGGCTATCTTCATCAACATCTTCACCAGCACCATCTCCTCTCAAACCCTAGTTCATCTCTTGTATCCAATCTTTGTACCCAAACCTCAGATTGGTACCTGTGGGTTGCTAGTAGTGTTGATTACTCCTTGTAGTTGATGCTAGTTGGTTTATTTGGTGGAAGATCATATGTTCAGATCCATTATGCATATTAATACCCCTCTGATCATGAACCATATTATGTATTGTGAGTAGTTATTTTTGTTCCCGAGGACATGGGATAAGTCTTGCTATTAGTAGTCATGTGAATTTGGTCTTCGTTCGATATTTTGATGAGATGTATGTTGTCTCTCCTGTAGTGGTGTCATGTGAACGTCGACTACATGACACTTCACCATTATTTGGGCCTAGAGGGAGGCATTGGGAAGTAATAAGTAGATGATGGGTTGCTAGAGTGACAGAAGCTTAAACCCTAGTTTATGCGTTGCTTCGTAAGGGGCTGATTTGGATCCATATGTTTCATGCGATGGTTAGGTTTACCTTAATACTTATTTTGTAGTTGCGGATGCTTCCATTAGAGGTTAATCATTAGTGGGAGGCTTGTCCAAGTAAGGACATCACTCAAGCACCGGTCCACCCACATACCAAATTATCAAAGTACCGAACGCGAATCACATGATCGTGATGAAAACTAGCTTGACGATAATTCCCATGTGTCCTCGGGAGCGCTTTCCTTTATATAAGAGTTTGTACATGCTTGTACTTTGCTACAAAAAGGATTGGGCCACCTTGCTGCACCTTATTTACTTTTACCTTTTGCCACTTGCTACCAATTACCTTATCACAAAACTATCTGTTACCTATAATTTAAGTGGTTGAAGAAAATACCTTACTGAAAACTGCCTATCATTTCCTTCTGCTCCTCGTTGGGTTCGACACTCTTACTTATCAATAGGACTACGATAGATCCCCTACACTTGTGGGTCAGCAGCCCGCTTCCGCCGTGGGATGCCTCTGTGGCTGCGAACTGCCCCAGTCGTGTTCTAAACCGCCGCCGTCGCCCCTCCAAGACACGGTCTTCGCTCCGAGTCGCCGGAGGGCCTTTGCAGCTGCTCCCGTCCGGCCGTGTTCTAAGACGTCGTGACTCCGTTTGCTGGCCTTTAGCACCGCGGCGCCTCCACGCGCAATCATAGACACGCCGGTCGCTTCGGCCACACACGGCTGCCGTCAAACCACCGCATGCGTGGCCAGCTCTGCCATCCTTCACTGCCATAAGCCACCGCGGCCGGCTCCCTGTGGGCTTCGTTACGCTCTGAACTACCATGACCAACAGAGCACCCCTTGAGATGGCCCTCCACCGGCTCGCTGCGGGAGTTGAGCCTCCTCTCCCCCACTGTCGTCAAACCGCTCCGTTGCTACAGCCGGCCGGGCCACCTCGCTCTTCACCTCTTCCTCAACCGCGCGCACCGCCCTGCCGCTCTGAGCCACCGCTATAAGCTCCGCCTTTATTATTGCGACCCGCCGTCTTTTCTGACAAGCTGCCCCGGTGTTGCCTCGCAGGCGTTTGTCCGCCCCTGCTTTGACCCGGACGGCTTCGAGCCTCCTCCACTGTAGAGCCGGCCATGCCTGCGGGTTGTCTCGCCGAGCCGCTACTGCAACCATGGTGTGCTGCCTTCATTGGTTGGGTCAGATGCCTATTTTCTGAATATTTTGCACAATTGTTGTACCGTGGCTTCAGAAAAGTACATGATGGAGCGTATAAATTGGATCCACATCAAAGTACTGTTGCAAGTACTACATCAGTACAAAAAGCAGTATGGAGTACTACCATTACTACGCACAAAGATTCTACAAAGAGATCATTTATTGTCCGAACAAATCAGGTGATATCCATCTAAGCTTGTTTTATTAGCACATATTGTTTTTGTCAAAGAACAAATTATCTTTGCCTTGGTCTGCAATATTGTTTATGATGGCCGTATCATGGATGTATAGCTCGCGCCATATTATCATGCGCTAGCATCTGACAGTGTCATGATACTTGACGAATATATGTGCAAGCCGCCGCCCCCGCGGTCAAAATTACATCAACATGACGCAACTAACTCGCCCAGCCGCGCGGCTTACCGCGCCTGCGATTGACTCGACGTCCACACCGGCTTACAATGCCGCGGCCAATTCATCTGTCTGTGCCGCCTATGATGATGCGGTCGTCTTTACCGACCGTTTATTGCGGTCTGGTCTACATCAACAAATTGGTCTGCATCTGTCTACATAAGCTGTTTATTGAGTGAAAGCAAGTCACTGCTCGGGTAGACCAGTTCTTTCTTCTAACAATTTGAAGGCCAATTATCATATATTATCAGTCGCCGTCTGCACTGGATGGCTCAGTGAGCAGGCACACAAGTCACCGCCACTACAGTTTGGTTAACTTCAAAATAGCCAGTTGGGAGGAACCATTGGCCGAGTTGCTGACACAGCTCATACAAGATCATTTATAACCCGCTGCAGTCACCTCAACTTTATGTGGATTCACATCGCGTTATCAACGACAATAAAACACATCTTATGATATGGTCAAAATATGAAGAATCTCAAGCCAACTCTTCGAGTCGTTTTAAGACTCGGGGGCTACGATGATATGACTCAATGAATGATTGCCCGTTAAAGCAGATTCAGGAACTCCGGGTCATTGGAGGGAAAATAATCCGGCCCCGGAGGCTACTACCCTATTGGTGAAAATTTCAAGGCCGTCGGAAAATTTCTGGCTTACAAAGTGTATGACAATCGCAAAATCCCGGCTCAATGAAGGAGTCCCAGGTCATCAGAGAAAGATTTCGGTTCAAAATCCGGCTCAAGGAAAATCTAAATTCCTACAAAGCTTTGAAGCTCTCAGTATTCGGTTTAAATATCCGGTTCATGGGAAATCTGACCCCCACAAGCGCTGAAGCTCTAAATATCCGGTTCAAGTGAAATCGGTCTTTCAAGAAGCTTTGAAGCTCTCAATATCCGGTTTGAAATTCTGGTTAAAAAAGAATTCATCTCTCGCAAGTTCGAGTTCTCAGAAAAATTAAAGGTCGCCAAAGAGAACTTGCTGCCATGATGCGCGGTTCAAACATGGGTATGCTGCATTATGGCTTGTCTTATTATGGTTACTTGGGGGCTCCTTGCTCATTGAGCATAGCTGTGAATTACCCTATTCCTTAGGCTTGTAGCCTGGAATGAAATGTTACTTGGGGGCTCTTTGTTTAACGGGCAAGAGTTTTCTGACCCTTGTAATAGGCTTGGAAGCCAGGTGTATTCACCTAAAACCCCGGGTTATCCTGCCTTTTTAAGTCTGCCACCCCGCCCAGATTGACTGGAATGACTCGCCGTACTTTGACAAGTCAATCTTATACCGACCCTGAACTTGTCAAAGTTAAAACGACAATTGGTCATGTGAGGCCCGACTTATAAGGTTGAGTGAAGGTTTAACCCAGCGGCTGTGCGGCCCTTTGAACGCACTTATTTAAAGTTTGGCAGCCTATGAAAGCCTTGTTTTTTGTCTTTTGATTTGTATTTAATTTGAATTTTTTTTGAAGTTCAACTCTTGTGACATGTTAATACATGGTTGAAAGCCGATGAGGGCTATGTTCATATATGAATCTATCTAGAGTTTATTAACCCGGTCTGGCTTTAGACGTTAAGTCGCCGGTGTATGATGATTATGTGCTTGGAGTTCTGGCTCTAAGCTTTGGGATGTTACCCCTTACTACCTTTGGCGTTGTAAGCTGGCGGTATAAACAAATTGAATAGGGCGTTGTGATCTCAATATTCAGGATGTAACCCTTACTGCACGACATATGATGAGTCGGCAGTGTTAACAAATATCAAATGTATGATATTTATTTTGTTATGATTATATGAGGTTTTTCTAAACCGGACTTGGCTATGGACTTTAAGTCGCCAGTATCATTTGGATTGCGCAATTGGGATTATGCGCTTAAAAATCATTGGATTATTACCATCACTCTATGTGGCGCTGTAAGCCGGCAATTTGAGCCAATTCTCCAGGTATGTTTTTTAAATTGTTGGATGAATGTGCGAGGCTTGATAACCCGCCCTGGCTTTGGACGTTAATTCTCCAGTATATTTTGGATTGCGCCATTGGAATCATGCGCTTATAAATCATTGGATTGTTACCTTCACTACATATGGCAATGTAAGCTAGCAGTATAAATCAAACCTACATGTATGGTTTCCTGGTTATATGAATATGCGAGGTTTGATAACCCGCCCTGGCCATGAAATTAAATCGCCAGTATGTTTAGGCTTGAATGGCTTTGCTTAGTCTTTTCAGTGATTACAGAAGACTATATTGGGTTATTACCTGCCCTGGTTTTTGACGTTAAGTCGCCAGGGCACATGTTGTTTAAATTTTGCGCAGAACATGCAGAGCTATGGCTTATATAATAATTCAGTTCAAGCCCATCATCAAAATTGATGTTTCAAATTGATGTTATCAGTTCTTGATTGTTAAAGGCTATAAGCCGCCAGGTTACAAAAATCCAGGATTATAATGGATGCGCATTAAGTCACCATCGGCCAAGAGCCACTGAGTATTTAAACTCCGGAATTACTTGTCAACCGATAAGGTATTCAAATCTTTAATAGCCAAACTTGGCTGGATTATCATGATGATATTGAATGATTAAGGTTTTCATACCGGGTTATATTATTCAAATCTTGAATAGCCAACATGGTTGGATTTTTATTATAGTTAACAATTACCAGTATTATGATTGAGATTTTCGAAGTTAATTTAATGCAATGGTTATTATTTCTTTATTAGTGGATATGATTTGGTCTGCAAAGGAATAGTCCCGGGTCGCTGCAGGCTTACGACCCAGCACTTGGGGGCTACATTATTCAGGTTGAGATTACATCAAATACACGAGTCCCATGCCACTGCCAGCATGTACCATGGCACTTGGGGGCTAATGCAAGGTCATTTTTAACTTGCTTTATTGAAGACATGACTCATCACATCGTAATGAGCCGGCCCTTGGGGGCTAGCAATTGCTCCTGTCAAAAATTCAAGGTATACACGTTTTTAATCCATTATATTGAAGGGCCCATTGCTCAGTTGGTAGAGTACAAAGCTCTTAACCTTATGGACGTGGGTTCGAGCCCCATGGTGGGGGTTACATCATATGATGTTATTTTTAATGAAGTATATATATATATAAAGTCCTAGCTCAGTATTATCTTACTGAGCCGGCACTTGGGGCTACACGTTGCTGTTCAAGTCTATATGATCATATCTACAAAGTCCCTGCTCATTATTCCATAATGACCTGGCCCTTGGGGGCTACATTGGTTGAAGTTTTTATGAGCATAAGGCAATTACAAGTACCAGGTTGCTGCAAGCATGACAAGCCGACACTTGGGGGCTACATATGTGGAATATTCAGTTTGACTAGTGATTGAGATGAACAACCTGAATTTCTTCAAGGTTTCAACATTTATATTGAAGCAAGTCTTAAGTTGCTACTACGCTCCCTTCTTAAGACTTGGGGCTACATGTGATATGCATATAAGGGAGGAACATCCCCAAAGTTCTCAGTTTTGAGTAAGTCGGGGATCATATTGTCAGTTTTGGCCTGAATAAACTCAAGAAGATCAATTACATGACCCAGTGTTAGCAACAATTATGACCCGACATCATCTGTTTTATAACCCGGCAATCTTGGCAAAGATAAACCGGCAAGTTTTAAATCTTTAAGCTGGCTGGAAATCAGATGAGTATTTCAAGACCAATATTTTTGGCAAGCTAGAGTATTGTAAGCCGAGTTAAATGGACTATTCTTTATAATATTTTTTCTACAAGAAATCAATTTCAGCAAATTGATTATGAAGCTGGTCTATTGACCCGGATTTTTTCAAAAGAAGTGCCCGAAATTTTTGCATTGGCAAAATTTGAACATATCTGCTAAAGGAGATTTGCTATGAGATCATGGATACGTATTAAGGAGGAAATGATAAGGACTTAAGGATGATCAGGTGCCGGCTTACAAGAATTTTTAACCCAGAGCACAATCTGTCAAATTTGTTCTTGTCTTTATGTTGCAGGATTAGTTTAACATGGATAAATCCAAATTAAACTGGGGGCTAATGTTCGGGATATACCCCGCGGTATGACCCATCCGGAAATATAACCCGGCCGGACTTGGCGACTCACCAGAGACCTGGCTGGTCTCATGACTAAATCCTCACACTAGGACATCTGCCGTGAAAAATCCACGACACTGCCTAAATCGATTCCGATCAACCCTCTCAAGCTACTACGTAGATGCGCTGGTCTCATGACTAAATCCTCACACTAGGATATCTGCCGTGAAAAATCCACGACACTTGTTGTCAGGGATATTACTAGCAGGTATAAACCGGCTAGAGTAAACCGGATTATGATAATATAATTGTGTAATTGTAAAGCTCAGTAGAGGTTACGGCCCATGAAGGCTTAGGTCCCATGTGTAGAGTTACGGTTTGTAAACCGTCTTGTCATGTAACTTGATAGACAAGGAAGAAAGAGCAGAGACCGAGGCGGACACAAATATGAGCCGGCCTCGGGACTCTGTAAACCGGACCGGGCGTCGCCTCTATATAAAGGGACAACCCGGCGACGGTTCAAGGACAAGCAACAACTCGTCGAGACACAGGCAAGCAATCAGCTCCCTGTTCATCGACGCCCAAGCAATACCAAACCAAACTAGACGTAGGCTTTTACCTTCATCGAAGGGGCCGAACTAATATAAACCCTCTGTGTCCTTTGTGTGCTTTTAACCCCTTCAAGCTAACCCGTGCGATGGTTCCTCAACTAAGTCCGTTAAACCTGACATCTGCCGTGCTAATTCCACGACAGTTGGCGCCCACCATGGGGCCTCCGCACCATGGTTTCGAGTTCTTGAAGGACAGCTTCGAAGGGCTCAAGGGCTATGCGGTCGGCCGGATGACCAAGAGTCGCCGCGGCCGGATCTACATAGACGACGCTGGCTGGGGCCCGGAGGCCGATTCAATCGAATACGGTACCAGGTTCCCTTCGGCGGCATCCACGTCTTCATCGGCAAGATTGGTGAACCGGGACCTGAGCCGGACATCTTCCCCAACATTGTCGAGCCGGCTCAGCGTGCGAGGTCGGCCCGGATCCAGCCTGCCATGAAGCACATCTTCGTCGGAGCAATTCACGGAGTCCAAGCCGAGGACGGATCGGATTCTGGTGGCGAGACAGTGGTCTATTCCGACGATGAATCCTCATCTGGAGAGACTGAATCCTTGTATCAGTTGCGGGACGGCCGATCTGAGGGTGTGTCCGACGGAGACAGTATTTCGGACCCCTTTGATCTGCCAAACCGGGTGGCTGTCTTTATGGCCGGTTCACAACCTACGCCGCAGTCCACGGTGAACGGGGCGAACACAGCAGAAGCTGGTGCAGGGGGAGCGGCCAGGCCCTCTCGCCCTCTGACGCTCTATCCGCCTTAGTCGAGGAGTTAACAACCCGGGCAGTAGCAGTGGTGGCTCCAGCAGACAAGGCGCAACACGATGCAGAGCTCCTGCAGCTGAGGGGCCGGATCGAGCAAGCAAGAGAGGATCTGAAGGCAGAGAAAGCTATGATAGTAACAAGGCAGGCAGAGCTGGATTCTCAGGATTTCCAGCTGAGGATGGAACAGGCTTCTACGCAGGGAGTAAGGAATCGAAGGTACCAGTCTCGTCTACCGTCGGTCTATGAGGCGATGAATCTCTTCAGGACGCCAGGAGCGGGAGCTAGCAATGATCCGGAGGTAAACCGGAGGGCTGCCCCCGCGAGGGGCGAGCCGGTTCAACAGCCCACTGCGGAGCAAGATCGCCGGATTATGTCCACACCCCACGTCTCCACTCCTCCGGGTCATTACTCAAACCCTTTGGATAACATTGTTGCCGCCACTTCACGCCTGGCCGCTTTACCCATTGAGGGGACATCCCCCGTGGCTATGGAGGCACGCAGGGTCAAGGACCTGCTTAACACGGCGTTGACACAGCAGCAAGCGTATTCTTATAGCAGGGAGAGGCTGCATTCAACACCCCGCCACAGCCGAAGTTACACTAGGCATTGGGAGGAACCGGAGGTGTCCAGTAGTGAACGGAGGCGACACCGTCACAGACAGGGTAATCCGGCGGGCGCAGAGGCGCAAGCTCAGGAAGCAGCAAACCGGGTTAGATCTGCGGCCCGCGAGGAGGTCCGCCAACCGATGCCGGTTCACACCACCACAGCAGAAACAGGAGTCACGACGAGTTCCTTTGGGGTGCAGTGTCTTGTCCCCGCTCTACGGAGCATGAAGTTACCCAAGGATTTCAAGGGTCCACGTAAAGTGCCTAATTACACAACAGATTTAGCTCCAGAAGCTTGGGTTGAGAGTTACGAGATGGCCATGGAGATGTTGGACGTGGATGAAGCGGCTTGTGCGAAGTACTTTACCATGATGCTTGAGGGTACAGCCCGGACCTGGCTGAAGGGCTTACCACCAAACTCCATCGGGTCATGGGGTGAGTTACGCCGCCAGTTTATCAAAAATTTCAAGGACATATGCAAGAAGCCAATGTCAGTGGTGGACTTAGCGGCATGTATAAAAGGGGAGTAGGAGCCTACAAGCGCATGGGTGCGACGAGTATCAGAAATCTTGCACTCTTCGAACGGTATCAATCCCAGTACGGCAATAGTGACACTGGAAAACAATTGCCGGTTTGAGTCTCTGAAGTTAAAGCTGGGACGGCTCAAATGGGATTGTAATGACATGGGAACTCTCATGAGCGCTCTGGTGAAATATGGGGACTCCGACAACGCTAAGTATCCAGAAGCGGACGGAGATAAATCTGGAAAGGCAAACAAATCCGGTAAACCGGCGCAGGCTAGTCCGGTGGGAACAAGCTTCTTAGGCAAGCGAAAGGCAGAAGGTGGCTCTGACTTCGTCGCCAACACCCAAGTCCAAGGGAGTTTTCAGCGCAATAAAGGTAAACCGCCTCTACAAACCGGCGGGGGGTCCGTTAGTTGGGAGCAAGAGTTGAGTGAGCCTTGCCCGAAACACGGATCAAAGGAACATCCAGCTAAACATACCATAGGAGAATGCAAGGCCATGATGGAGGCCATGAGCCGGTTCAGATCTAACAACAGGCCACCAGGCGGCGGATCAGGCCCCGGGTTTTACGGTCCGGGTCACCAGGGGAACGGCTCCGGATCAGGATATCGTGGCAACAACAATGGTTATAATAACCAAGGCAATAATCAGCAGCATGGTCAGGGCGGTTACAATAACCAAAACAACCAACAGCAGGGCCAGGGTAATCACCAAGGCAATCAGCAGCGTCAGCAGTCCGGGAATCAGAGTAACCCGAAGGAGCTGAGCGGTGGACAGTATCATGTGTTCACTACGAGTTTGTGCAAACGGGATCAAAAAGTTTTAAAGCGGGCGGTCCACGCGGTTGAATCGGCAACACCACAATTCCTGCGCTGGTCAGAGCAACCTATTGTGTGGAGCAGGGAGGATCACCCGCCGCGAGTTGATAATCCGGGCCAATTGGCCTTAGTGGTAGCACCACAGGTGGGTGGCTACAAATTCACCAAAGTCCTCATGGACGGCGGCAGCAGCATCAATATCTTATATTATGAGACTTTCCGTCGCATGGGGCTGACGGATAAGAAGCTAAGACAGTCAAACACGGTGTTTCATGGAGTGGTGCCAGGTAAATCAGCTTACCCAGTTGGGAAAATTGACCTAGAAGTTACCTTTGGAGATGAACAGGATTCCAGGTCGGAGATGATAACCTTTGAAGTTGTCAAGATCCGGAGCCCATATCACGCTCTGTTTGGAAGATCGGTTTACGCCAAATTTATGGCCAGGCCGTTTTATGTTTATCTATAGCTCAAGATGCCGGGTCACAAAGGAACCATCACGGTTCATGGAAGTCGCAAGATTGCGTTGGAGTGCGAAGAAGGAGACGCTGCTTATGCAGAGGCAGTATGTGCTACGGAAGAGTTGAAGTTTTACAAGGACAATGTTGATCCGGCAGATATGTCCCCGTTGAAAAAGCCAACTACAGAGCATGATCCGGCATTGAAGTTCAAATCTGCGGAGGACACCAAGCAAGTTGACTTTGTGCCAGACGATTCATCCAAGCAGTTCACTATCAGTGCTAACCTTGATCCTAAATAGGAAAGCGCGCTCATCGAGTTCATCCGTGAGAATCGGGATATCTTTGCATGGAAACCTTCTGACATGCCAGGTATACCGAGGGAACTCGCTGAGCACAGCTTACTATTGATCCAAAGTTCAAACTAGTCAAGCAATATCTGTGCCACTTCAACGAAGAAAGGCGCAAGGCCATAGGAGAAGAAGTGGCCAGACTTTTGGCCGCAGGATTCATAGTTGAAGTTTTTCATCCGGAGTGGTTGGCTAATCCGGTGCTGGTGTTAAAGAAAAATGGAAAGTGGAGGATGTGTGTGGATTACATAGACCTGAACAAAGCTTGTCCAACTGATCCTTTTGCTCTCCCACGCATTGATCAGATCATTGATGCTACAGCAGGATGTGAGCGGCTAAGTTTTTTGGATGCATATTCAGGGTATCATCAGATCAAGATGGCAGTTAAGGACCAGGAGAAGACAGCCTTTATAACTCCTTTTGGTGCTTTTTGCTATGTGTCTATGCCTTTTGGGCTCAAGAGTGCCCAAGCAACGTATCAGCGTTGCGTACAGAATTGTCTTAAGGGGCAAATAGGGAGAAACGTTCATGCTTATGTGGATGATATTGTGGTAAAATCAAGGAAGGAGGAGACGCTGATAGAGGACCTCAAGGAGACCTTTGACAACCTTCGAGCTTATAAAATGATGCTTAATCCGGAAAAGTGTGCTTTCGGTGTTCCGGCAGGCAAACTCCTTGGATTCTTAGTGTCAAACAGAGGAATAGAAGCCAATCCGGAGAAGATCAAGGCAATCATGTCCTTGACTAAACCGGCTTGTATCAATGATGTTCAGCGTATCGCTGGCCGGATCACAGCGTTAAGCCGGTTCATCAGCCGTCTGGGAGAGAAGGCGATTCCGCTTTATCAGATGCTGAAAAAGACGGACCGGTTTATATGGAGTGATGAAGCGAACGTTGCGTTTGAGGATTTGAAGCGGCAACTGGCACAGCCGCCGGTCCTTGCTGCCCCTGTTGATAATGAGCCGTTGCTGTTATACGTCGCCGCCAATGCACGGGCAGTCAGCGTGGCAATCGTGGTTGAGCGCAAGGAAGCAGGAAAGGAATATCCGGTTCAACGTCTAGTCTATTATGTCAGTGAAGTTCTCATTGAATCCAAACAAAGGTACCCGCATTGGCAAAAGCTGGTATATGGCGTGTTTATGGCAAACCGAAAGTTAAAGCATTATTTCCAAGGCCACCCAATAACTGTTGTCAGTTCAGCACCATTGGGAGATATAATCCAGAACAGAGAAGCTACTAGCAGAGTGGCGAAGTGGGCCATTAAGCTTAGCCCACACGGATTGAAGTATGTGCCACGCACCGCTATCAAATCGCAAGCATTGGTGGATTTCATCAATGATTGGACAGAACTGCAAGCACCAGAGGAGAAGCCGGATCTTACATACTGGACGATTCACTTTGATGGTTCAAGGCAGTTAGAAGGCTCGGGGGCTGGAGTTGTTTTAACTTCCCCGCGAGGGGACAAGTTTTGTTATGTCCTCCATTTACTATTTCCTTGTACTAATAACGCAGCTGAGTATGAAGCATTGCTTCATGGCTTACGGATGGCTAAGGAGATGAACTTGAGCCGGGTCAAGTGTTTTGGCGATTTAGATTTAGTGGCACAGCAGGTATCCGGCAAGTGGGATTCAAGAGACCCTCTCATGGCAGCCTACAGACGAGAAGTTGAAGCAGTCGCAGGATATTTCAAAGGGTATCAGGTGGATCACATAGACCGGCGAAGGAATGAAGCGGCCGATGCTCTGAGCCGGCTGGGTTCTCAACGTAAACCGGTACCACCGAATACTTTTTTGGATGAGCTGCACAGTCCATCAGTTCAAGTACCATCGGAGGAAGATCTGGCCGTTCCTGATCCGGAGGCACAGCTAGTTGCAGCACTTCACGTTATTCCGGATTGGACGCTCCCATACTTGGCATATCTAAGCCGTGGGGAGTTGCCGGACGATGAGGTCGAAGCAAGACAGATAATCCGGCGCTCCAAATCCATGACAATTGCAAACGGAGAACTTCACCATCGCAGTGTTTCTAGAGCGTTTCAGCGGTGCGTGTCGTCTGAGGAAGGTTGTGATATCCTGCATGAGATCATGAAGGGGATTGTGGTCATCATGCCGGTTCAAAATCCTTGGTGGCTAAAGCTTTTCGACATGGGTTCTATTGGCTGACAGCCCATGCTGATGCAGCGGATCTAGTCCGGAGGTGTGATGCTTGTCAGAAATTTTCACGACGTGCTCTTGTTCCGGCACAGGAGCTCCGGATGATACCGATTACTTGGCCATTTGCGACTTGGGGGCTTGATATGGTGGGGCCTTTCAAACGATCCCAGGATCAAAAAACTCATCTGCTGGTGGTTGTGGATAAGTTTACAAAGTGGATTGAGGCAGAGCCTGTGAGCAAGTGTGATGCGGCAACAGCGGCTAAATTCATCAAAAAGGTAATTTTCCGGTTTGGCTTTCCACACAGCATCATCACAGACAATGGCACCAATTTATCTAAAGGAGAGATGGAAGAGTTTTGTCAACGAGAGCATATTCGTCTAGATGTATCTTCTGTAGCTCACCCTCAATCCAATGGTCAAGCTGAAAGAGCGAATCAGGAGATTTTGCGAGGTATCAAGCCCCGGCTTATGACTCCCCTGCAAAGAACACCAGGGTGCTGGGTTGAGGAGTTACCTTCTGTCCTCTGGAGCATCAATACTATGCCGAACCGGTCCACAGGTTATACACCTTTCTTCATGGTGTATGGTGCTGAAGCGGTCCTTCCAAGTGATATCCGTCATGATTCGCCACGGGTGACGGCTTATGTTGAAGCGGCCAATGAGCAGGCAAGACAGGACAGTTTGGACCGGCTGGATGAAGAACGTGACATAGCAGCAGCACGGTCCGCGATTTATCAACATGACTTGCGCAGATATCACAGCCGCCGGATCAGGACCAGGACGTTCCAGGAGGGAGATTTGGTACTCCGGCTCATCCAGGACCAAACAGACATGCACAAACTATCCCCGCCTTGGGAAGGGCCCTTCGTGGTCAGCAAGAATCTGCACAACGGTTCATATTACCTAGTGGACGTTCGAGAACACAAGGACTCACGTACATCGGAGGAAGAGACAAAGAGGCCGTGGGACATTGCCCTCTTACGACCCTACTATACCTGAGCCATGAGCTCTGCTGTATTCTATGTATATATTATGATTAATGAATAAACCGGCACCCTCGATAAAACGGGGGATCAGCCTTTTTTCCAATATATATAAATATCTTATGGTGATAACCATCTAAAGTTTATTTCTCTTAATATATATCATTTTCATTAAGAAAATAAGATGTTTTGATCAGTCTATCTGGTTATGCAGGATGATTCCTCATATAGGTACTCTACAGCTGTGCTAAAGGGCTTCCTGTTCAAACATAGGTCGTATTCGAACCAAGGAGAACATAGCCATTCCTGTTCAAACATAGGTCATATTCGAACCAACGAGAACATGACAAAGGCCAGTAGGGGGCTACGGATCGTATTCGAATCCTAGCTTAGCCCCCATGGTCCGGTTTGTATGATCGTATTCGAATCATAAGCCCCTTGGATCGTATTCGAATCCATTGCTTGGCTAAAATTTAAAAGGCCAGTAGGGGGCTACGGATCGTATTCGAATCCTAGCTTAGCCCCTATGGTCCGGTTTGTATGATCGTATTCGAATCATAAGCTCATTGGATCGTATTCGAATCCATTGCTTGGCTAAAATTTCAAGGCCAGTAGGGGGCTACGGATCATATTCGAATCCTAGCTTAGCCCCTATGGTCCGGTTTACTGATCGTATTCGAATCAGAAGTCTCGATTTGGAGCCTGGCAGCTCGCAAAAAGCCTCGACTACATGGTTTACTTGCAAACCTGTGTTTTTTGTATTTCTGTTCTCGTTTGTTTCTATGGTTCTTTAATCCGGAGTGGGACAACTTCAAGATTGACCACATATCTTCAAAAGTCTGGACAAAGCTCCAGCATTATTTAAACCGGTAGTTTATGTAAACCCGGAATTATTATTGGGTCTATCCCAAAGGCTCCCTCAGAAAACTGCAAAGTTCGCCGGATTAAAGGATATCAAGCATACTTAATCACAGGTATGAAGTTATTTCTGGTGTAAAACAGATACTTGTTTGATATATTTATAAGAGTGCTTTAATCGGTCCGGCGATAAACCGCTAGGACATCTTTCAAGTATTTATCTATGCAGAAACAGATAGTATGCAGGATAAAACATAATCAGACAAAGGATTCAAATTTACAGACGCCAAAACAAAGTTTTGACATCCGGATTAAAACAACAATGTTTTGAGCTATCCTATTACAAGGCATAGCAAGCCTGAACGGATTAAAGTTTTTCCAGCAAAATGAGACTGCAACTACAAAGATAAGCTGTGTGGCTTATGCTTCCTCCTGCTGCGACGGCTGAGGATCGGCCTGTTCCGGAGCTTCTTCGTCTTCTTGAAGCGGCTGAAAGTTAGGGACGCACCAATCGATTTTTGTTAAAGCACGGAAGTACATCTCTTCCGTAATCAGATCAGACGGATCAACATCTGGAGCGAAAGTGTGGGGCGCACTGGTGGGATTAGATTCACGGTATCATAAACCGGTCGATCCACCCGCTCATTCTGTAAATCGTACGCCGGATGATACCTGGTCAAATCTGATTCAACAACAAGTTTGCTAGCAAGAGGACGCATCTCCTTCGTCAAAGCATGAAGGTCTTTACCAGTGAAGGCCGATCCATCTTCTTTGGTGCTGGGATACCCATTCAGAGCTTCTTCCGGATCAAAGTCTGGAACCCACGCTTTGGCTCTGGTGAGCGCTACAAGAGAACCGGCTCGGGCAGCAGACTTCTTCACTTCTTCCAAGCGTGCTGGCAAGATAGAAAGCTTCTCCAGAGTGCCTTGGATAGTGGTGGGAGCCGGTTTATTGAAAGACATTGCGCTTATAATCCTTTGAGCGCCGGAATACAGCTGCTCAACCAGAGTATAAGATGCCTTGAGTTTCTTCCGTAAGTCATCCCCAAGATGGGTGACGCGGCGCCCTGTATATGATTATCACAGTTAAACCAGAACGGATTAAAAATTGCAGAAATGAAAGCATGTGCAGGTTAAGTATTTACCGAAGACGGCAGAAGTCATAAGTTCTATTTGCCGCTTTAAACCGGGCAACTCTTCTGTCACCGGATTAAGAGCTTCCTCAGCGTCCTTTGCTCTCTTTTCAAGAGCATTTTTCTGCACTTCCCAGGTTGCCCGCTCTGATTCAAAGTATTTCTTCAACTGTTCAGCAGTGGTTAAGCTCAGCGCCAGATCTTTTTTTTGCCTTGGCAGCAGCAGATTCTGTTTCAGCAAGTCTATTCCGGAGTTCAATTATTTCTTCAGCCCTCCGGTTCAAGTCAGCCTGCAAGGGAAATCAAGTGGAATAAGGGACAAAATTCAGACAAGTCTCAAGCACATAACCAAGTTATCCACTTGACACTTGGGGGCTAATGGGCAGTTGAAGTATCAAAGAGTGACAATTAAAGACAAGTCTCAAGCACACAAACAAGTTGTCTACTTGACACTTGGGGGCTAATGGGCAGTTGAAACACCAAAAGAAAGATTCAGACAAGTCCCAGGCACATAACCGAGTTATGCCCCTGGCACTTGGGGGCTAATGTAAGATTATTTGTTCATGTTGAAAGTACCGGTTCACCTTTCAACAAAGCTAAACCGGAACTTGGGGGCTACCATGACATAGATGGAAATACAAAGAAAGAAAAAACAAAAGACAAGTCAGATACCTCATACTTGTCCTTCATCATGTTGACCAAGCCTGCTTCATAATCCCGACTATTATGCAGTCGGTTCAAATATCTGGAATAAAGCTCCTGGGCACTGAGCTCGGCGAAACTAGACAAATCTATACTCCACTTGCCCTTATCTTGCTGGAGTTTCTCCGCTTTAGCAGTATGCTTGGCTAAAATGACAGGCTCAGCAGGAGCAGTATAACCTGTACCGGTTATTTGAACATCAGGAGGAGAGGCAGTGGCCGGTTGTGGAGTGGCAGTATGAGCCGGACTAGCGGGAGCCGGGCTAGTCCGTGGAGGGTTGGCCCGGGCAGGACTCGCCGGTTCATGCACATCTTCGATGTTGGGATTCTCAGGAGCAGTGGCATAATTATGATCCATGGGAGCGGGATCTTCCAGCTGAACTGTAGGCTCATTTTCCGGAAGGATGACTGTATCCGGATCAGCTGCCGGGTCATCAGTGGCAGTCTCAGCAGCGGTTTTACCGGCCTTTGCCCTTTTGCTAGGCTTAGGCTTGCTGAAAGGATATGGAAAAGAAATCAGAGTTACAAAAGCAAATACAAAGATAAAACAGATGAAATAAAGGACTTACCCAGGGACAGTCTTCAGAGTTGGGACTTGTGTAGCAGTGGATTCGCCAGAAGAAGATAAGGGAGTCTCCTGATAATTAGGGTCAGACGGTTTAAGTGGTTTGCGTATAAGTCCAGCCTTGGGATGAAGAAGAGTTGGGGAAAGTAAAACCTCAATGCGGCGCCTCCGAGCCGGCGTAAGAGATATTCCGGAAGACTCAACTACAAGGCCACTATGGCGTGTAGCCCGGCGAGCTTCATGTTGCTGCTTCTTCAAAAGAAAATTGGGGTCCAGTTGAGCGTAAGGATGAGAAAACTGATATTTCCGGACTACCCGACGAATTTTTGGTGGAGGTGGTTCTGAATCTGAAGAAAGAGTGATTACCTCAGTTTCTGCCGCTTTATCCCCTTCAGCCAAATCCTGTGAAAAGACACTGTTAACACAAATCCGGATAAAAAGTGAACAAATCGTACCCGGATTAACTCATACCTCATAATCCGGATCATCTTCTTCAGCATGTGAACCGGAGCCAGCGGCCGCTTTTCTCTTCTTAACAATGAAGGTTTTCCGGCGCGGCTGTTTGCCTGACTTATCCTGAGGTTTCCTCTTCCAGAAAGGGTCGTCGACCTGTGCAAAAGATGAGAGATGAATGGAAGATAATTTAAAGGAACAGATTAGAAACAAACATAAGAGATTAAGTCTTACCGCAGGCAGTTTGTTCTTCTTATAGTATGGAGCCAATCCGGTTTGGCTACATTCTTCTAAGGAGATGTTGAGCATTTTCTTGGCAGATTCAATAACTTCCGTTTCAGAAAGTGTTACATCAGAAAACCGTTGAGGATCATCCGGCTTTCCGGAATACTTACACGTCAAACTGGAGCGACGGCTCAGAGGGAGGATACTCCAGGCAAGCCAGCAGCGCATAAAATCAACTCCAGTTAATCCGTTGGCCATAAAGGCTTTGAGTTTGGCGAGCCGAGAGGCAAACCGGGTCCGTTCTGAGGAACTAAGACGCTGCGGCAGAGGGTGATCTTCAGGAAGACGATATTCGCGATAACCCGGCAGTGGGTTCTCTCCTTCAGGTGAAGTGTCATGGCAGTAGAACCAAGGCTTGTTCCAATCTTTGGGGTGTGTATGGAGAGCAGCATGAGGAAAGACCGCATCCCTTCTCTTTTGAATGCTGACCCCACCCAGTTCTTGATGAGGTCCGCCAGTAAACTCAGTGCGCCGGTTCAAATGGAAAAAATCTCGGAACAAGTCGACAGATGGCTCCTCTTGAAGATACACCTCGGAGAAAACTTGGAAATCGCAGATGTTTGATATGGAGTTTGGACCTATGTCCTGAGGGTGAAGTTGAAAAGCGGCAAGCACGTCCCGGAAGAACTTTGAACCGGGAGGACTAAAGCCTCGGGCCATGTGGTCAAAGAAGACAATAACTTCTCCTTCTTTGGGAGTAGGGGGGCATTCATTTCCTGGGGCCTACCATTTCAGAACTGCTTGAGGGTCCAGAGTGCCAACTGCAGCAGCATTAGCTAAATCTTCTTCCGTGATGATGGAAGGAACCCAGTCGCAAGAAACAAACTGCTTGGCAGACATATTACCAGAAGGAAAGTGCTGAAAAGGTGAAGTATAAAATCCGGATTATTTAGGTACAGAGGCATAAACCGGATCATATGTGCAAAATCACATCGACGGTTTAGACAAGGGACTAATGACATTACTAACCCGGAAGTAAGCAGGAAACGAGCTACTACCGGTTCATGATAACAAAAGAGAGGAGCTAAACCGTCGTGTTCATTGTCGATGCATTACAGAAGCAATATATGACCGACTAAACCGGCGAATATCTTACAGATCTATAAGGATGAAGAAACAAGTTTCTACAGAAAGCTAAGGTAAAATAGATCTGAGCGGTAAGAAAAAGAGAAAACTTATGCAGGTCTATTACAGAAGAACTACGGGGGTCTTATACAGAGCGGATGAATCTAAGGAATGAATCTAATGCCAAAATCTAAGCATAAGGCAGCGGAGCGGAAGCAACTTTCAAAGATAAATCCAAGGTTAAAACTACAACGGGCATGGTGTATAGGATGAACAGCCGAAGCTTTTGAGGTCTAATGGCGGAGGCATAGAAGAACCCTAAGCTACGGATCTACGTCAAGGGAAAAATAAGTACCTGAGACAGAAAGAAACGACGGGCGGCGAGTTATCTGGTCGCATTCAGGTTGATGCAGCGGCCGGACTTGATGACGACGACGAGCTCGATGGACGACGGCGGAAGCTCGGGGGAGGCGACGGAGGAAGAAGACGAGCGGAAGGAGACTGAGAAGAGATGCGGCGGTATTTATAAAGGGGAAGAGACGAAACGGAAAGCGCGGGATTTGAGGAAGTAAAAGATTGGATAAAGATTTCCTGTCGCCTTGATTCTCGGGATAGCCTTTAAAACAAAGGTAACAAACAGCTGCGCGCGATAAATGCGGAAGTGATGTCACGATCGAATTAAGTGATTTCCAAGGATGACGTCATTGCCGGTTTACAAAAACTGAGAAGATATAAGAAAGAAGATTATGCAAGACTGGGAAGACTGATATGAACAAGTTCAAATCATTCTGGGGCCTAATGTCAGGGATATTACTAGCAGGTATAAACCGGCTAGAGTAAACCGGATTATGATAATATAATTGTGTAATTGTAAAGCTCAGTAGAGGTTACGGCCCATGAAGGCTTAGGGCCCATGTGTAGAGTTACGGTTTGTAAACCGTCTTGTCATGTAACTTGATAGACAAGGAAGAAAGAGCAGAGACCGAGGTGGACACAAATATGAGCCGGCCTCGGAACTCTGTTAACCGGACCGAGCGTCGCCTCTATATAAAGGGACGACCCGGCGACGGTTCAAGGACAAGCAACAACCCGTCGAGACACAGGCAAGCAATCAGCTCCCTGTTCATCGACGCCCAAGCAATACCAAACCAAACTAGACGTAGGCTTTTACCTTCATCGAAGGGGCCGAACTAGTATAAACCCTCTGTGTCCTTTGTGTGCTTTTAACCTATTCAAGCTAACCCGTGCGATGGTTCCTCAACTAAGTCCGTTAAACCGGACATCTGCCGTGCTAATTCCACGACACTTGTGCTTCGGAATAGCACCATATTCTTCATGATAGAAAGTCTCCTATGATGTCACTTTCATATACTAGTGGGAATATTTCATTATAGAACTTGGCTTGTATATTCCAACAATGGGCTTCCTCAAAGGCCCTAGGTCTTCATCAGCAAGCAAGTTGATGCACACCCACTAGTTAGTTTTTGAGCTATCATACACTTATAGCTCTAGTGCATCTGTTACATGGCAATCATGAAGGAAATATGCCCTAGAGGCAAAAATAAAGTTGTTATTTATATTTCCTTATACATCATGATAAATGTCTTTTATTCATGCTAGAATTGTATTAACCGGAAACTTGATACATGTGTGAATACATAGACAAAACATAGTATCCCTTGTATGCCTCTACTAGACTATCTCGTTAATCAAAGATGGTTGCGTTTCCTAACCATAGGCATGTGTTGTCATTTGATCAACGAGATCACCTCATTAGGAGAACTGTGTGATCGACAAGACCCATCCGTTAGCTTAGCACAATGATCGTTTAGTTTTATTGCTATTGCTTTCTTCATGACTTATACATGTTCCTCTGACTAGGAGATTATGCCACTCCCGAATACCGGAGGAAATCTTTGTGTGCTACCAAACCCGACAACATAACTAGGTGATTATAAAGATGCTCTAAGGTGTTTCCAAAAGTGTTTGTGGTGTTGGCATAGATCAAGATTAGGATTTGTCACTCCGAGTGCCGGAGAGGTATCTCTGGGCCCTCTCGGTAATACACATCATAATAAGTCTTGCAGGCAAATGACTAATGAGTTAGTCATGAGATGATGTATTACGGAACGAGTAAAGAGACTTACCGGTAATGAGATTGAACTAGGTATGATGATACCGATGATCGAATCTCGGGCAAGTAACATACCGATGACAAAGGGAACAACGTATGTTGTTATGCAGTTTGAAAGATCTTCGTAGAATATGTAGGAGCCAATATGAGCATCCAGGTTCCGCCATTGGTTATTGACCGGAGATGTGTCTCGTTCATGTCTACATAGTTCTCGAACCCGTAGGGTCCACACGCTTAACATTCGATGATGATTTGTATTATGAGTTATGTGTTTTTGATGACCGAAGTTTGTTCGGAGTCCCAGATGAGATCACGGACATGACGAGGAGTCTCAAAATGGTCGAGACATATAGAATGATATATTGGACGATGTTATTCGGACGCCGGATGAGTTTCGGGGGTCACCGGATAAATATCGGAGTGCCGGAAGGGTTATCGGAACCACCGGGGAAGTAATGGGCGAGGGAGTCCTGGATTACGGGGTCCTCGGGCGTCTGGGCTACGTAACATGGGTCTTACTAATGGGCCATGAAGATACAAGATGAAAGTCCCCCCCTCGTGTCCGGATGGGACTCTCCTTGGCGCGGAAGGCAAGCTGGATGTGCAGATATGAATTCATTTCTCTGTAAACCGACTTTGTACAACCCTAGCCCCCTCCGGTGTCTATATAAACCAGAGGGTTTTAGTCCGTCGGGGCAATCATAATCATACAGGCTATACATCTAGGGTATAGTCATTACGATCTCGAGGTAGATCAACTCTTGTAACCCCTATACTCATCAAAGTCAATTAAGCAGGATGTAGGGTATTACCTCCATGAAGAGGGCCCGAACCTGGGTAAAACATCGTGTCCCGGGCCTCCTGTTACCTTCGATCCTTACACGCATAGTTCGGGATCCCCTACCCGAGATCTGCCGGTTTTGACACCAACATTGGTGCTTTCATTGAGAGTTCCAATGTGCCGTCGTCGAAAGGCTCGATGGCTTCACCAATCACCTACAAAAATGCTATCGGGAAGGAGATTTTTCTCCCTGGGGAGATCTTCGTGTTCGGCGGCTTCACACTGCGTGCCAACTCGCTTGGCCACCTGGAGCAGATCGATAGCTACGCTCCTGGTCACCAAATCAGTTTTGGAAACCTGAACTATGTCGCCGATATCCGAGGAGACTTGATCTTCCAAGGGTTCGCGGCTCCAACCACCGCTTCGGCCTTAGATCCAGAGCGCATCACCCAGTCCGAAGACGGGAATCTCGAGACCGCCGGACTATCTGCGGCCATAAAGCTCAACACTGGACAACCAGAGAGGATAGCGTCACCGACAGTTATCACAAAGCGGAACTCTTCTCCGAACATTAGCTCCGAACCCTTGGAGTCCGCGTCTTGCGAGTTCAGCCAGGGAACTTCGGTCCCCATCCAAACCTCGCTCTTAAACGAGGCCCTGGACTTAATGTGATCCCATGCCATCACAGAGGAACCGCTTCCTAATTGCGCCCAGCCCGGACTAGGGGCTGAATATAGGGAACTTTACTTCCACTCACCACCCACTTTATAGGCACTATTGATAATCTAACGGACATGCTTGACCACGCCTCCGAAGACATCGACGGTATAGATGACGATGCCGGAGAGGAGCAGGCCCAAAACCTGCCGTTCACCAAACGTTGGATGGCCACTTCCTCATACGACGTGTACATTGTGGACACACCTAAATAAGGCGACGGCGATGATAAGAAGGATCCAGTCGAGGAGGAACCTCCTGAGATATCGCCGAAGCGTCGACGTCAGCGGCACCGCTCTAAATCACGCCGCGGAAAAGACAGCGATACCGACATTGGAGAAAATGATACTCCGGAGAACGCCAAAGAACAAGAAGACCCCATCGAACCAACATCCGAACAGGATGATCGGGAGGAGGGGCAAGTCAACCCTGACGAGCAAGCAAGGAACGAAGACTCGAAGGATAGCAGCTAGCTGCCGCTCTCCGAGGATGATGTAAGCCTCGGCGATGAAGATTTTATCGTGCCAGAGGAATCCCTTGAACAAGAGTGCTTTAAGTGCCGGCTAATAGCCACGGCAAGAAGCCTAAAAAAGAAGCAGCAGCAGCAGCAGCTTCAAGCTGACCAAGAACTGCTCAACAACAGATGGACTAATGTCCTGGCAGCCGAAGAATACGGCCTTGAACGCCCAACAAAGAGTTACCCGAAGCGTAAGCTGCTCCCCCAATTCAACGATGAAGCGCGGGAGCCCATACCACCAGCGCGTAACACGGCAGACGGGCCTGACCGACTGCCACGCGGCCGGGACAGAACGACAGCTCAAGTCGAACACCAACCTGCACCACCTCGCCGTAAAAGCAGAGAAACAACAGCTCGGGGATACACATATGACCTGCGACAGGACCTGGAAAATAGAGCAGCTCAGACTAGATCAATCTATGGATCGCGGGGGCGTGTCCCGGCACGAGAGGATGGTTACCAATCCTAGCGCGACAAGCAAAACCACGCCCGGGCCAAAAACCGCATACGTACTTCATTCGAACTGCGTCGTGACGTAGCCCGATACAGAGGTGCCGCACACCCCCTATGCTTCACCAATGAGGTAATGGAGCACCAGTTCCCAGAAAGGTTTAAACCTGTGAACATCAAATCATACGACAGGCATAACAGTTCCCGCAATATGGATTGAAGATTTTCTTCTCCACATTCACATGGCTCGCAGGGACGATCTACATGCCCTCAAATACCTTCCCCTCAAACTTAAGGGACCAGCACGGCACTGGCTGAACAACCTACCAGAAAACTCTATTGGTAGTTGGGAAGACTTGGAGGACGCATTCATAGACAACTTCCAAGGCACCTATGTTCGGCCCCCAGACGCCGATGACCTTAGTCATATAATCCAGCAACCCGGGGAATCGGCCCGGCAGCTATGGACTAGGTTCCGAATTAAAAAGAACTAGATTGTGGATTGTCTGGACGTCTAAGCCCTCACGGCTTTCAAACATAGAGTCCAATATGAGTGGCTCGCCCGGCACCTCGGCCAAGAGAAGCCGAAGTCCATGACAGCCCTCACCACACTTATGACCCATTTTTGCACGGGAGAGGATAGCTGGCTCGCTCATAGAAGCAATAGCACCAGCAACCCAGGCACCTCCGAAACCAGGGACGGTAATGGCAAGCCACGACGCGACAAGCACAAGCGTCGGAACAATAACGATGGAACCCAAGAAACGGCGGTCAACGCCGGATTCAGCAGCTCCTAACCCGGTCAATGGAAGAAGCCATTCAAGGCAAACAGAGATGGCCCGTCGAGTCTAGATAGAATCCTTGATTGGCCTTGCCAGATTCACGGCACCCCCGATAAACCCGCCAATCATAAAAAAAATTGGGTCTTTAAACAGGCCGGCAAACTCAACGCCGAACACAAGGGAAAAGGATCGCCGAGCGACGACGATGGCCAAGAGCCACGTCAACCGAACACAGGGGGACAAAAGCAATTTCCCCCCGAAGTAAAAACAGTGAATATGATATATGTCACACATATCCCTAAAAGGGAACGCAAGCGCGTACAACGGGACATCTACGCCATAGAGCCGGTCGCCCCAAAATTCAACCCATGGACGGCTTGTCCGATCACCTTCGATTGAAAGGACCACCCAACCAATATCCATCATGGAGGTTCGGTAGCACTGGTCCTCGATCCAATCATTAGTGGATTCCACCTCACACGAGTCCTCATGGACGGCGGCAATAGTCTTAATATACTTTATCAAGACACTACCCGCAAAATGGGCATCAATTTGTCAAGAGTCAAGCCCACTAAAACTACCTTCAAGGGAATAATACCTGGTGTGGAGGCCTGCTGCACGGGCTCAATCACACTGGAAGTCATCTTCGGTTCGCCGGACAACTTCCGAAGCGAGGACTTGACCTTCGATATCGTCCCTTTCCGCAGCGGCTATCACGCACTGCTCGGACGCGCCGCTTTCGCCCGCTTCAACGCGGTTCTGCACTACGCCTACCTAAAGCTCAATATGCCCGGTCCACGTGGCATCATTACAATCAGCGGAAGCGTGGAGCGCCCCCTCCATACTGAGGAGAATATCGTGGCCAGCGTGGCCGACGTACAAAGCGGCCCTGTCAAGCCGCACACCTTATCCGCTACTAGGCCGCCAGACTTTATTGCGCAAGGCTGGACAGTTCCGCATACCGACAACCCGACAAACCTAGGGTGGGATTAGCAATTTCGCATCTGTCGATCGCAACGTACAACATCGAAATTCATACCGCGCATGCATAACTATGCACTCAAAATACCTTGGGCATCAGCGGAGGCAATACACAGGACAGACCTATATCACGGTTCGACCTTATATGGCCCTCCCCTTTCTCTAATTATCTTTTTTATTTTTATCACAGGTGAAATCAAAACCTACTCATCCTACGGACTCACGAAAGACTCTCCGAGCTTGGTTCCGTATAGATAGCCGAAGACCATTCCCCACAAGGAATCTTTCTTACTTAGGCAAAAGCGATGCAGACGTGTGGCAGGAAGGTTTAAGGAATTTCGTAGGCCACAAACTTCCCTCAAAGAACCTGTATAGAGCTTTTCCCTCAGCCCTAGACCCCCGACATGTAAAATGGCCTTGGTGATTATGGTACCCTCTATAAGACTACGCTTTGATGTATCAATCAGATTACAGTGAACCAAATTCTTATTCGGCATCGTCTTTACTTAAATGTTGTCTCTTCGGTTGTCTCATGAACACACCTCGGCACAAATGGCCAGGGGCTCTATAAGGTAACATATGTGTTTCCAAACAAAAAGTCTGAACAGCTTAACAACACAATTCGGCGTCCCGAGCTCGACAGTATATGCATCAGCTCTGAATCATGTCTTTGGTCAATAGTTGAGTTGCCCGGCTCCTGTGTTTGCCACCTTACGTTCCATCTAATCGGCTAGGGTAGTAAAGGGAGAACTATTGTGATTGTGTTTCTGGTTCACCCGGTTAAGCACCTCAGTAGAGAAACCCGAAAACTATATGTCATGATGTGGCGAGAGCTGGTCAGCCGGTCGGCGACTTATTACAATCTTTAGCGATTTTTCCCGTATTACACAAAGGACTGGTTCACGATCACATAGGTAACGCACCCACATTGGGGCAGCCACGTACATACTAGGGCTAAGTGAGAGCAATAAAACCGAATAGTCTGATTGCCTGGTTCGCCGCACTGATACATCCTTCATGGACCAAGACGTTGGGTTAAGTGTATTCATGTGCAACTTCGAACACCCCGGTAGTATCTACATGGGGGTTGAAGCCAGCGATTGGGAACTCTTAGTCTCAGGTATAAAAACAGCCGCACGGGAGGATAAAACTCTTCATAAAGAAAATGATATATTACAAAAGACTTAGTCCATGATACAAAACTCCCGAACCATTCGGACTCGTTCATTCGAACGCTACATCCTTGGAGCATTGGCCTTCTATAAGGCGGGCACCCATTAATACGTCCTCAAAATAGCGCTCTTGTGTGCGGTGGTCCTTGCTTTCGGGCGAACTCTCAAATGCTACCTTCTCGGCCTTCATCTTCTCCTAGTGCATCTTGACACGGGCAAAGGCCATTCGCGCCCCTTCCATACAAGACCACGTCTTGGCATTGTTGATTCAGGGCAGCGCATCGACGAGACGCCGCACGAGGCCAAAGTAGCTGTCCGGGATATCTTCGACCAGCCACAACCGGACTATGACGTTCCTCATGGCCACGATGGACATCCTATGCAGCTCCGCCCATTGTGCCATTTGGTCATTTAGCAGTCCGGGACGCTTCTGCCCCGCAAACTGCGACCAGAAGAGCTTCTCCGTCACGTACCCCTCCTGGGCCTGGAAGAGTTGGGCAGAATCTGCAGCATTCTTCGGTAGATCCGCATATGCGTCTGGAGAACTCCACAGTCGATTAAGTAAGGCATACTTCTGATCCCCAAATTTAGCCTGTAAAAGAAAGGCCTTACCAGCCACTGATACGTCTCCAATGTATCTATAATTTTTTATTGTTCCATGCTATTATATTATCTGTTTTGGATGTTTAATGGGCTTTAATATGCACTTTTATATTATTTTTGGGACTAACCTACTAACCAACGGCCCAGTGCAAATTGCCGTTTTTTGCCTATTTCAGTGTTTCGCAGAAAAGGAATACCAAATGGAGTCCAAACGGAATGAAACCTTCGCGAGGACCGTTTATGGAACAAACGCAATCCAGGAGACTTCGAGCACAAGTCTGGGAAGACACGAGGTGGCCACGAGGCAGGAGGGCGCGCCCAGGGGGGTAGGCGCGCCCCCACCCTCGTGGGCCCCTCGTAGCTCCACCGACGTACCTCTTCCTCATATATATATTCATATACCCTGAAAACATCCGGGAGCATCACGAAACCCTATTTCCACCGCCGCAGCCTTCTATACCCGTGAGATCCCATCTTGGGGCCTTTTCCGGAGCTCCGCCGGAGGGGGAATCGATCACGGAGGGCTTCTACATCAACACCATAGCCTCTCCGATGATGTGTGAGTAGTTTACCACAGACCTTCGGGTCCATAGTTATTAGCTAGATGGCTTCTTCTCCCTCTTTGGATCTCAATACAAAGTTCTCTTTGATCTTCTTGGAGATCTATTCGATGTAATACTTTTTGCGGTGTGTTTGTCGAGATCCGATGAATTGTGGGTTTATGATCAAGATTATCTATGAACAATATTTGGTTCTTCTCTGAATTCTTATATGTATGATTTAATATCTTTGCAAGTCTCTTCGAATTATCTGTTTGGTTTGGCCTACTAGATTGATCTTTCTTGCAATGGGAGAAGTGCTTAGCTTTGGGTTCAATCTTGCGGTGTCCTTCCCCAGTGATAGTAGAGGCAGCAAGGCACGTATTGTATTGTTGCCATCGAGGATAAAAAAGATGGGGTTTATGTCATATTGCATGAGTTTATCCCTCTACATCATGTCATCTTTCTTAATGCGTTACTCTATTCTTATGAACTTAATACTCTAGATGCATGCTGGATAGCAGTCGATGTGTGGAGTAATAGTAGTAGATGCAGAATCGTTTCAGTCTACTTGTCATGGACGTGATGCCTATATACATGATCATGCCTAGATATTCTCATAACTATGCACTTTTCTATCAATTGCTCGACAGTAATTTGTTTACCCACCGTAAGATTTGCTATCTTGAGAGAAGCCACTAGTGAAATCTATGGCCCGCGGGTCTATTTTCCATCATATTAATCTCCCATCAACTAACTATTTTTATCGTAGTTTATTTTGCAATCTTTACTTTTCAATCTATACAACAAAAATACCAAAAATATTTATCTTATTATCTCTCTCAGATTTCACTTTTGCAAGTGGTCGTGAAGGGATTCACAACCCCTTTATCGCGTTGGTTGCAAGGTTCATAATTGTTTGTGCAAGTAATAGGGATTTGTGTGTAGTCTCCTACTGGATTGATACCTTGGTTCTCAAAAACTGAGGGGAATACTTACCCTACTTTGCTGCATCACCCTTTCCTCTTCAAGGGAAAAACAACGCATGCTCAAGAGGTAGCAAGAAGGATTTCTGGCGTCGTTGCCGGGGAGATCTATGCACAATTCAAGACATACCAAGTACCCATCACAAACTCTTATCCCTCGCATTACATTATTTGCCATTTGCCTCTCATTTGCCTCTCCCCACTTCACCTTTTCATTTTCTTCGCCTTCTTCCCGTATGTATCTTTGTTTGTGTTTCCATCTGCCTTCTATTTTCTTGCTAAAAATCTATTGATATGGATCCACTTAAAGTGTTCTACTTGTATCATCTTCGATCCTTATGCGCTCGTGCTGAAACCCCAACTAGCCTAGTTGATGGGAAATCTTTAGATGAGCATGCTCATTTTGTGCGTCACCGTTTGTCTGAAAAAGGGAGACTCTTATGGGATCAAATAAACATATTGATGTGTTATGCTTCGAATGTTTGTGAAATTTATGATTTTACTTGTTGCTTTAAGAACCCTAAAAAACACCTCCCCTACCTATGTGAGTTTAATGATAATGAAATCTTATCTTTTTATGCAAAGGGTGTTTATAGTTACTACAATATCTAACAAATTGAAGAATTTGTTGCTTTTAAGTGTGCTCATGAAGTTGCTTCTTTGATTGAAAAGTATGATATTACTCTCTACGAATCTGAAATTTTTGACATACTTAAATATTGCTATGAAAACTATACTCATAATGCCTATGTTAAGGAATTTATTGAGAGAATGGCCGTTAATTTGGAAGAAAATAATGACATGCACGAATCTATAGATAATTATGATTCTGATGATTTGATTGAAATATCCCTTGATGAACATGATGCTTGCTATTCTTATGGCCATGACGCCAATATTTATGGAGATGAATTTTCTATAGTTCCTTACGTTAAACATGAGATCGTTGCTATTGCACCCATACTTGATAGTTCCTTTGATGAAAAGCATGATTGCAATGATGTTATTATAAATTCTCTTAATGTCAATTGTGTTAATGATATGCAAAACCTCAAGCTTGGTGATGCTAGTTTTGCTATGACTACTATTTGTTGCAATGATAGTGATTGGGGTGATTCCAGATATTATCTTGAAAAAAAAAATAAGCCCCATGATGAATATGATATTGATAATAATGTTTGCAATAATGTTGAAAGTGGGTTTGGAAGAGTGTCAACTTGGGATCCCACATATTTGGAGAATATTCAGTCTTATGATTTTTTTTATGGAAGTGGGCTTGGAGAGGTCATGACTTTAGTCAATGTTGATCCCACTATTTTGGAAGAGTGTCAACTTCGCATGCATGTGGATTGTGTTGAGAATATGTTTTGTGATAGCTATATTGTTGAATTTTCTTATGATCCTACATGAAATTATTATGAGAGAGAAAAATATGGTTGTAGAAATCTTCATGTTACTAAATTACCTCTCTTCATATTGAGATTGATCTTGTTTCTTTCTTCTTCCTTGCATATGTTAGATCTTGCTTGTCTTGCTAATTTGTTTTCCTATAAAATGCCTATGCATAGGAAGTATGTTAGACTTAGATGTGATTTTCACATGCTATATGATGCTCTTTTTGTGCTTCAAGTCTTGTCTTTCATGCGAGCATCATTGAATTCTCAAGCCTATCTTAATGGCTATAAAGAAAGAGCTTGTTGGGAGGCAACCCAAATTTATTTCATTTTCTTTGCTTTTGCTTCTGTTTAGTAATAAATAATTCATCTAGCCTCTGGTTAGATAGGGTTTAGTGTTTTAATTAGTGTTTGTGCCAAGTAGAACCTTTGGGAAGACTTGGGTGAAGTCCTTGCGATCTTGCTGTAAAAAACAGAAACTTTTGCGCTCACAAGATTAGCTGCCATTTTTTACTGGAGAGTGCTTTTAAGTTGATTATTTTTGCATATGATTAATAGATAAATTCCTCAAGTCCACCAATTTATTTCTGAATTTTTAGTGTTACAGAATTATTCGATAGTTACATATTGCTACAGATTGTTCTGTTTTTGATAGATTCTGTTTTTCGTGTGTTGTTTGCTTATTTTGATGAATCTATGAGTAGTATCGGGGGTATGAACCATAGAGAAGTTGGAATACAGTAGGTTTAACACCAATATAAATAAATAACGAGTTCAATACAGTACCCTAAAGTGGTGGTTTGTTTTCTTATACTAACGGAGCTTGCGAGATTTTCTATCAAGTTTTGTGTTGTGAAGTTTTCAAGTTTTTGGGTAAGGATTTGATGGACTATGGAACAAAGAGTGGCAAGAGCCTAAGCTTGGGGATGCCCAAGGCACCCCAAGTTAAAATTCAAGGACAACCAAAAGCCTAATCGTGGGGATGCCCCGGGAAGGCATCCCCTCTTCCGTCTTCGTCTATCGGTAACTTTACTTGAGACTATATTTTTATTCACCACATGATATGTGTTTTGCTTGGAGCGTCTTGTATGATTTGAGTCTTTGATTTTTAGTTTACCACAATCATCCTTGCTGTACACACCTTTTGGGAGAGACACACATGAATCGGAATTTATTAGAATACTCTATGTGCTTCACTTATATCTTTTGAGCTAGATAATTTTGCTCTAGTGCTTCACTTATATCTTTTTAGAGCATGGTGGTGGTTTTATTTTATATAAATTATTGATCTCTCATGTTTCACTTATATTATTTTGAGAGTCCTTTAGAACAACATGGTAATTTTCTTTGGCTATAAAATTAGTCCTAATATGATAGGCATCCAAGATGGGTATATTAAAAACTTTCATATAAAGTGCATTGAATACTATGAGAAGTTTGATGGTTGATGATTGTTTTGAGATATGAGGATGGTGATATTAGAGTCATGCTAGTAGAGTAGTTGTGAATTTGATAAATACTTGTGTTGAGGTTTGCAAGTCACGTAGCATGCATGTATGGTAACCGTTGTGTGACAAATTTGAAGCATGAGGTATTTCTTTGATTGTCATCCTTTGTGTGGAGGTCGGGATCACGCGATGGTTAACTCCTACCAACCCTTCCCCTAGGAGCATGCGTGTAGTACTTTGTTTTGATGACTTGTAGATTTTTGTGATAAGTATGTGAGTTCTTTATGACTAATGTTGAGTCCATGGATTATACGCACCCTCACCCTTCCGCCATTGCTAGCCTCTCTTGTACCGCACAACTTTCGCCGGTACCATACACCCACCATATATCTTCCTCAAAACAATCACCATACCTACTTATTATGGCATTTCCATGGCCATTCCGAGATATATTGTCATGCAACTTTCCACCGTTCCGTTTATTATGACACATTTCATCATTGTCATATTGCCTTGCATGATCATGTAGTTGACATCGTATTTGTGGCAAGGCCACCTTGCATAATTTTTCATACATGTCACTCTTGATTCATTGCCTATCCTGGTACACCGTCGGAGGCATCCATATAGAGTCATATTTTGTTCTAGTATCGAGTTGTAATCTTTGAGTTGTAAATAAATAGAAGTGTGATGATCATCATTATTAGAGCATTGTCCCGAAAAAAAAGGAAAGGCCAAATAAAAAAAGGAAGGCCCAAAAAATAGAAGAAAAAAGGCACAATGTGATAAGTCTCCGTCGTATCTATAATTTTTTATTGTTCCATGCCAATATTCTACAACTTTCATATACTTTTGGTAACTTTTTATAGTATTTTTTGGGACTAACATATTGATCCAGTGCCCAGTGCCAGTTCCTGTTTGTTGCATGTTTTTTGTTTCACAGAATATCCATATCAAATGGAGTCCAAACGGAATAAAAATGGACGGAGATTTTTTTTGGAATATATGTGAATTTTGGGAAGCGGAACCAACATGAGACGATGCCCGAGTGGGCCACGAGGCAGGGGGCGCGCCCACCAGGGGCAGGCGCGCCCTGGGCCCTCATGGACACTCCATAAGGCGGTTTATGCCCTTCTTTCACCGCAAGAAAGCTAATATCCGGATAAAAATCGTGTCAAAAAATCAGCCCAATCGGAGTTATGGATCTCCGGGAATATAAGAAACGGTGAAGGGCCAGAATCTGGGAACGCAGAAATAGAGAGAGACAGAGAGACAGATCCAATCTTGGAGGGGCACTCGCCCCTCCGCCATCATGGAGTCCATGGACCATAGGGTAAACCCTTCTCCCGTCTAGGGAGAAGGTCAAGGAATAATAAGAAGGAGGGGGGCTCTCTCCCCCTCGCTTCCGGTGCACCGGAGTGCCACCGGGGCCATCATCGTGTGACGACGATCTACACGAACACCTCCGTCATCTTCACCAACATATCCATCACCTTCCCCCATCTATCTACATCGGTCCACTCTCCCGCAACCCGTTGTACCCTCTACTTGAACGTGGTGCTTTATGCTTCATATTATTATCCAATGATGTGTTGCCATCCTATGATGTCTGAGTAGATTATCGTTGTCCTATCGGTGATTGGTGAATTGCTATGATTGATTTAAATTGCTTGTGGTTATGTTGCTGTCCTTTGGTGCCCATCATATGAGCGCGCACGTGGATCACACCATAGGGTTAGTTGTATGTTGATAGGACTACGTATTGGAGGGCAAGGGTGACAGAAGCTTCAACCTAGCGTAGAAATTGATGCATACGGGATTGAAGGGGGACCAATATATCTTAATGCTATGGTTGGGTTTTACCTTAATGAACGTTAGTAGTTGCGGATGCTTACTAAAAGTTCCAATCATAAGTGCATAGAATTCCAAGTAAGGGATGACATGCTAGCAGTGGCCTCTCCCACATAAAACTTGCTATCGGTCTAGTAACATAGTCAATTGCTTAGGGGCAATTTCGCAACTTGTCGTGGTTTTGTCACGGCAGATGTCCTAGCAAAAGGACTTAGTCGTGAGGCCATCTCTACGGGTTAGCTTAAAGGGGTTAAAGCGGACAAGGACACAGGGATTTTATACTAGTTCGGCCCCTTCGATGAAGGTAAAAGCCTACGTCTAGTTTGGTGTAATATTGCTAGGGTTTCGATGACCAGGGAGCGAATTCGCTTTGCCTATGTCTCGAACTGTCGTTCTCTGCCTTGAACCATCGCCGGGTCGTCCCTTTATATACACGAGGTGACGCCCGGTTCGGTTTACAGAATCCCGAGGCCGGCTCATAAACGTGTCCGGCTCGGCCTCTATCCTTCCTATCTTACATCACAAGTTTACACGCAGTATGGCGGTTTACAAATCATGGGCCCTAACACTTGGGCTCTAAGCCTCCTGGGCTAAAGCGTCTTGCTCCATGCTCTACTGGGCTTTAGTAAATGTAATATCGTGAGGCACGAACCGGCCCCTCCTGGGCGGTTTATACCTGGTAGTAATATCCCTCACATTAGGCCCCAGATTGATTTGAACCTGTTCATGTCAATCTTCAACGTCTTGTACAGATTTCCCCTTCCGCAGCTTCAAGTGCTTCATAAACCGGCGTTACGTCATCTTTTCAGATCGCATTAAACCGCCATGACGTCATCTGCACATTTAATACTTGTACCTGTTTTTTATCTTTTATCCATTAAAGATTCCAAAAATCAAGGCGACAGTATCGTCCTATATCCACCTTTTTTTGGCTCCTCGATTCCCGCGCTTGCCGTTTTATCCGTCGGCTTATAAATAGGGCAGGTGGGCATCTCCTTTTCCCCCTTGCTCCCTTGCCTTCTCCTTCCTCGCGCCTGTTCATACCCGAGCTCCACCGCCGCCGTCAAGCTCCGCGTCTTCGTCAAGCTTGGCCGCTGCATCAACCTGACTGGACCAGAAAACTCCGGCGCGCCTCCGCATTCGTTTGCTCTAGTAAGTTTCCTTTTTATTCCGCACGCACATCTCGTTAGGGTTTCCTTCCTCATACAAACCTGCGGGTAGACACTGTTCTTCATAGTTCTTCGCCATAGCTCGATAGTTTTATCGTAGATCTGACTTTCCTGTTTGATAGCTGTAGAAGTAACTCTGTTTCTTCGTAATACCTTCATCTTTCCCAATATTACTAGTTAGATTGCATCTACTAGAACCTTCATCGCATATGTCTAATATAAACTGAATATTTCTGAATTTCCAGCCTGCGGTAGATCCATATTTTCCTTACTGCCTGAACGAAAACTGTTTCTTCATAACTTCAGATTTGTATCTTGTATACCCATGTTGGCGGTTTAGCTATTTTCAGACACTATAATCCGGTAGATGCCATTGTTTTAGCTGTTCTAGACACCATAATCTGGTAGGTACCATTAGGCCCCTGCGTAAACCGCCGTTAAATAAGTACCTTTAGAAATGCTGCCGGTTTAAACTTTGCCTAGATCATAAACCGACTTTTCATTATATTTTCAGACTTCCTTTCAAAAATGGCCACTCAAGCCAAGAAGTTTACCTCCTGCAACTGGGTCCAATCCCGGGTTACTGAGGAGGACTTAGAAAAACTGGCCGAAATTGGCACTTTAGGCCCAAAAAATGTCCTTCACTAGAGGGTCCCCGGATCAGAGTGTCCTCCAGAGCCCAAAGAGGAAGAAGTTGTCGTTTTTCTTCTTCACTTAGCCCGGGGATTCAATCCTCCCAGGTCAAAATTCTTCCGTGATGTGCGAGCCAATTTCCAACTTCATCCGCAAGATATTGGTCCCAACTCTGTGTCAAATATTTGCAACTTCCAAGTTTTTTGTGAAGCTTATCTTCAAGAGGAGACATCAATTGAGTTGTTCCGGGATTTCTTTCACTTAAACTGTCGCACCAAATTTCATGATGGTCCAAATACTGAGCTCAGCGGGATGTCTATCCAGAAAAGGAAGGACGTTAGTTTTCCTCACGCCAGTCTCCACAGCCATCCAAAAGAATGGAATCAGACTTGGTTCTACTGCCTAGATACTTCCCCTGCCGAAGAGAATCCATTGCCGGGTTATCGCCCCCATCGTCTTCCGGAGAATCATCCCTTTCCACAGCGGCTAAGTGCCGAGGAACGAGCTCAGTATGCTCCTCAACTCTCAAAGCTCAGGGCTTTTATGGCCAATGGTTTGACAGGGGTTGATTTTGTCCGCTGCTGGATTTCTTGGAGTATTCTCCATCTAAGCCGGCGTTCCGGTTTAATGTGTGAATATACTGGGAATCCCAAAGATCCTTTGCGCCATACTAAGGCGGTGTCATCAGAAAATGAGATCAATGACTCCGTCAAGAAACAGCTGAACGAGCCTATAGAAGTTTGCAGTCAAACCGGATTAGCTCCCTTCTGTGCACTCAATAAAGCACCATCGGTAAAAATTGCTTTCATATTGCTTTGCTTTGTTTTAATCCGTCTTCAGTACTCGTTTTTGAATGTCTTCATTTCTTCAACAGGGTAATGATCCATTCTGGAAGAAGAAGGCCCAGGATAAACCGGCGAAGGTGCCTCGCCAAAAAACCAAGGCTATTAAGAAGGCTATCAAAAAGAAAACTACTCGCGCCTCTGGATCCAATCCGGAAGATGATGAACCGGCCTCTGAGGTACTACCTGATTCTCTTGATTTCCTTGACTTTTCTTTATCTGCATTTTATTAACAATGACCGTACCCAGGGACGCGCTGAAGGCAGCAAAGCAGACGATGTTGAGGTAATCACCCTTTCTTCTTATTCAGAACCTCTGCCAACACCAAAAATTCGTCGAGCAAGCCGAAAAGTATAGTTTTCTCATCCTTTCGCTTACTTGGACCCAAACTTTCTTTCGAAGAAATAGCAACATGAAGCTCGCCGCACCACGCGGCACAGTGGCCACGCCATTGAGTCCACTGGTTTAACACACACTCCGGCTTGGAGGCGTCGTTCCGAGGTTTTACACACTCCAGACATTTTTTTATCCTAAGGCAGGTCTTATTCGACAACCTCTTAATCTGTCTGATCCGAATTATCAGGAAACTCCTCATTCCTCTTCTGGCGAATCAACAGCCACGCAGATTCCTCCCCTCAAGACTATTCCTGGGTAAGTTTTTTCGCGTGGCCGGTTTAATTTTTGTCTTTGACTCTTCTGATTTTCACCTATTTTTAACTTTCCACAGTAAACCCAGGCCTAGCAAGAAGGCCAAATTGAATAAGACGGTAGATAACGACGCGATTCTTGAACCGGCAAAGGATCCTGAACCTGCTGAAGATCATATTGACACTTTGCATGACGATCCTCCTCCCATGGATCATGAAATCTTTGTTGATCAGGGGAGTGATCCAATGGATCGTGACCTTGAACCAGCCAATCCTGCCCAAGCCAGCACTGCTCCTGCTAGTCCGGCTAAGCAAACGGCCGCTTCAACTGAAGATGTTGACATTACTGGGACTGGCTATACTACTCCTGGTGAGCCTGTCGCTTTGTCCAAGCATACTACTAAGTATGAAGTTCCCAGCAAGGACAAAGGAAAATGGAGTACTGATTTGTCCAGCTATGCTCAGCTCAGCGCCCAAGAACTCCATTTCGGCTATCTAAACCGGCTGTTCACCAGCCGTGATCATGAAGCCGGTTTGGTAAATATGATGAAGGAGCGCTATGAGGTAATCTTTCTGTTTTTTGACTTGTACTCTATTCCTGCTTATTTCTTGCAGCCTGTCTTTACTCCGTTGTAGCCCGCAAGTGCCGGTTTAGCTCTTTAGGGTGAACCGGGACTTTAGTAGATCCAGTAGATAGTTTGTTTTGCACATGTGTAGTTCCCAAGGGCCGGTTTACTCCTTTAGGATGAACCGGGACTTCAACTTGCATTCTGTTCTGAACAATGTCACATTAGCCCCCAAGTGCCAAGTGTATAACTTGTTATGTGCTTGGGACTTGACTAAAAAAAGCCCTGTTTAACTACAAATACACATTAGCCCCCAAGTGTCAAGTGCATAACTTGTTATGTGCTTGGGACTTGACTAAGAAAATGTCTCATGAATATATAATGTGCTTTCCTCTTGGCAGACTGACTTAAACCGGAAAACTTCTGAAGTGACCGAGCTCCGGGATACTTTGAAGTTCCAAGAAACTGCTGCTATCAAAGTCAAAGACGAACTGACCCTTGCTTTAGCAAACATACAAAAGTTGAAGCAAGACTTTGAAAAGGAACAGTCAGATTGGGATGCTGAGAAAACTATCTTGGAGAAGAGGGCCATTGATACAGAGGCTGCTCTTAATCCGGTGACGGAAGAATTGTCGAGATTAAAGCAGCAGATTAATGCCATGACAACTGCTATTTTTGGTAAGTGTTGTTATCATAGCCCTGAATATCGCAGTCCTGCACTTTTCCGGTTTAACTTATACTTTTTGATGCAGGAAAATGCATTGCTCATCTTGGCAATGACATGCGGAGAAAGTTGAAGGCCGCGTACACTCTGGTGGAGCAGCTGTATTCTGGTGCCCAGATAATTGTCTGCGCTTCCTCACAAAATAAACCGGCTCCCACAACAATCCAGGGTACTTTGGAAAAACTATCCATTCTTCCTGCCCGGCATGTAGAACTGAAGAAGTCGTCTGCAAGGGCGGGTGCTTTGATGGCTTTAACTCGAGCAAAAGCTTGGGTGCCTGACTTTGATCCGGCAGAGGTGATGGGTGGCTACCCAAGCATGAAGGAAGATGGATCAGCATTCTCAAATGATGACTTACGTGCGTTAACAAAAGAAATGCGGCCTCTGGCCAGCAAACTATCTGATGAGGCTGATTTGTCTCGTTATCATCCGGCATACAACGCTGAGAACGTGCGAGCCGAGCTTCCGGCTTATGAGATTGAAAATCTTATTCCGCCCGTCCATAAGCACACTTTTGCTCCTAAAATTGATCCTTCTGAACTCGTGAACGATGAAGTTTATTTTCGAGCGCTGACCAAGATTGATTGGACAACCACTGACTTCCAGCAGCTGGAAGAGACGGTCGAAGAACCGGAGCGAGCTGATCCAAAACCTTCACATCAGGCTGACGCAGAATCCTAAGCGGGTGCCGGTTTAAACTCTACGGCCCAGTACTTTATGAAAAAACTGATATTCTTCCGGGTTCTCCAGTGCCTTGTAATAGGGTAGTTGAAACACTTTATGTTATCATGCACTGTCCTTTGTATGAAATTGCTTCAGTTTGCGACTTCATAATTATTTGCTTATAATGCCTTTGACGGTTTACTCCACCTGTTTCTGCATAAAACAATGTTTAAAGTGTCCTGGCGGTTTATCGCCGGACAGGTCATGATGCCCAAACACATGGTCTAAGTTTATAACTTGAACTATGTATAAAATATAAAGTACATATCATACCTGTGATTAAGTGTGTCACAATTAACCTTAATCAATAGTCGATAGCAAAGATAATGATCCAAGATGCAAGTATCGATGATTCCCTTGATCATTTGCCGGTTCATGATGAAACCGTACCGGGTTGTGATAAACTTCGGTTTAACTGTAGATAGCACTGGTGATATTATAATCAAAACTAGACCAAGCTCTGTAACCGCGGGTGTAGTGGCATCTTATAGTCATCCACTCCCTGAATCAATGGACTTGGATGAACACCAATGACCTTGAATTTTTTTTATAAAAAAACAAAAATAAATTTTTGGGCAGATAAGACCGTGTAGTCGAGGCTTTTTACGAGCTGCCAGGCTCCAAATTCGAGGCTTTTTATGAGCTGACAGGCTACTATCATTAACCATTTCACAAAGCCTGTTAAGATGGTCCTCAATCCTTAACCAAATCATCAATGTTAATGTTACCAAGTTCAGAGTCTGTAAAGATTGACTTGTGTAATCACTCGATGATCCTCAATTTAACGTTACCAAGTTTAGGGTGTGTAAAGATTGACTTGTGTATACGTTCGACGGGTCGTACCAGGTTTACCTGGGCGAAGTGAGTTACTTAATGCAGGCAGGCTAATCTGGGGTTTTAGGTGTATACACCAGGCTTCCAAGCCATGGCTTGATAGCCTACTACAAGGGTTGTCAACTCGTTGATGCTATGCATCAGGAGCCCCCAGGTAGCATTTGAGCTATGCTCGTCGGGGCCTATGTTTGAGTTGTGCTAGGCATCAAAACTCTCTTTTGCCCCTCATCATCATGTGGGAATTGCCGAAGCAACCAGAGCTATGCTCTTATGATGGCCTTGACGTGACCGCCGGTTTAAGAGGCCATAGGAACTCCCTTGCACACAAAAGCCCCCATGTGACAAACTCTTATGGAAAAAAGGTGGCTGATACCCCGCTTTATCGGCGGCGCCGGTTTATTATATTGATCATAGTATATACATTGCAAATATATGTACATAAAGCGGAGCCTATGGCTCAGGTGTAGTAAGGTCGAAGAAGAGCGATGTTCCACGGCCGTCGGGTCTCCTCCTCCGCCGTACGTGAGTCCTTATGTTCTCGAACGTCAACGAGGTAGTATGATCCGTTGTGCAGGTTCTTGCTGACCACAAAGGGTCCTTCACAAGGAGGGGATAACTTGTGCATGTCTGTCTGGTCTTGGATGAGCCGGAGCACCATATCTCCTTCTTGAAACGTTCTGGTTTTAACCCGGCGACTATGGTACCAGCGCAGATCTTGCTGATAAACTGCCGATCGAGCTGCTTCCGTGTCCCGTTCCTCATCCAGCCGGTCTAATGCATCTTTCCGTGCTTTTTCGTTATCAGCTTCGATGTAAGCCGCCACTAGTGGTGAATCATGACGAGTATCACTAGGGAGGACCGCTTCAACTCCATATACCATGAAAAAGGCATGTACCCTGTAGATCTGTTAGGTGTAGTTTGATGCTCCATAACACAGAGGGTAATTCCTCCACCCAACAACCCGGTGTCCTCTGCAAACGGACCATAAGCCGGGGTTTAATACCTCTCAAGATCTCTTGATTGGCTCTTTCAGCTTGACCATTAGACTGAGGGTGAGCTACTGATGATACATCAAGGCGGATGTGCTCTCGTTGACAGAACTCCTCCATAGCCCCCTTGGATTGATTGGTACCATTATCAGTTATAATGTTGTGTGGAAAGCCAAACCGGAATATCACCTTTTTGATGAACTGAACCGCCGTTGCTGCATCACACTTGCTGACTGGTTCCGCCTCAACCCATTTGGTAAACTTATCCACCGCCTCCAAAAGGTGGATCTTCTTATCTGGGGATCTCTTGAAGGGTCCGACCATGTCAAGCCCCCAAGTCGCAAACGGCCAAGTAATTGGAATCATCCTCAACTCCTGAGCCGGTATATGAGCGCGCCGTGAGAATTTCTGGCAAGGATCACATTTTCTGACCAAGTTCTCTGCGCCGGCATGAGCCGTCAACCAGTAGAACCCATGACGAAAAGCTTTAGCCACCAAAGATTTTGAACCGGCATGATGACCACAATCTCCTTCGTGGATCTCTTTAAGAATATCACGGCCTTCATCTGGTGACACATACCGCTGAAACGCCCCAGAGATGCTGCGATGATCTCTTTAAGAACTGAACCGCCATACCAATTGAGCCTCCGGATCAGTAATGGCCAAGTCCTCTTCTGAAGGTAACTTTACCGACGGATTATGTAATACATCCAGGAAGGTATTGGGTGGAACTGGTTTACGTTGAGAACCCAGCCGGCTTAACGCATCAGCCGCTTCATTCTTTCGCTGGTCTATATGGTCCACTAGATAACCCTTAAAGTGCCCAGCAACAGCGTGTACCTCTCGTTGATATGCTACCATAAGTGGATCTTTAGAATCCCACTTACCAGACACCTGTTGGGCCACCAGGTCGAAATCGCCAAAGCATTAAACCCGGCTTAAATTCATCTCCTTGGCCATCCGCAGACCATGGAGGAGAGCTTCATACTCAGCTGCATTGTTAGTACAAGGGAACATTAAACGGAGGACATAACAGAACTTATCACCTCGTGGGGAAGTTAATACGACTCCAGCCCCCGAGCCCTCCAATTGCCTGGATCCATCAAAGTGAATAGTCCAATATGTGTGATCCGGCTTTTCCTATGGTGCTTGCAACTCTGTCCAATCGTTGATGAAATCCACCAATGCTTGGGATTTTATCGCAATACGGGGCACATACTTCAATCCGTGAGGGCTAAGCTCAATGGCCCACTTCGCAACCCGACCAGTAGCCTCTCTGTTCTGGATTATATCCCCCAAAGGAGTTGAAGTGACCATAGTGATTGGATGGCCTTGAAAATACTGCTTTAGCTTCCGGTTTGCCATGAAGACTCCATACACTAATTTCTGACAATGCGGGTATCTCTGTTTTGATTCAATGAGCACTTCACTGATGTAGTAAACCGGCGTTGAACCGGATATTCCTTGCTTGCCTCCTTGCGCTCTACTACAATGGCAATGCTCACTGCACGGGCGTTAGCAGCCACATATAACAACAGTGGCTCATTATCAACTGGGGCAGCAAGGATCGGCGGCTCTGCCAATTGCTTCTTCAAGTCTTCAAACACAGCATCAGCAGCATCACTCCAGATGAAACGGTCTGTCTTTTTCATCATCCGATAAAGCGGGATGGCCTTCTCCCCTAAACGGCTGATAAACCGGCTGAGCGCTGCAATGCGGCCCGCCAAGTGTTGGACATCGTTGATGCACGCCGGTTTAGCCAAGGATGTAATCGCCTTGATCTTCTACGGATTAGCTTCAATTCCTCTGTTTGATACCAAGAATCCCAGGGGCTTGCTTGCTGGAACACCGAAAACACACTTATCCGGATTAAGCATCATTTTGTAAAACCGGAGATTATCGAAGGTTTCTTTCAAGTCTGTTATTAATGTCTCCTCCTTCCTGGATTTCACCACAATGTCATCCACATACGCATGAACATTCTGCCCAATCTGTCGATGAAGGCAGTTCTGCACACAACGCTGGTAGGTTGCCTGGGCACTCTTAAGCCCAAATGACATAGATACATAGTAGAAGGCTCCAAAGGGAGTTATAAAGGCCGTCTTCTCCTGGTCCTTAACTGCCATTCTGATCTGATGATAACCTGAATATGCGTCCAAAAAACTTAGGCGCTCGCAACCCACCGTAGCATCAATGATCTGATCAATACGGGGGAGGGCAAAGGGATCAGCTGGGCAAGCCTTGTTCAGATCTGTGTAATCCACACACATTCGCCAAGTGCCATTTTTCTTAAGCACGAGCACCGGATTAGCCAACCACTCTGGATGAAACACCTCAATTATAAAGCCTGCCGCCAAGAGTCTAGCCACATCTTCACCAATAGCTTTGCGCCTTTCTTCATTGAAGCAGCACGGAAATTGTTTAACCGGCTTAAACTTAGGGTCAATATTGAGAGTGTGCTCAGCGAGCTCCCTCGGTACACCTGGCATGTCAGAAGGTTTCCATGCAAAAATGTCTCGATTCTCACGGATGAACTCGATGAGCGCGCTTTCCTATTTTGGATCTAGGTTAGCACTGATGGTGAACTGCTTGGATGAATCGCCAAGGACAAAGTCAACTTGCTTGGTCTCTTCAGCTGATTTGAACTTCAAGGACGGATCATGCTCTGTGGTTGGCTTTTTCAGTGGAGACATATCTGCCGGATCAACATTATCTTTATAAAACTTCAGCTCCTCAGTTGCGCAAACCGCCTCAGCATAAGCTGCATCACCTTCCTCACACTCCAAAGCAATCTTGCGGCTCCCATGGACCGTAATGGTTCCCTTATGACCCGGCATCTTGAGCTGTAGATAAACATAACAAGGCCTCGCCATGAACTTAGCGTAAACCGGCCGCCCGAACAGGGCGTGATACGGGCTCTTGATCTTTACCACCTCAAAGGTCAAAGTCTCAGACCTGGAATCCTGCTCATCTCCAAAAGTGATCTCCAAGTCTATCTTACCAACTGGATATGTCGATTTACCAGGCACCACACCATGGAAAACTGTGTTGGATTGCCGGAGTTTCTTATCTGTCAGCCCCATGCGCCGGAAAGTCTCATAGTATAGAATGTTGATGCTGCTGCCTCCGTCCATAAGCACATTGGTAAACTTGTAGCCACCCACCTGAGGTGCCACAACTAGAGCCAGCTGAACCGGATTGTCAACCCGGGGCGGATGATCCTCTCGGCTCCACACAATGGGCTGTTCTGACCACCGCAGGTAGCGCGGCACCGCCGGTTCAACAGAATGTAATGCCCTCTTGTAAACTTTCTGATCACGTTTACATAAGCTCGTGGTGAAGACATGATACTTCCCACTGCTCAATTGCTTCGGATTACTCTGATATCCGGACTGCTGCTGCAGTTGGCACTGTTGATTTCCCTGAATGTTACAACTGCCCTGGCCGTGCTGTTGGCTATGCTGATTGTGCCCATTGTGGTTGTTGTTATTACCTTGGAACCCTGAACCAGATCCACTGCCTTGATAACTCGGCCCGTGAAAACCGGGGCCTAATCCGCCGGATGGTCCATGATCATACTGAGATCGGTTCATGATTTCCTGCATAATAAAACAGTCCTTCCAGAGGTGCGTAGCTGGCTTTTCTGCTGTACCGTGCCTTGGGCAAGGTATGTTCATCTGGCGTTCCAGATTAATATGCGGCCTCCCATTTCGTGGGGGCGGTCTACCCTTGCGGCGCTGGCCTTTCTCTTGAGCATTGGTGTTGGTCACAAAATTGAAGTTACTATCCGCTTTACGCTTACCGTTGTATCCTTGATTCGCCGGGTTGAGCTGTGGCGCTTTACCATTCTTCTTTGCCTTCCCTGACTTATCCTCATCAGAGTCTGGGTATTTGGCACTATCTGAATCCGCATATTTCACCAAGGCTCCCATGAGCGTCCCCATGTCATCACAATTACTTTTAAGCCATCCCAACTTCAATTTCAAAGGTTCAAACCGGCAATTGCCTTCCAAGGTTACAACTGCTGTGCTTGGGTTGATGATGTTGGAGGAATGTAGGATCTCCGATACTCGACGCACCCAATGACTTGTTGACTCATGCTCTCCTTGAACACAGGCAGCTAAATCGACGACAAACATTGGCTGTTTGCACGTGTCTTTGAAGTTATTAATAAACCGGCGGCGCAATTCGGCCCATGATCCGACGGAATTGGGAGGCAAGCCTTTCAACCAAGTGCGAGCTGTGCCCTCCAGCATCATTGTGAAATACTTAGCGCACGCCGCATCATCTACATCCAGCATCTCCATTGCCATCTCATAGCTTTCGACCCATGTCTCAGGGGATAGATCCGCAGTATAGTTGGGCAGCTTATGTGGTCCTTTGAAATCCTTGGGCAGTTTTACGTTGCGTAAAGCGGGAGTAAGACAAGGCACTCCCAAGGAGCTGGACATAACTCCCGGTTCAACTGAGATAGACGGACGAACCGGCGTTGGCTGACGGGCTTCGTATTGTGCTGCTAACTCGGCCTCTCGGCGCTGCCTGCCCTGATCCACCACGTCCTGAGCATTCGCATCTCCCCCTGCCGGATCATCCCTCCGTGGCGGGTTACGTCTACGCGCGCTGCTTGACACAGCCAGTTCATCCAGGTGCCTAGTATAACTCCGGCTTGGGCGAAGGGTTGAATGAATCCTCTCACGGATGTGAGAATAAGCTTGCTGTTGGGTTAGCGCCGTCTCCAAAAACTCCCTGGCCCGTTGTGCCCCCACCGCTACGGGGGACGTTCCTTCAATGGGAAGGGCGGTCAGTCGTGAAGCGGCGGCAACTATGTTGTCCAATGGGTTGGAGTAGTGACCGGGAGGGGTGGGTACATGCTGTGATGGGACAACCTGGTGGGTTGGCTCCGCAGCCTGCGGCTGGACTGACGCTCATGTGCCCGACGCTCCTCCCCGGTTTTCCTCTGGTTGGTTACTGGTCCCTTCGCCTGGCGTGCTAAAAAGGTTCCTTGCTTCGTAAACCGGTGGCAGGCGAGATCGTTGCCTTCTCCTCATTACCTCGTGTGAAGCGGTCTAATCCAACATGAGTCGATAAGCCTGAGCATCTAGCTCGGCCTGCTTTGCAGCCATCCTGGTTTTCTCAGCAGCTAGGTCCAACTAGGCTTGATCTATCCTCCTTATTGGCCTGGGCTACCTCTGCCGTTAACAGTGTTGTCAAAGTATCGACCAAGGCGGACAAAGTTTCGGCCGGCGACGGATAAGGACCTTTAGCCCTAGCTCCCACCATGTCCGATGTTAATGCCGTTGTGGTTGATGACTGATGCATGGGTTGTGATCCGGACATGAAGACGGCAACCCGGTTCGACGGATCAAGGGGGTCCAGAATATTATCACCATCGGAACAACCCTCAGACCGGCCATCCTGCAACAGGTATAAAGATTCTGTTTCTCCAGAGGACGATTTGTCGCCGGAATAGACAACAGTTTCACCTCCAGAGTCCGATCCGTTCTCAGCTTGCACTCCATGAACTGCTCCAACAAAGACGTGCTTCACGGCGGGCCGAATCCGGGCAGGTCTCGCACGCTGAGCCGGCTTGATGATGTTGGGGAAGATGTCCGGCTCACGGCCCGGTTCGCCGATCTTGCCGATGAAGACGTGGATGCCGCCGAAGGGGACCCGGTACCCGTATTCGATTGAATCGACCTCGGGGCCCCAGCCTGCATCATCGATGTAGATCTTGCCGCGACGACTCTTAGTCATCCGGCCCACTGCATAGCCCTTAAGCCCTTCAAAGATGCCCTTCAAAAACTCGAAACCATCGTGTGATAGCCCCACGATGGGCGCTAACTGTCGTGGTTTTGTCACGGCAGATGTCCTAGCAAAAGGACTTAGTCGTGAGGCCATCGCTACGGGTTAGATTAAAGGGGTTAAAGCAGACAAGGACACATGGATATTATACTAGTTCGGCCCCTTCGATGAAGGTAAAAGCCTACGTCTAGTTTGGTGTAATATTGCTAGGGTTTTGATGACCAGGGAGTGAATCCGCTTTGCCTATGTCTTGAACTATCGTTCTCTGCCTTGAACCTTCGCCGGGTCATCCCTTTATATACACGAGGTGACGCCCGGTCCGGTTTACAGAATCCCGAGGCCGGCTCATAAACGTGTCCGGCTCGGTCTCTATCCTTCCTATCTTACATCACAAGTTTACACGCAATATGGCGGTTTACAAATCATGGGCCCTAACACTTGGGCTCTAAGCCTCCTGGGCTAAAGCGTCTTGCTCCATGCTCTGCTGGGCTTTAGTAAATGTAATATCGTCAGGCATGAACCGGCCCCTCCTGGGTGGTTTATACCTGGTAGTAATATCCCTGACACAACTCCTACCACCACTTTTCCACACTCCCTATCACTAACTTTATTGTTTCTTTATCTTAACAACCCCTAGTTTTATTTACGTGTTCTTTATATTCTTGCAAACTTATCCAACAAAAACTACAAAGTACTTCTAGTTTCATACTTCTTCTAGGTAAAGTAAACGTCAAGTGTGCGTAGAGTTGTATCGGTGGTCGATAGAACTTGAGGGAATATTTGTTCTGCCTTTAGCTCCTCATTGGGTTCGACACTCTTACTTATCGAAAGAGACTACAACTGATCCCCGACACTTGTGGGTTATCACAATGCTACTATCTTTTTTTCCCACACTTGTGCTTCAAAGTAGCACCATGATTTTCATGATAGAGAGTCTCTTGTTTTGTCACTTCCATATACTAGTGGAAATTTTCATTATAGAACTTGGCTTGTATATTCCAACGATGGGCTTCCTCGAATGCCCTAGTTCTTCGTGAGCAAGCAAGTTGGATGCACACCCACTTATTTTCTTTGGTTGAGCTTTCACACATTTATAGCTCTAGTGCATCCGCTGCATGGCAATCCCTACTCACCCACATTGATATCTATTGACGGGCATCTCCATAGCCCATTGATACGCCTAGTTAATGTGAGAGCATCTTCCTCTTTTTGTCTTCTCCACAACCACCACTCTATTCCACCTATAGTGATATATCCATGGCTCACGCTCATGTTGTGACGCCCGAAGACCGACGCTCCAGAAGATTCCAGATGTTCCGGGTTTTCACCGTGTGTTTCATTGTGCTTGCCTCTGTTCAAGAAATCTTCCGATTCACCGATTTATCATCCGATTTATCACTACTCTTGGGGTGACCGATAAGATTATGCCTTATCTTCACCATTTATCTTTTGGGACAATTTATCGCTATGACAAGCGATTTATCGGGAATCTACCGATAAATCGAGCCTATTCATAGCACTATGTTTGCAAAAACTATGTTTATTTACATTATGTGCACCTTGTTATGCACTATGTACTGTTGTCCTATTTTGTTCGTCATTATACAAGAATTCAAAGGCTAGGAATCAAGGTTACACTTTTGTCCAATATTTTTTTGGTGTTGAATATAACATATTTCAGTGTTGGGAACTTGGGATTTGCAAACAAATGGGCGATTAATAGTCGACCGATAAAATCGATTAATCGGCCGACTTGCGATTAATCTCAAATCCGTAGCTGACCGAGATGATAACGATAAGCGATATCCTCAACATTGGTGCTTGCTTTATTTATTTTGCATTGCATCATGTCATCATGCCATCAAGTCTTTTAATTTTTAAAACTCAACTAAATAAACCATATGGGTCTTCGATCCATTTAAATTGAGGGATACTCACTATGGTGACTTCTCTTTATAACATATAAAAGCCTCTCAATATTATTAGGGAGCTATATTAAATTATTCCATTTGTTTGGAATTCGCCATAACAGACTTGCATATATATTTTTTCCATGCCTTTTCTTTCTCATTTCCTTGCCTCAAACCTTGCCAACTTTTCCTTTCCCTTTTATCGAGGCTCTTCCTAAACCCTCAACATTTATGGACTTCTCAAACACCCCATTCCTATTCAATCCATTTGAATTAAATTCAAATGAATTTGAATTCAATTCTTGCAATATTGACACTTCTATTTTCCTGGACCAAGCACATTTTTATGATTCTAGGAAAAGTAACCTCCTCCCCAAATTCTTTCCATAAACCCCTCTTTCTTTTTCTTCTCTTTAATTGTTTTCTGCTTAAGAAAATAAAAAAAAGAAAGAGAAAGGAGGAGGGCAGCCGCAGCCCAGCCTGCTCCCTGCGGCCAGGCCGGCCCAACCTCCCCCACAGCGGCCCAACTAACCTAACCCTAGGCCCGATCGAGCCTCTCCCCCATCCTATCTCTCGTCCCTCTCCCAGTCGCTCTCTCCCTCCCAGCGCCGCACACCACCTCCCGCCGATCCCCACTCGCTCGACCCCCTCCACGCCTCGTCGATCTCCCTCGCGCACCCGAGCACATGGATGCGCCGCCTCCGCACCTCGCCTCCTTTTGCCGCGTCCCTCACCTCTCCTCCTCCGCGCCTCGTCGATCTCCCCTCGCGCACCCGAGCAGTGGACGCGCCGCGCCTCGCCATGGCATCCCCGCGGGCGGCCTTGCCGCGTCCCCGCGGGCGACCTTGCAGCATCACCGATCCCACCACCGAGGAGCGTCGCCACCGCCCTCGCGTGCACCACCGGAGCGGCCATCTTCGACGAGCTCCATCTCACAAGTCCATCCTCCCGCGCCGGAGCTCTGCTCTGCATCACCGTCGGCGAGCCATCCGCCCAAGAACCTCCTCGTTGTCCCGCGCCTTGGCTGCCACGTCTCCACTCCGCCTCCTCGCTGTTCTGCCCTTTAGGCCCTTGCTGCTGCCTTGCTCTTCACCAAGAGCACAAGGACACCGAGTTTGGCGCGCACCGATGCTAGATGCGCGCCAAGTTCACCCAGATCACCAAGATGCACCCATGGGTTGTTTTCGCCAAGTTCAACCACCGACAAACCAGGGCTTTTTGCCTTGCTCATTTTGGGCGGCCGAGAACACCTCAAGTTCGACTACAAGGAAGACCCCAAGTACCACGACGCCGAAACATCAAGTTCATCTACGAAAACGTGTATGACCTCGTCGAGACTGCAAGTACCACTACATCGACAAGTTCGACTACCGTCGTCCCTCGAGGGCACCGAAAGCGTCAAGTTCGTGACCGATACATGTACGACTACCGTCACCCCGGAAACGATGGATTCGTCAAGTACCTCTCCGAAACGGAACGTGTACCTCTACGTCAACGACGACCCCGATGCCCACGTGTACGACTACTTCCCTCTCCGAAACGAAACGTGTTCGACTTCTTCCCTCGACGACTCGTTCCACCCCGAATGCATGCTTCAAAGGTATACCACCGAGTCGACGCCCGTGAACGAATGAATGCTTGTGTTGTATGAGATGCACTCGCTTGTTTGCTTCATGTCCGTTGTGCCCCTCGTTTGCCTTGTCGCCGACCCGTGGGAACCCGGTAACGGGATCACCCCATCTTCTTGCATGACACGCTCACGCCGCCCTTCATCTTTTGCACCAGTCTCTCAACAAGTTACCGGAACCGATATGTTGTCATGGCATCACTTTCGGTTATCGCCGCCGTGGCACCCTTTCTTTCCATCACGGTGACAAATGCTTCATATCTCTTCATGTCAACCTTTAACTAAAATTTGCATAAAACTTGAAAATGTCATCCGCATCATGATAACAACATTTAAATGGTTAAAATTGTTGTTGCTTCAATAATTGCTAAATGACATGACGAGTTTCCGGAATTGTTGTTGTTATTTCCGGCCTCATTTAAATTGACTAGATAGTGTAGTTTTGCTCATGCTTCACCTCTTGCCATGTTTAATAAAAACATTTAATCTTGTCTTGTAAATAAACGAGAGTCAAGTAAATAAATATAATGTGGTGTTTCGTCAATATGCAACTCGTTGCATATTTAGCTCCACTTAACTTGTAGTATTGTTTGTGCACTTGCCATGCCATGCATATTTAAACCGGACATGCATCATACTTGTTTGTGCATCATGCCATGGTTATGATATGTGAGTTTACCGTGTTGTTTGCTTCTTTCCGGTTTGCTTCTCTCGTTAGCTTCGGTTTCGCTCCGGAGTTGTGAGGTTTTTGTTCGACTACTTCATGGACTTGTTCTTCTTCCTTGCGGAATCCCAGGCAAGATGACCATCCCTAGATATCACTACTATCTTTGCCTATGCTAGATGTTTGGCTCTTTAGATATTGCCTCGATGCCTATGTCTGTTTGTCAGCCTCCTATTGTTGCCATGAAACCTCTAACCTTTGACACCTTCCCAGCAAACCGTTGTTTGGCTATGTTACCCGCTTGCTCAACCCCTCTTAAAGCGTTGTTAGTTGCAGATGAAGATGAAGATTGCTCCATGTTGGAACTTGTTGTTGGAATATCACAATATCTCTTAAATATATTAACACACCTATATACTTGGCAATGGGTGGAAGGCTTGGCCTTTTGCTCGGTGTTTTGTTCCACTCATGCCACCTTAGGACCCGATAAACCGGTGTTATGTTCCCAGATTTTGCGTTCCTAACACGGTTGGGGTTTATGGGCCCCCTCGATAACCCGCTTAGCGCTAAAGCTTTTCCAGCAAGGCCCAACATTGGTTTTACATTTGCGTAACAACTAAAACTTGCATAGGGAGTAATTAACCCTTTTCTTAATTAACAACCCTGGGCCAGTGCTCCACATGAGGGTGGGTCCAAACTGGGGAGCCTGCGGGGCCACCTTGGGGAAACCCGAGGGCTGGTAAAAACCTGTAGCATCACCCATCCGGTCGTGGCCTGAGACTAGATACGCGCGGCTATTGTCAGGGTGTCGGCACGCCGGGAGGTCTTGCTGGATTAGTTTTACCTTAGTCGGAATATCTTAAGCACGGGATTCCGAGAATACTCGAGTCTTCCCACCTTGGAGTTGCGACTCCGCAGATCGTGAGCTTGTGATGGGCTAAGTTGGGACACCCCTGCAGGGTTTAGATCTTTTGAAAGCCGTGCCCGTGGTTATGTGGCAGATGGGAATTTGTTAATATCCGGTTGTAGAAAACATGACACTCTATCCTTAAGAATACACTACATGTGTGAGTTCCGTGATTGTCTCTTCTCGAAGGGGTTTCGAGAAGAAGAACACGGTGGGGTTATGTCTGACGCGAGTAGCTAGGATCACTTATTGATCACCTTGTCGATCAATGGCTCTTACTCTCTTCTCACTCTGAACACGTAAGCTAGTTGCTTAGCGCTTGCTGCAGCCACTTTATTAGCCTTTCCTCACCTAAAGGCTTTGTTAGTTTTGATACCCGGGAACGGTATTGCTGAGTCCTCCGTGGCTCCAGTTTACTACACACACCAGATGCATGTACATCCGAGAACGGTGCAAGAGGTGGATCAGAACTTCAGTGGGAGTTCGATGAAGAGTTTGGCCGTATGTATGTGACGTTTTCAACGATCAGTAGTGGTTCCTACTAGGGGCGATCGGGACCTTGTGTTGCTTTATTTATGTTATCTTTCATTTGGATATTCGTCCGTAGTCGGACAGTGATGTTATTTGGATGATGAATGTTTATGTAATACATTGTGTGACGTGGCGAGTGTAAGCCAACTACTATTTTGGAATTTCATCCCTCTTTTACATGAGTCGTGCAAAGATACCATACTTGAGATCATTCTAGTATGATATTATACCTTTAAGTCGTGCCTCGACACGTGGGAGGCATAATCTCATACTGGGCATTACAAGTTGGTAATCAGAGCCTTCTCCGACCTAGGAGCCCCCACTGATTGATCGAATCGTTAACGGTTGAGTCTAGGCACACACTTGAAAATGTCTTGAGTCCTATATATATATCGGAGAGTAGGATTTCATTTGCTCCTCATCCCTTTTCACTCTGGTGAGGGCTCCTGACAATTACTCTATCTCTTCTACTCTCAAAAATTCACTAATTTTTTTTTAGGATCACACGTGTATTGTTTGAATTGTTCCGATGTCTTTGTGATGAGAACATTGTTCTCGATGCCTCTTGTCATTTAGGGGTTGTGGCAGTGTCCCTAGGACTTGAGCTCCGAGGTGTTGTCGTCACAAATCTGTCGCAGCAGTTCTGGAATACTTAAGACGGCCGACGTCGAAAACTCTTCTATGTGGTTAGTGATGAGATAACCCCGACATCACCCAGTATTGGGGAGGTAGTTCAGGAGTATTGCCATAGCTTGAATAGCAGATGCGTTTCGAAGGTCCGAGGTAAACGGTTTCCGGAAATAACTGGTTATGTGTTGAATGATGGATACAGCTGGATGTAGGATTATAGTTGAGTGCGCGGTGCTTCCCCTGTATCCCCAACACCCGATTGCATAACTGGAAACTTTCAGAAATTAATAGGTGGGTTCATCTAGTGGCTCGTAGGCATTCTTCCCACGAATGCATGATATGGAGTTCGGGGTTCTACATTGAGTGAAGTATTTTTATGGGCGTTGTTCCGATTGGGAGTTGCATCTTAAAGGGTCCTTGGCTATGCTGATCCGGGGATTGCAAAACCCTTTTGTAACACGTTCCATGAGCTTTCAGCACGAATATGTGAAACAAAACTTCTAACTTGTATTTGTTCTATCTGCTCCTTGTTGTTTTTTTATTTACCTTTTGTTCTCCCTAGTGGCTTCTCGACAAGTTGATGTACCTACAGAATTCATTCGTTCAACTCTCTGTTCGGGCGATATTGTGAAGATTATGTTGCAACATATCTATCCGTTGTTTTGATTTGATTCTGGTATTTGAGTTGCTTCGATGTCAAGTGTTGATTCCATACCTTTCCTAATCGGTGTTCTCATAATTCTATGGGAGTACAAATTCTTCTTGATCAAGATTATTATGTAAATTCTTTTCAACCCGTGTGCTTCACTTCAAGTTAATCCGATCTCTTCATCATCTGCAAGATCAACTCTCAGTCTTTTCTCAATGGTGTTTGTCTCATTCATCCCAAGTTGTCTTTGTTTTCCCCACCCTCCCACCCTTCTTCTTCTCGGAGCCAGAATTCTTAATCAAGCATCCATTTTATTCATGTGATGTTTCTTCATTCTTTTCCTTCAATGTTCTTATCCGGTGATTTATCGTGAAGATGCTCAAGAGTTTCAAGTTCATCATTCTTAATTCCAATATTCTTCTCCGGTGGACTAAATCCAAGCTTCCGTATTGATCATATCCGTGCCTCTTGTTTCACATGTTTTCCAATGTGGGAATTTCTTATCGAAATTCTCTCTTGATTATTCAACTCTTTCTTGCTATTCATATCCGGAGAGCTAAGGGTATCTCAGAAGATTCATGTTTCAATTCTTAATCCGTTCAAGCTATTTTGAGATTGTTATCTCATTCAAGCCATTTAATTCAACCAGTGCAATATCTCATGAGAAATCTTTTACAACGGTGATTTCTTTTGAGTGGGCCCTAACCCACAGGTCTTTTCCCAGGATCTTACCTGACTCTTCTATTTTTCCGGAGTTATTCAAAAATTCTTTTCAAGTTTGACGTAAGAATGGATTTCTCATCGGTCAAATGTATCCTCCAAGATCGCTTTCAAATTCTTTTCATCATTGGTTCAACCTTTTAATTCTTATTATGGAGTACCTAAACAATTCATGATGATGTTTCTCGTCGTTCTTCTCAACATTTGAAGACCGGGGAAGAGTTTCTATTAAATCTTGTCCGTTCTCATGAACATTCGTGGTTCTAGCTTCATGCCATCCTCTTATTGTTCCGATTGTGTGGAATTCTTTTTATACCCATCCGAAGCATTTCATGAATTCTTCCCATTGTGATCCTCCGAAGGCCATCATTTCAGAAGATTCTTTGTTCTCAGTTTTCAACTTCGTCCTCCCACTATTCTTAATTGATGCCTCTTCGTTCATCTCCATATTTTTATGGTGGTTCATTCAAAATTCATTTTCCGTTTTATCGTATCAAGTCATTTGTTCTTTTCATAATCCTACCGGTGGTTCGTTGAAGATTTACCCAAGTCTACGCGAGACCGCTCCTTAATACTTTGCAACAAGAATAAGTAGTATGCCAAATCCATTGTTAGTCACCAATTTAAATTGGTGAAGGATAAGCATGACATAATTCTTATTTTTATTCCTTCAAGGTGATTTAATTCCTTTGTCTGAAGTTCGTTCATGATATCAATTTATTGGTTGTTCATCTTTTATTTCTGGAGCTCCAAACTCTCTCAATTATCTTGTCACAAAGCTTTATCTGAATCATCGCAGGCCTTGAATCTTATTCTTTTCATCTTTCACTTCTCATACTTTTATTACCGGAGTTCTTCATGGTGGTTCATCATGATTTAATTCATCCTCGAAGTGTTCTTTATGATTCTTGTTGGAGCTCAAGTATTCTTCTTCTTGCATTCCGAAGTGCAATTCTTTCTACCTTTATCTTTTGAGGTGGTGTTATGTCATTCTTGACAATTTTCCCTTCATGTTTCATGATTCACAAGTTGTCAGGAATGAGATATTTAAACCCATCATTTTATTCGTTCAGGAGATCCTTCTAACCCTTCAATTTCTTCGTTGGAGTGATCTTGGGTTATAATTCACCTAAAGCTTTCCCTAAGAATTGTTGCTATTATGGTGCTTATAAATGACCCAAGTTCTTCATTTATCATTCCGGTGAAATAAGTTTTTCGTCTCCTTGTTGATCTCAATCCAATGAAATGTTTTCGTAAGTGGCTGGTTGTCACCTCATAATTTTGAGATGTTTTCCATAAGCCCACAAGAAGTTTATTCGTTTCGCTGTTGATTTTCCATCAACCATGTTCAACCCTTCTTCGTAAGGATGATTTTCATATTCATTCGTGGGAGAAGTTGTCATTTTCTTACCCGTTCTTTCTTTCCAACGATCTAGCATCTATTCTTTCATTCCGGAGGCATTGTAATATTGCTCTCTTCGTCCCATCATCTTGTTTTGTTAAGATTTTATTCTTCCATGCTATATTTAACGAGAGTGTCGTGTCCTCCATTCAATTTCTCTCATCTAATCAAGTTTAAACTCTCTTTTAACCGGAGTGCTGTCTGAAATCCTTCTTACCCCTTGTGCCATTCTTTCAATTGTTTCAGAGGCAGTGTGCTGTTGATTTCATCAAGTATCAATCCATCTCCTCAAGTTCATGCTCAATTCCTTCCATTTTCAGTCGGAGTGATGTCCGAATTCTGTCATTCTTTTTCCTTGGCTATACCATTGCGGTTTCATATTCTTTTGGTTCACAAGCTCTTGTTTCATGTCTTTCAACCTACAAGGTTCTCGTAATGTACCTTGTTCCTCTTTTTCTAACGGAGTGTTTTCATCTTCGTTCATCTCTGTTGTATTCTTCTTTCAATTTGTTCAACCTCTCAAGGTTCGTGGTTTCACTCGTTTGTCGAAGAAGCAACTTGGTTTACCTCTTCCTTTTTTCGTTTTATCCGGTGCCATCTCCAGGATCTCGGGTCGAGATCCTCTGTTAGTGTGGGAGAGTTGTGACGCCCGAAGACCGACGCTCCAGAAGATTCCAGATGTTCCGGGTTTTCACCATGTGTTTCAAAGTGCTTGCTTTATTTATTTTTATTGCATCATGTCATCATGCCATCAAGTCTTTTAATTTTTAAAACTCAACTAAATAAACCGTATGGGTCTTCGATCCATTTAAATTGAGGGATACTCACTATGGTGACTTCTCTTTATAACATATAAAAGCCTCTCAATATTATTAGGGAGCTATATTAAATTATTCCATTTGTTTGGAATTCACCATAACACACTTGCATATATTTTTTCCCCATGCCTTTTCTTTCTCATTTCCTTGCCTCAAACCTTGCCAACTTTTCCTTTCCCTTTTATCGAGGCTCTTCCTAAACCCTCAACATTTATGGACTTCTCAAACACCCCATTCCTATTCAATCCATTTGAATTAAATTCAAATGAATTTGAATTCAATTCTTGCAATATTGCCACTTCTATTTTCCCTAGACCAGGCTCATTTTTATGAGTCTAGGAAAAGTAACCTCCTCCCCAAATTCTTTCCCTAAACCCCTCTTTCTTTTTCTTCTCTTTAATTGTTTTCTGCTTAAGAAAATAAAAAGAAAAGAGAAAGGAGGAGGGCAGCCGCAGCCCAGCCTGCTCCCTGCAGCCAGGCCGGCCCAACCTCCCCCCAGCGGCCCAACTAACCTAACCCTAGGCCCGACCGAGCCTCTCCCCCATCCTATCTCTCGTCCCTCTCCCAGTCGCTCTCTCCCTCCGAGCGCCGCACACCACCTCTCGCCGATCCCCACTCGCTCGACCCCCTCCGCGCCTCGTCGATCTCCCTCGCGCACCCGAGCACATGGATGCGCCGCCTCCGCGATTCGCCTCCTTTTGCTGCGTCCCTCACCTCTCCTCCTCCACGCCTCGTCGGTCTCCCCTCGTGCACTCAAGCAGTGGACGCGTCGCGCCTCGCCATGGCGTCCCCACGGGCGGCCTTGCCGCGTCCCCGCCGCGGCCTTGCCGCGTCACCGACCCCGTCGCCGAGGAGCGTTGCCACCGCCCTCGCGTGCACCACCGGAGCGGCCATCTTCGACGAGCTCCATCCTACAAGTCCGTCCTCCCCCGCCGGAGCTCTGCTCTGCATCACCGTCGGCGAGCCGTCCGCCCAAGTACCTCCTCGTTGTCCCGCGCCTTGGCTGCCACGTCTCCACTCCGCCTCCTCGCTGATGTGCCATTTAGGCCCTTGCTGCTGCCTTGCTCTTCGCCGAGAGCACAAGGACACCGAGTTTGGTGCGCACCGATGCTAGATGCGCGCCAAGTTCACCCAGATCGCCAAGATGCACCCATGGGTTGTTTTCGCCAAGTTCAACCATCGACGAACCAGGGCTTTTTGCCTTGCTCATTTTGGGCGGACGAGAACACCTCAAGTTCGACTACAAGGAAGACCCCAAGTACCACGACGCCGAAACATCAAGTTCATCTACGAAAACGTGTATGACCGTCGTCGAGACTGCAAGTACCACTACATCGACGTGTTCGACTACCGTCGTCCCTCGAGGGCACCGCAAGCGTCAAGTTCGTGATAGATACATGTACGACTACCGTCGCCCCGGAAACAATGGATTCGTCAAGTACCTCTCCGAAATGGAACGTGTATCTCTACGTCAACGACGACCCCAATGCCTGCGTGTACGACTACTTCCCTCTCCGAAACGAAACGTGTTCGACTTCTTCCCTCGACGACTCATTCCACCCTGAATGCACGCTTCAAAGGTATACCACCGAGTCGACGCCCGTGAACGAATGAATGCTTATGTTGTATGAGATGCACTCGCTTGTTTGCTTCGTGTCCGTTGTGCCCCTCGTTTGCCTTGTCGCCGACCCGTGGGAACCCGGTAACGGGATCACCCCATCTTCTTGCATGACACGCTCACGCCGCCCTTCATCTTTTGCACCGGTCTCTCAACAAGTTACCGGAACCGATATGTTGCCGTGGCATCACTTTCGGTTATCGCCGCCGTGGCACCCTTTCTTTCCACCACGGTGACAAATGCTTCATATCTCTTCATGTCAACCTTTAACTAAAATTTGCATAAAACTTGAAAATGTCATCTGCATCATGATAACAACATTTAAATGGTTAAAATTGTTGTTGCTTCAATAATTGCTAAATGACATGAGGAGTTTCCGGAATTGTTGTTGTTATTTCCGGCCTCATTTAAATTGACTAGATAGTGTAGTTTTGCTCATGCTTCACCTCTTGCCATGTTTAATAAAAACATTTAATCTTGTCTTGTAAATAAACAAGAGTCAACTAAATAAATATAATGTGGTGTTTCGTCAATATGCAACTCGTTGCATATTTAGCTCCACTTAACTTGTAGTATTGTTTGTGCACTTGCCATGCCATGCATATTTAAATCGGACATGCATCATAATTGTTTGTGCATCATGCCATGGTTATGATATGTGAGTTTATCGTATTGTTTGCTTCTTTCCGGTTTGCTTCTCTCGTTAGCTTCGGTTTCGCTCCGGAGTTGTGAGGTTTTTGTTCGACTACTTCATGGACTTGTTCTTCTTCCTTGCGGAATCCCAGGCAAGATGACCATCCCCAGATATCACTACTATCTTTGCCTATGCTAGATGTTTCGCTCTTTAGATATTGCCTCGATGCCTATGTCTGTTTGTCAGCCTCCTATTGTTGCCATGAAACCTCTAACCTTTGACACCATCCCAGCAAACCGTTGTTTGGCTATGTTACCCGCTTGCTCAGCCCCTCTTAAAGCATTGTTAGTTGTAGATGAAGATGAAGATTGCTCCATGTTGGAACTTGTTGTTGGAATATCACAATATCTCTTAAATATATTAACACACCTATATACTTGGCAATGGGTGGAAGGCTTGGCCTTTTGCTCGGTGTTTTGTTCCACTCATGCCACCTTAGGACCCGATAAACCGGTGTTATGTTCCCAGATTTTGCGTTCCTAACACGGTTGGGGTTTATGGGCCCCCTCGATAACCCGCTTAGCGCTAAAGATTTTCCAGCAAGGCCCAACATTGGTTTTACATTTGCCTAACAACTAAAACTTGCATAGGGAGTAATTAACCCTTTTCTTAATGAACAACCCTGGGCCAGTGCTCCACATGAGTGTTGGTCCAAACTGGGGAGCCTGCGGGTCCACCTTGGGGAAACCCAAGGGCTGGTAAAAACCTGTAGCATCACCCATCCGGTCGTGGCCGGAGACTAGATACGCGCGGCTACTGTCAGGGTGTCGGCACGCCGGGAGGTCTTGCTGGATTAGTTTTACCTTAGTCGGAATATCTTGAGCACAGGATTCCGAGAATACTCGGGTCTTCCCTCCTTGGAGTTGCGACTCCGCAGATCGTGAGCTTGTGATGGGCTAAGTTGGGACACCCCTGCAGGGTTTTGATCTTTCGAAAGTCATGCCCGCGGTTATGTGGCAGATGGGAATTTGTTAATATCCGGTTGTAGAAAACATGACACTCTATCCTTAAGAATACACTACCTGTGTGAGTTCCGTGATTGTCTCTTCTCGAAGGGGTTTCAAGGAGAAGAACACGGTGGGGTCATGTCTGACGTGAGTAGCTAGGATCACTTGTTGATCACCTTGTCGATCGATGGCTCTTACTCTCTTCTTGCTCTGAACACGTAAGCTAGGTTCTTAGCGCTTGCTGCAGCCATATTATTAGCCTTTCCTCACCTAAAGGCTTTGTTAGTTTTGATACCCGGGAACGGTATTGCTGAGTCCTCCATGGCTCACAGTTTACTACACACACCAGATGCATGTACATCCGAGAACAGTGCAGGAGGTGGATCAGAACATCAGTGGGAGTTCGATGAAGAGTTTGGCCATATGTATGTGACGTTTTCGACGATCAGTAGCGGTTCCTACTAGGGGCGATCAGGACCTTGTGTTGCTTTATTTATGGTATCTTTCATTTGGATCTTCGTCCGTAGTCGTACTGTGATGTTATTTGGATGATGAATGTTTATGTAATACGTTGTGTGACGTGGCGAGTGTAAGCCAACTACTCTTTTGCAATTTCATACCTCTTTTACATGAGTCGTGCAAAGATACCATACTTGAGATCATTCTAGTATGATATTATACCTTTAAGTCGTGCCTCGACACGTGGGAAGTATAATCTCATACTGGGCATTACACATGTATTGCGTGAAAAGTGAAAAGGTTTGAAAAAATTAAAGTAGGAAACAATTGCTTGGCTGAAAACTGGGTTTTGCATGATCTGGGTATTTTGTGTGACGAAGATGGAGCAAAGCCAAACTATATCATTTTGTAGGGATGAACTTTCTTTGGCCATGTTATTTTGAGAAGACATAATTGCTTTGCCAGTATGCTTGAAGTATTATTATTCTTATGTCAGTATTAAACTTTTGTCTTGAATCTTTCGGATCTGAACATTCATGCCGCAATAAAGAGAATTGCATTGAAAATTATGTTAGGTAGCATTCCACATCAAAAATTCTGTTTTTATCATTTACCTACTTGAGGACGAACAGGAATTAAGCTTGGGGATGCTTGATACGTCTCCAACGTATCTATAATTTTTTATTGTTCCATGCTATTATATTATTTGTTTTGGATATTTAATGGGCTTTAATATGCATTTTTATATTATTTTTGGGACTAACCTACCAACCAAAGGCCCAGTACAAATTGTTGTTTTTTTTGCCTATTTCAGTGTTTCGCAGAAAAGGAATATCGAACGGAGTCATGAAACCTTCGCGAGGATCGTTTTTGGAACAAACGCAATCCAGGAGACTTGGAGTACAAGTCTGGGAAGCCACGAGGTGGCCACGAGGCAGGAGGGCGCGCCTGATGGGCCTCTAACCCCTCGTTGGTTACCCCAAGTGGAAGGTGAAAGATGCAGTGTTGTGGAAGTGTTTTCCCTTAGCAAAGATGCCAAGGATCGAATCCCCAGACACTCCTAGGTTCAACAAGTAGGTGTCAACTGCTAACGGCGCAGATTAGCAATCAACATGGACCTGCACACAGATACAAATAACTTTGCTCCCAACGAGTACAGAGAGGTTGTCAATCCCTCCGGCCTTGTAGTTCACAAAGGATTAAAAGCAAATGATAGTAGTGATAGATAGAGTTTTGCAATAGTAAATAATAGCGAAAAGTAAATAGCGGATGTGATCAATGATGGTAATATGGACCGGAGTCACATGATGTTCACTAGTGATGTCTCTCTCCCAAAAGACGATAAAACAGCTATGTGAGGTAAACGAATTACAGCTGGGCAATTGACAGGACCACGAACGCAAACCAATGCTGACTACATTGCAAGAAAGGTTGAGGTTCAAAGCATGGCGGTACGCCAAAGTAAGTAGACCGAAATCCATCAATATCTACTACTAATCATCCACCTTGAGATATCTATCCAGAACATCTCGTTGGTATTAAGTTGCGAGCCCCACCCATAGTGTAAACTCAAAGCAACAGACAACTGCATTAAAAGAACTTTGCATAAAGTAAACAATCCTTGCACCCGCGGGCACAAGCACCGTTGTTTTCCCCCTTGTGGCAACAGCACATCCCCTAGACTCATGTTTCTGTCACTCAAGCTAGTCATCGAGGGGCATGAACCCACAATCAAGCATAACGTTCCCTCTTGGAGTCACTACGTATTACTCGGCCAAAGCAATAAATAACAACGGAGAACATGCAAGAATTACTTATGAACATAAATATAAAAGAGGTGAATCAAATATATTACTCAAGAACAATCTGAACATAATCTCATAATCCATTGGATCCCAGCAAACTCATCATAGCAACAGCATAAGGATTACATATGTGCCTCGATCATGTAGGGCAGCTCACGAGGACTAATTAGTGAAGCACAAGAACGGGAGGAGAACATCACATAGCTACTGGTCATGGACTCATGGTCCAAGGGAGACTACTCATGACTCATCCGGGAGGCATCCATGGTGGTGGAGAAGCTCCCGGTGGTGATCCTCCCCTCCGGCAGGGTACCGGGAAGAGTTCTCCTGGTGCTCCCGATCTTGGAAGCGGCGGCGGCGGCGGAACAGAGATGGGATCGCGAAAAGAGTTTCTCTTCCGAGGGTTTCGAGGGAAGCTCTAAATATATGCCAAAGGGGGGCACCGGACGGGCTTCGGGGGGCCCAGGCGCCCCCTCGGCGCGGCCCAGGGGGGGTGCACCGCCAAGGCGCCCCGAGCCCTGGTGCCCCCCCCCCCCGGCTGTACTTCGGGCGCAAGGTCGGTTCCGGAACGCTGATTTTTTATATAATTTTTCTGGATTTTTCCTGACAGTTCTCGTAACGTGAAAACCTGAAATACAAAATCAGCCGAAAACAGAAACTGGAACCGGGGTGCACTGGATTAGTAGGTTAGTCCAAATATGATCAAAAGTGTATGGAAGTGTATGAATATCATAGCAATATCACCCAAAAGTGGCATGGAGCAAGCAGAAATTATAGATATGTTTTGGACGTATCAACATCCCCAAGCTTAATTCATGCTCGTCCTCGAGTAGGTAAATGATAACAAGAATAATTTCTGTGGTGACATGCTATTAACCATATAGGACTTTTTATAGTCATATGACAAAAGCTTACTGAGACAATGATTCTATAGTAATTAAGTTGCCTCATGAGAAAATCACAAATGACTGAAAGTTTTACAATATGAAACTGAAACATCAAAAAGATTTGCAATGAACATGATGTACAAATATGATAAAGTGATATCTAGCTTGCCCCCTTTAGTGATGCAAAACATAAATGCAGGGGCACCTTCAAGGTTTAAGTGATGACTAGATACAATGATTTCAAAATAAACGATATCACAATCATGCAAAAGACAATGCTACTTTGGGACAATGCACATTACACTCAGAATGACAATCATGCTCTCAGTAGTTGGTGCTTTTAAAAGAAGATGGAGACTCAACATAAAAGTAAAAGAATGGTTATGTGCTAGAGCTTTTTATTTTGAAAACATAGAAGCAATTTTGTCAACGGTAGTAGTACTTCATATGTGTCATGCATAAGACATCCTATAAGTTGCAAGCCTCATGCATCGAATACCAATAGTGCTCGCACCTTGTCCTAATTAGCTAGGATTTCCATGGGTTATCATTGCATTACATAGGTTTCAACCAAGTGTCACAAAGGGGTACCTCTATGCCACCTGTACAAAGGTCCAAGGAGATAAATCGCATTTGATTTCTCGTTTTTGATAGATCTCAACTTAAGGACATCCATACCGGGACAACATAGAGAATAGATGATGGACTCCTCATTAATGCATAAGCATATTCTCATAAGAGATTGAGGATTAAGGTCCAAGCTAAAACTTCCACCATGATACATGGCTTTGGTTGGCGGCCCAATGTTCTTCTCTAACAATATGCATACTTATTCAACCCACGGCAAATCACCCTTACTTCAGACAAGACGAACATGCATAGCAACTCACATGATATTCAACAAAAGTGTAACAGTTGATAGCGTCCCCAGAAACATGGTTATCGCTCAACAAGCAACTTATAAGAAATGAGATGCATAGGCAACATATTCTTTACCACAATAGTTTTTAAGCTACTTTCCCATGAGCTATGTATTGCAAAAATTGAAGGTTTTAAAGGTAGCACATGTAAATTACTTGGAGTGGTGGTGAAATACCACATATAGGTAGATATGGTGGACTCATATGGCATAACTGGTTTAAAAGGATATGGATGCACAAGCAGTCAGTCCGCTTAGTACAGGCGGAGGTTAGCAAAAGACTGGGAGCGACCAACTAAGAGAGCAATGACGGTCATAATCATGCAGAGCGACAAAGCAACATTGAATCAGGCATGGTAGTTATATCGCTACTCAGAAATAAAAGATCATCAAGGCTTGACAGACATTCTTTACAGTCTTAAATATGCGTGAGCATACGCCAAGTCAATCAAAATAAATTCTTGAAGGAAGATATTACTAAACCATACCACATCATAGGCAAACAAATCATGTTGGTACTCCAATAACACATTGGGAATCCCCCAGCTATTTCAGACTAACCATAAGAAAACCTGAACTACTAAGCACCATCATGCACGTAGCATCTTTATCATAGACATATTAACCAATGCAACGGAAGCAAACTCCCTTAACAAGGTGAGCATGGTAATTAAAGAGAGTTCAAGCAACCAACTAAACAAAAGCTCTTTGAAAAGATAAGCATGAATACTAAGAGCAGAGCACGATAGTAGCTATTAAAAGACAAAGAACACACACAGCAAAGATAGATATGAAAATTCTATGTTATGTTCTAGGTAGAAGTGGAGAGTGTTTCTCTCCCACATAAAGGAATGCTGAGTTCCGACTCGTTATGAAAAACTAAAAAGAAAACTAAAAGCAAGACGCTCCAAGCATAGCACATAACACATGAAGTGATAAAAATATAGCGGAACGAAAGATGAACTGATAATGTTGATGGAGAAGGGGATGCACGGGGGCATCCCCAAGCTTAGACGCTTGAGTCTCCTTGAATATTTCTTGGGGGTGCATGAGGGCATCCCCAAGCTTGAGCGCTTGACACTCCTGAATCCTTTTATCATCTTCCCTCGCACACTTGAAAACTCCCTTCATACATAACTCATCATAATCAGATTAGCGAGGTTAGTACCCTTAATAAAATAATTGTTCCTTGCTGGAAATAAAGATATTCTTGAAGGTCTACTGTTTCTCAAGATTGCCAAAAGGTTTTTGCAAAGAAAAAGCAAGCTCTTGGTTTGCAAACTGACGGAAAGGCAAAACAGGACAGAATCTGTGAAAAACAGAACAGCAGGTAGTAATTGATTTGTTCGGGGTACTTCTGCAACTCAAATCAAAAAACTCAGGACAGACGCACGAAAGACAATTATATAGAGAACGCTGTCGAAAAAATTCAGACCAAAAAGATGATCTGGTGATTTTATACGAATTGTTCTATCCAAGGACAGAATATGTTTCCTGGACAGCACCTCACAACTTTTGAACTTTCTAGCAATCAGAGGCTATACTTGGCACAAATATGAAAAGCAAAGATACAATGATGATGCTACAGTAGTAAACAACATCAAGACACAACAAAAGCAAAAAAATTATTCATGTGGGCTGCCTCCCAAAAGCGCTTTCTTTTATGCCTTTAAGCTAGGCATAATGCATATAGATCAAGTTTTATCAAGAGTAAAAGAATAGCTAGCCCGTACAACGGACTCAAAAGGTAACTTGATCTTCTTTCGAGGGAAGTGTTCCATCCCTTTCTTGAGAGGAAACTGAAATTTTATATTACCCTCTTTCATGTCAATGATAGCACCAACGGTGCGCAAAAAGGGACGTCCCAAAATAATTGGACATGAAGGATCACATTCAATATCCATAATAGTGAAATCAACGGGAACATAATTATCATTAACAATGATAAGAACATCGTCGATCCTCCCCAAAGGTTTCTTTATGGAAGAATCAACGAGACGAACACCAAAATAACAAGAATCAAAAGGTTTCAATTTAAGCATATCATATATTCTTTTGGGCATAACAGAGGTACTAGCTCCAACATCACATAATGCATAGCAAGAGAAGTCATTCAATTTAATTTTTATCATAGGATCCCAACCATCTTCTAGCTTTCTAGGTATGGAGGCTTCTACTCTAAGTTTCTCCTCCCTAGCTTTGATGAGAGCATTAGTGATATGCTCTGTGAAGGCAAGATTAAGCGTGCTAGTGCGGGGGTCTCTAGACATCTTGTGAAGGAAATCAATAACTTCGGTAAGAGTGCAATTATCAAAATCAAGGTCACGAGCATCAAGTAAGGTGGTAGTAGTGTCCTTTAGGTTCACATGTTTGGTAGTTTCTATAGTCATAGCATCACCATTAATAGGTCCATTGGGACCAGGAGTACATTGGGTGCTAAGAGTTTGAACATCCTCAATAACTTGGATAGTAGCAACAGTGTGGTGGGTAGGAAGGCTCTTAATTCTATCCTATTCCTCCCTTTCTCTAGCCCATCTCTCTTTAAGTTTAGCCATCATCCTAATGTTTTCATTAATTTGCACTTGAGTAGCATTTATAGGAATGACTTCCCTCTCCTCAAGAGGAGAAGTTTTAATATTTAGCAATTTTACCTCATTGGCTAAATGGTCTACCTTAAAAGAAAGATCATCTAGTTTATGTAGTTTTTCTTCTACACTCTTATTAAAGGCTTTTTGGGTAGTGATGAAATCTTTAAGCATAGTCTCTAGTTCAGTAGTGGAGTTCTTGGTGATAGGATAAGCATTGTTGTTCCCATAAGAATTAGAGGGGAACGGTCTAGGATTGTTACCAAAGTTACTCCTATAAGCATTGTTGTTAAAATTGTTTCTAGAGATAAAGTTCACATCTACTTGTTCTTGAGCAATCAAAGAATTTAAAGGAACAGCACGAGGATCAACAGAAGATTGCTTCGAAAGTAGAGACATGATCAAGTCAACGTTTTCATTTAAGGAGGAAATCTCCTCGACAGAGTTTACCTTCCTACCTATTGGAGCGCGTTCGGTGTGCCATTGGGAATAGTTGGTCCTCATCTCATCGAGAAGCTTTGTGGCAGCACCAAGTGTAGTTGACATAAAAGTTCCTCCCGCGGCCGAATCTAACAAGTTCCGCGATGTAAAGTTCAAGCCTGCATAAAAAGTTTGGATAACCATCCAAGTAGTCAAACCATGAGTAGGGCAGTTCTTGATAAGAGATTTCATACGTTCCCAAGCTTGGGCAACGTGTTCATTATCCAATTGTTTAAAATTCATTATGTTACTTCTAAGTTGGATAATTTTAGCAGGTGGATAGTATTTTCCAAGTAAAGCATCTTTGCACTTGTCCCATGAATCTATGCTATTTCTAGGCAAAGATTGAAACCAAATTTTAGCTCCTCCTCTCAAGGAGAAAGGAAAAAGCTTAAGCTTAACAATATTACCATCTATTTCTTGGTACTTTTGCATATCACAAAGTTCAAAAAAGTTGTTTAAGTGTAAAGCAGCATCATCTCCAGCACCGGAGAATTGATCTTTCATGACTAAGTTCAGTAAAGCAGGTTTAATTTCATATGAAGGTGCTGAAGTAGCAGGTGTAGTGATAGGTGTGCTGATAAAGTCATCGTTGTTGTGACTAGTGAAGTCACACAACTTGGTGTTCTCGGTGGAACCCATAGTAGCAAGCAAGCAAGATAACTATTTTTTGTGATTTTCGATAAAAGGTACTAAAGCAAAAACTGAAAGGTAAACTAACAAGACTAAAAAGCAAAGGTAAAAGATATCATGCAACTCCCCTATCCTGAAGAGTGGAGTCCCCGGCAACGGCACCAGAAAATACTCCTTGATGGGCCTCTAACCCCTCGTTGGTTACCCCAAGTGGAAGGTGAAAGATGAAGTGTTGTGGAAGTGTTTTCCCTTAGCAAAGATGCCAAGGATCGAATCCCCAGAGACTCCTAGGTTCAACAAGTAGGTGTCAACTGCTAACGGCGCAGATTAGCAATCAACGTGGACCTGCACACAGATACAAATAACTTTGCTCCCAACAAGTACAGAGAGGTTGTCAATCCCTCCGGCCTTGTAGTTCACAAAGGATTAAAAGCAAATGATAGTAGTGATAGATAGTGTTTTGCAATAGTAAATAATAGCGAAAAGTAAATAGCGGATGTGATCAATGATGGTAATATGGACCGGAGTCACATGATGTTCACTAGTGATGTCTCTCTCCCAAAAGACGATAAAACAGCTATGTGAGGTAAACGAATTACAGCTGGGCAATTGACAGGACCACGAACGCAAACCAATGCTGACTACATTGCAAGAAAGGTTGAGGTTCAAAGCATGGGCGGTACGCCAAAGTAAGTAGACCGAAATCCATCAATATCTACTACTAATCATCCACATTGAGATATCTATCCAGAACATCTCGCTGGTATTAAGTTGCGAGCCCCACCCATAGTGTAAACTCAAAGCAACAGACAACTGCATTAAAAGAACTTTGCGTAAAGTAAACAATCCTTGCACCCGCAGGCACAAGCACCGTTGTTTTCCCCCTTGTGGCAACAGCACATCCCCTAGACTCATGTTTCTGTCACTCAAGCTAGTCATCGAGGGGCATGAACCCACAATCAAGCATAACGTTCCCTCTTGGAGTCACTACGTATTACTCGGCCAAAGCAGTAAATAACAACGGAGAACATGCAAGAATTACTTATGAACATAAATATAAAAGAGGTGAATCAAATATATTACTCAAGAACAATCTGAACATAATCTCATAATCCATCGGATCCCAGCAAACTCAACATAGCAACAGCATAAGGATTACATATGTGCCTCGATCATGTAGGGCAGCTCACGAGGACTAATTAGTGAAGCACAAGAACGGGAGGAGAACATCACATAGCTACTGGTCATGGACTCATGGTCCAAGGGAGACTACTCACGACTCATCCGGGAGGCATCCATGGTGGTGGAGAAGCTCCCGGTTGTGATCCTCCCCTCCGGCAGGGTGCCGGGAAGAGTTCTCCTGGTGCTCCCGATCTTGGAAGCGGCGGCGGCGGCGGAACAGAGATGGGATCGCGAAAAGAGTTTCTCTTCCGAGGGTTTCGAGGCAAGCTCTAAATATATGCCAAAGGGGGGCATCGGACGGGCTTCGGGGGGGCCAGGCGCCCCCCGGCGTGGCCCAGGGGGGGGCGAGCCGCCAGGGCGCCCCGAGCCCTGGTGGCCCTGATGGGCCTCGAACCCCTCGTTGGTTACCCCAAGTGGAAGGTGTAAGATGCAGTATGTAGAAGTGCTTTCCCTTAGCAAAGATGCCAAGGATCGAATCCCCAGAGACTCCTAGGTTCAACAAGTAGGTGTCAACTGCTAACGGCGCAATTAGCAATCAACGTGGACCTGCACACAGATACAAATAACTTTGCTCCCAACGAGTACAGAGAGGTTGTCAATCCCTCCGGCCTTGTAGTTCACAAAGGATTAAAAGCAATGATAGTAGTGATAGATAGTGTTTTGCAATAGTAAATAATAGCGAAAAGTAAATAGTGGATGTGATCAATGATGGTAATATGGACCGGAGTCACATGATGTTCACTAGTGATGTCTCTCTCCCAAAAGACGATAAAACAGCTATGTTAGGTAAACGAATTACAGCTGGGCAATTGACAGGACCACGAACGCAAACCAATGCTGACTACATTGCAAGAAAGGTTGAGGTTCAAAGCATGGGCGGTATGCCAAAATAAGTAGACCGAAATCCATCAATATCTACTACTAATCATCCACCTTGAGATATCTATCCAGAACATCTCGCTGGTATTGAGTTGCGAGTCCCACCCATAGTGTAAACTCAATGCAACAGACAACTGCATTAAAAGAACTTTGCGTAAAGTAAACAATCCTTGCACCCGCGGGCACAAGCACCGTTGTTTTCCCCCTTGTGGCAACAGCACATCCCCTAGACTCATGTTTCTGTCACTCAAGCTAGTCATCGAGGGGCATGAACCAACAATCAAGCATAACGTTCCCTCTTGGAGTCACTACGTATTACTTGGCCAAAGCAATAAATAACAACGGAGAACATGCAAGAAGTACTTATGAACATAAATATAAAAGAGGTGAATCAAATATATTACTCAAGATCAATCTGAACATAATCTCATAATCCATCGGATCCCAGCAAACTCAACATAGCAACAGCATAAGGATTACATATGTGCCTCGATCATGTAGGGCAGCTCACGAGGACTAATTAGTGAAGCACAAGAACGGGAGGAGAACATCACATAGCTACTAGTCATGGACTCATGGTCCAAGGGAGACTACTCACGAGTCATCCGGGAGGCATCCATGGTGGTGGAGAAGCTCCCGGTGGTGATCCTCCCCTCCGGCAGGGTGCGGGGAAGAGTTCTCCTGGTGCTCCCTATCTTGGAAGCGGCGGCGGCGGCGGAACAGAGATGGGATCGCGAAAAGAGTTCCTGTTCTGAGGGTTTCGGATGACTCTTTAAATATATGCCAAAGGGGAGCATCGGGGAAGCTTCGGGGGGGCCCAGGCGCCCCCCGGCGCGGCCCAGTGGGGGGGGGCGCCAGGGCGCCTGGAGCCCTGGTGCCCCCCCCCCCCCGGCTGCCCTTCGGACGCACGGTTGTTTCCGGAACACTGATTTTTTATATATTTTTTCTGGATTTTTCCTGGCAGTTCTCGTAACGTGAAAACCTGAAATACAAAAACAGCCGAAAATAGAAACTGGCACTGGGGTGCACTGGATTAGTAAGTTAGTCCAAATATGATCAAAAGTGTATGGAAGTGTATGAATATCATAGCAATATCACCCAAAAGTGGCATGGAGCAAGCAGAAATTATAGATACGTTTTGGACGTATCAACATCCCCAAGCTTAATTCCTGCTCGTCCTCGAGTAGGTAAATGATAACAAGAATAATTTCTGTGGTGACATGCTATTAACCATATAGGACTTTCTCATAGTCATATGACAAAAGCTTATGAGACAATGATTCTATAGTAATTAAGTTGCCTCAAGAGAAAATCACAAATGACTGAAAGTTTTACAACATGAAACTGAAACATCAAAAAGATTTCCAATGAACATGATGTGCAAATATGATAAAGTGATATCTAGCTTGCCCCCTTTAGTGATGCAAAACATAAATGCAGGGGCACCTTCAAGGTTTAAGTGATGACTAGATACAATGATTTCAAAATAAACGATATCACAATCATGCAAAAGACAATGCTACTTTGGGACAATGCACATTACACTCAGAATGACAATCATGCTCTCAGTAGTTGGTGCTTTTAAAAAAAGGTGGAGACTCAACATAAAAGTAAAAGGATGGTTTTGTGCTAGAGCTTTTTATAGAAGCAATTTTGTCAACGGTAGTAGTACTTCATATGTGTCATGCATAAGACATCCTATAAGTTGCAAGCCTCATGCATCGAATACCAATAGTGCTCGCACCTTGTCCTAATTAGCTTGGATTTCCATGGGTTATCATTGCATTACATATGTTTCAACCAAGTGTCACAATGGGGTACCTCTATGCCACCTGTACAAAGGTCCAAGGAGATAAATCGCATTTGATTTCTCGTTTTTGATAGATCTCAACTTGAGGACGTCCATACCGGGACAACATAGAAAATAGATGATGGACTCCTCTTTAATGCATAAGCATATTCTCATAAGAGATTGAGGATTAAGGTCCAAGCTAAAACTTCCACCATGATACATGGCTTTGGTTGGCGGCCCAATGTTCTTCTCTAACAATATGCATACTTATTCAACCCACGGCAAATCACCCTTACTTCAGACAAGACGAACATGCATAGCAACTCACATGATATTCAACAAAAGTGTGACAGTTGATGGCGTCCCCAAAAACATGGTTACCGCTCAGCGAGCAACTTATAAGAAATAAGATACATAAGCAACATATTCTTTACCACAATAGTTTTTAAGCTACTTTCCCATGAGCTATATATTGCAAAGATTGAAGGTTTTAAAGGTAGCACATGTAATTAATTGGAGTGGCGGTGAATACCACATATAGGTAGGTATGGTGGACTCGTATGGCATAACTGGTTTAAAAGGATATGGATGCACAAGCAGTAATTCCGCTTAGTACAGGTGGAGGTTAGCAAAAGACTGGGAGCGACCAACTAAGAGAGCAATGACGGTCATAATCATGCAGAGCGACAAAGCAACATTGAATCAGGCATGGTAGTTATATCGCTACTCAGAAATAAAAGATCATCAAGGCTTGATAGACTTTCTTTACAGTCTTAAATATGCGTGAGCATATGCCAAGTCAATCAAAATAAATTCTCGAAGGAAGATATTACTAAACCATACCACATCATAGGCAAACAAATCAAGTTGGTATTCCAATAACACATTGGGAATCCCCCAGCTATTTGAGACTAACCATAAGAAAACCTGAACTACTAAGCACCATTATGCACGTAGCATCCTTTATCATAGACATATTAACCAATGCAACGGAAGCAAACTCTCTTAATAAGGTGAGCATAATAATTAAAGAGAGTTCAAGCAACCAACTAAACAAAAGCTCTTTGAAAAGATAAGCATGAATACTGAGAGCAGAGCACGATAGTAGCTATTAAAAGACAAAGAACACACACAGCAAACATAGATATGAAAATTCTATGTTATGTTCTAGGTAGAAGTGGAGCGTGTTTCTCTCCCACATAAAGGAATGCTGAGTTCCGACTCGTTATGAAAAACTAAAAAGAAAACTAAAAGCAAGACGCCCCAAGCATAGCACATAACACATGAAGTGATAAAAATGTAGCGAAACGAAAGACGAACTGATAATGTTGATGGAGAAGGGGATGCACGGGGGCATCCCCGAGCTTAGACGCTTGAGTCTCCTTGAATATTTCTTGGGGGTGCACGGGGGCATCCCCAAGCTTGAGCACTTGACACTTCTGAATCTTTTTATCATCTTCCCTCGCACACTTGAAAACTCCCTTCATACACAACTCATCATAATCTGATTAGCGAGGTTAGTACCCTTAATAAAATAATTATACCTTGCTGGAAATAAAGATATTCTTGATGTTATACTGTTTCTCAAGATTGCCAAAAGGTTTTTTGCAAAGAAAAAGCAAGCTCTTGGTTTGCAAACTGAAGGAAAGGCAAAACAGGACAGAATCTGTGAAAAACAGAACATCAGGTAGTAATCGATCTGTTCGGGATACTTCTGCAACTCAAATCAAAAAACTCAGAACAGACGCACGAAAGACAATTATATAGAGAACGCTGTCGAAAAAATTCAGACCAAAAAGATAATATGGTGATTTTATACGAATTTTTCTATCCGAGGACAGAATCTGTTTCCTGGACAGCACCTCACAACTTTTGAACTTTCTAGCAATCAGAGGCTATACTTGGCACAAATATGAAAAGCAAAGATACAATGATGATGCTACAGCAGTAAACAACATCAAGACTCAACAAAAGCAAAAAAAATTATTCATGTGGGCTGCCTCCCAAAAGCGCTTTCTTTTATGCCTTTAAGCTAGGCATAATGCATAGATCAAGTTTTATCAAGAGTAAAAGAATAACTAGCCCGTACAACGGACTCAAAAGGTAACTTGATCTTCTTTCGAGGGAAGTGTTCCATCCCTTTCTTGAGAGGAAACTGAAATTTTATATTACCCTCTTTCATGCCAATGATAGCACCAACGGTGCGTAAAAAGGGACGTCCCAAAATAATTGGACATGAAGGATCACATTCAATATCCATAATAGTGAAATCAACGGGAACATAATTATCATTAACAACAATAAAAATTTCGTCGATCCTCCCCAAAGGTTTCTTTATGGAAGAATCAACGAGACGAACACCAAAAGAACAAGAATCATAAGGTTTTAATTTAAGCATATCATATAGTCTTTTGGGCATAATGGAAGTACTAGCTACAATATCACATAAAGCATAGCACGAGAAGTTGTTTATCTTAATTTTAATCACAGGATCCCAACCATCTTCTAGCTTTCTAGGTATGGAGGCTTCTACTCTAAGTTTCTCCTCCCTAGCTTTGATGAGAGCATTAGTGATATGCTCTGTGAAGGCAAGGTTAAGCGTGCTAGTGCGGGGGTCTCTAGACATCTTGTGAAGGAAATCAATAACTTTGGTAAGAGTGCAATTATCAAAATCAAGGTCACGAGCATCAAGTAAAGTGGTAGTAGTATCCTTAAGGTTCACATGTTTGGTAGTTTCTATAGTCATAGCATCACCATTAATAGGTCCATTGGGACCAGGAGTACATTGGGTGCTAAGAGTTTGAACATCCTCAATAACTTGGATCGTAGCAACAGTGTGGTGGGTAGGAAGGCTCTTAATTCTATCCTCTTCCTCCCTTTCTCTAGCCCATCTCTCTTTAAGTTTAGCCATCATCCTAATATTTTCATTAATTTGCACTTGAGTAGCATTTATAGGAATGACTTCCCTCTCCTTAAGAGGAGAAGTTTCAATTTTTAGCAATTTTACCTCATTGGCTAAATGGTCTACCTTAAAAGAAAGATCATCTAGTTTATGTAGTTTTTCTTCTACACTCTTATTAAAGGCTTTTTGGGTAGTGATGAAATCTTTAAGCATAATCTCTAGTTCAGTAGTGGAGTTCTTGGTGATAGGATAAGCATTGTTGTTCCCATAAGAATTAGAGGGGAATGGTCTAGGATTGTTACCAATGTTACTCCTATAAGCATTGTTGTTAAAATTGTTTCTAGAGATAAAATTCACATCTACTTGTTCTTGAGCAATCAAAGAAGTTAAAGGAACATCACGAGGATCAACAGTAGATTGCTTAGAAAGTAGAGACATGATCAAGTCAACTTTTTCATTTAAGGAGGAAATCTCCTCGACAGAGTTTACCTTCCTACCTGTTGGAGCGCGTTCGGTGTGCCATTGGGAATAGTTGGTCATCATCTCATCGAGAAGCTTCGTGGCAGCACCAAGTGTAGTTGACATAAAAGTTCCTCCCGCGGCCGAATCTAACAAGTTCCGCGAGGTAAAGTTCAAGCCTGCATAAAAAGTTTGGATAACCATCCAAGTAGTCAAACCATGAGTAGGGCAGTTCTTGATAAGAGATTTCATACGTTCCCAAGCTTGGGCAACGTGTTCAATATCCAATTGTTTAAAATTCATTATGTTACTTCTAAGTTGGATAATTTTAGCAGGTGGATAGTATTTTCCAATAAAAGCATCTTTGCACTTGTCCCATGAATCTATGCTATTTCTAGGCAAAGACTGAAACCAAATTTTAGCTCCTCCTCTCAAAGAGAAAGGAAAAAGCTTAAGCTTAACAATATTACCATCTATTTCTTGGTACTTTTGCATATCACAAAGTTCAACAAAGTTGTTTAAGTGTAAAGCAGCATCATCTCCAGCACCGGAGAATTGATCTTTCATGACTAAGTTCAGTAAAGCAGGTTTAATTTCATATGAAGGTGCTGAAGTGGCAGGTGTAGTGATAGGTGTGCTGATAAAGTCATCGTTGTTGTGACTAGTGAAGTCACACAACTTGGTGTTCTCGGTGGAACCCATAGTAGCAAGCAAGCAAGATAACTATTTTTGTGATTTTCGATAAAAAGGTACTAAAGCAAAATTTGAAAGGTAAACTAACAAGACTAAAAAGCAAAGGTAAAAGATAGCATGCAACTCCCCTATCCTGAAGAGTGGAGTCCCCGGCAACGGCGCCAGGAAATACTACTTGATGGGCCTCGAACCCCTCGTTGGTTACCCCAAGTGGAAGGTGTAAGATGCAGTATGTAGAAGTGCTTTCCCTTAGCAAAGATGCCAAGGATCGAATCCCCAGAGACTCCTAGGTTCAACAAGTAGGTGTCAACTGCTAACGGCGCAATTAGCAATCAACGTGGACCTGCACACAGATACAAATAACTTTGCTCCCAACGAGTACATAGAGGTTGTCAATCCCTCCGGCCTTGTAGTTCACAAAGGATTAAAAGCAATGATAGTAGTGATAGATAGTGTTTTGCAATAGTAAATAATAGCGAAAAGTAAATAGTGGATGTGATCAATGATGGTAATATGGACCGGAGTCACATGATGTTCACTAGTGATGTCTCTCTCCCAAAAGACGATAAAACAGCTATGTTAGGTAAACGAATTACAGTTGGGCAATTGACAGGACCACGAACGCAAACCAATGCTGACTACATTGCAAGAAAGGTTGAGGTTCAAAGCATGGGCGGTATGCCAAAATAAGTAGACCGAAATCCATCAATATCTACTACTAATCATCCACCTTGAGATATCTATCCAGAACATCTCGCTGGTATTAAGTTGCGAGTCCCACCCATAGTGTAAACTCAATGCAACAGACAACTGCATTAAAAGAACTTTGCGTAAAGTAAACAATCCTTGCACCCGCGGGCACAAGCACCGTTGTTTTCCCCCTTGTGGCAACAGCACATCCCCTAGACTCATGTTTCTGTCACTCAAGCTAGTCATCGAGGGGCATGAACCCACAATCAAGCATAACGTTCCCTCTTGGAGTCACTACGTATTACTTGGCCAAAGCAATAAATAACAACGGAGAACATGCAAGAATTACTTATGAACATAAATATAAAAGAGGTGAATCAAATATATTACTCAA
>LR738709.1:627045010-627236043 GCA_902687465.1 Secale cereale | reverse complement strand
CCCCCCTGGCTGTACTTCGGGCACAAGGTCGGTTCCGGAACGCTGATTTTTTATATAATTTTCTGGATTTTTCCTGACAGTTCTCGTAACGTGAAAACCTGAAATACAAAATCAGCCGAAAACAGAAACTGGCACAGGGGTGCACTGGATTAGTAGGTTAGTCCAAATATGATCAAAAGTGTATGGAAGTGTATGAATATCATAGCAATATCACCCAAAAGTGGCATGGAGCAAGCAGAAATTATAGATACGTTTTGGACGTATCAGCGCCCAAGGGGGTAGGCGTGCCCCCACCCTCGCGGGCCCCTCGTAGCTCCACCGACGTACCTCTTCCTCATATATATACTCATATACCCTGAAAACATCCAGGAGCACCATGAAACCCTATTTCCACCGCCGCAACCTTCTGTACCTATGAGATCCCATCTTGGGGCCTTTTCCGGATCTCCCCAAGAGGGGGAATCGATCACGGAGTGCTTCTACATCAACACCATAGCCTCTCTAATGATGTGTGAGTAGTTTACCACAGACCTTCGGGTCCATAGTTATTAGCTAGATGGCTTCTTCTCTCTCTTTGGTTCTCAATACAAAGTTCTCCTTGATCTTCTTGGAGATTGCTACTTCTCGAGCTTGCGTTGTATTCCCTCGAAGAGGAAAGGGAGATGCAGCATAGTAGCGTAAGTATTTCCCTCAGTTTTTGAGAACCAAGGTATCAATCCAGTAGGAGACCACGCGCGAGTCCCTCGCGCCTGCACAAACAAATAAGAACTTTGCAGCCAACGCGATAAGGGGTTGTCAATCCCTTTACGGTCACTTACGAAAGTGAGATCTGATAGAGATGATAGTTTATATTTTTGGTATTTTTGTTTATAAGAACAGAAAATAAAAGCGGTAAAAGTAAAGTCGATGTAGATTGATATGTTGATAATAGACCCGGGGGCCATAGTGTTCTCTAGTGGCTTCTCTCATGATAGCGATATTCTACAGCGGGTAAACAAATTACTATCGAGCAATTGATAGAAAAGCGAATAATTCTGAGACTATCTAGGCATGATCATTGTATATAGGCATCACGTCCGAGACAAGTAGTACGACTCCTGCCTGCATCTACTACTATTACTCCACACATCGACTGCTATCCAGCACGTATCTAGTGTATTGAGTTCATAAGAACAGAGTAACGCCTTAAGCAAGATGACATGATGTAGAGGGATAAACTCAAGCAATATGATATAAACCCCATCTTTTTATCCTCGATGGCAACAATACAATACGTGCCTTGCTGCCCTTACTGTCACTGGGAAAGGACACCGCAAGATTGAACCCAAAGCCAAGCACTTCTCCCAATGCAAGAACTATAGATCTAGTAGGCCAAACCAAACCAATAATTCGAAGAGACTTGCAAGGATATTATGAGCACACATAAAGAGTTCAGAGAAGGACCAAATATTTCTCATAGATAATCTTGATCATAAACCCACAATTCATCGGATCTCGACAAACACACCACAAAAAGAGATTACATCGAATAGATCTTGTCGAAGACCGAGGAGAACTTTGTATTGAGATCCAGAGAGGGAGAAGAAGCCATCTAGATACTAGCTATGGACCCGAAGGTCTGTGGTAAACTACTCACAACTCATGGTGAGGGCGATGATGATGATGTAGAAGCACTCCGTGATGGATCCCCCCTCCGGCGGAGCTCCGAAATAGGCTCCAAGATGGGATCTCATGGGAACAGAAGGTTACGGCGGTGGAATTAGGGTTTTCTCTCTGTTGCTGATTGTTTCGGGGTACGTTGACTTATATAGGAGGAAGGAGGACACCAGGGGACGCTCGAGGGGCCCACGAGGCAGGGGGTGCGCCATGGGAAGGGGGCGCGTCCCCCACCCTCGTGGGCACCTCGTGGCTCCCCTTCCGTGGTTCTCAAGTCTCCCGTGCGTGATTTTCTCCAGAAATAACTCTCCCGAAGGTTTCATTCCGTTTGGACTCCGTTTGATATTCCTTTTCTGCAAAACCCTGAAACAGGCAAAAAACAGCAATCTGGACTAGGCCTTTGGGTTAGTAGGTTAGTCCCAAAAATGATATAAAAGTGTATGACAAAGCCCATTAAACAACCAAGATATCATAAATAATAGCATGGAACAATAAAAAATTATAGATACGTTGGAGATGTATCAAGCATCCCCAAGCTTAATTCCTGCTCGTCCTCGAGTAGGTAAAAGATAAAAACAGAATTTTTGATGTGGAATGCTAACCAACATAGTTTTTCAATGTAATTCTCTTAATTGTGGCATGAATGTTCAGATCTGAAAGATTCAAGATAAAAGTCTATATTGACATAAGAAATAATAATACTTCAAGCATACTAACAAAGCAATCATGTCTTCTCAAAATACTATGGCTAAAGAAAGTTATCCCTACAAAATCATATGGTCTGGCTATGCTCCCTCTTCATCACACAAAATATTCATATCATGCACAACCCCAATTTCAGCCAAGCACTTGTTTTCATACTCTATTCTTTCAAACCTTTCAACTTTCACGCAATACATGAGCGTGAGCCATGGACATAGCACTATGGGTGGAATAGAGAGGTGGTTGTGGAGAAGACAAAAAGGAGGGAGATAGTCTCACATCAACTAGGCGTATCAACGGGCTATGGAGATGCCCATCAATAGATATCAACGTGAGTGAGTAGGGATTGCCATGCAATGGATGCACTAGAGCTAAAAATGTATGAAAGCTCAACAAAAGAAACTAGTGGGTATGCATCCAACTTGCTTGCTCACGAAGACCTAGGGCATTTGAGGAAGCCCATCGTTGGAATATACAAGCCAAGTTCTATAATGAAAATTCCCACTAGTGTATGAAAGTGACTAAACATGAGACTCTCTATCATGAAGAACATGGTGCTACTTTGAAGCACAAGTGTGGAAGATGATAGTAGCAATTGTCCCTTCTCTCTTTTCTCTCATTTTTTTGGAGGGGCTTTCTCTTGTTTTTATTAGCCCCTCTCTATTTTTTTGGGCCATCTCTTTTTTATTGGCCTTTCCTCACATGGGACTATGTTCTAATAATGATGATCATCACACTTTTATTGATTTACAACTCGATATTACAACTCGATACTACAACAAGTATGACTCTACATGAATGCTTCTGGCGGTGTACCGGGATGTGCAATGAATCAAGAGTGACATGTATGAAAAATTATGCATGGTGGCCTTGCCACAACTACGATGTCAACTACATGATCATGCATGGCAATATGACAATATGATGTGTGTCATATGAACGGAACGGTGGAAAGTTGCATGGCAATATATCTCGGAATGGCTATGAAAATGCCATGATAGGTTGGTATGGTGGCTGTTTTGAGGAATAATATGGTGGCTATTTTGAGGAAGGATATATAGTGGGTTTATGGTACCGGCGACAGTTGCGCGGTACAAGAGAGGCTAGCAATGGTGGAAGGGTGAGAGTGCGTATAATCCATGGACTCAACATTAGTCATAAGAACTCATATACTTATTGCAAAAATTTACGAGTCATCAAAACAAAGCAATCAACGCATTCTCCTAGGGGGAGGTTGGTAGGAGTTAACCATCGCGCGCCCCCGTCCTCCACACAAAGGTTGGCACTTTAGAAATACCTCATGCTCTAACTTCGTCACATAGCGGTTCACCATACGTGCATGCTACGGGAATCACTAACCTTAACACAAGTATTTCTCAATTTCATAATAACTCCACTAGCATGACTTTAATATCACTATCCTCATATCTCAAAACAATTATCAAGCATCCAACATCTCATCATATTCAATGCACTTAGTGTGAAAGTTTTTACTACATTGATATTGGATGTCTATCATGTGAAGACTAGTTTTATAGCCTAAACACATTACCATGCTGTTTTAATAGTCTCTCAAAAGGATATAAGTGAAGCATGAGAGTTCAACAATTTCTTCAAAATATTATCACCACCGTGCTCTAAAAGATATAAGTGAAGCACTAGAGCAGAACTATTCAACTCAAAAGATATAAATGAAGCACATAGAGTGTTCTATCAATTCCTAGGCCATATTTAACTCTCTAAAATAGGTGTGTCCAGCAAGGATGATTGTGGCAAACTAACAAGCAAAGACTCAAATTATACAAGACACATATCATGTGGTGAATAAAAATATAGCTCCAAGTATAATTACTGATGGATGAGGACGAAAGAGGGGATGCCTTCTCAGGGCATCCCCAAGCTTAGGCTTTTGATTGTCCTTGAATTTTACGTGGGGTGCCATGGGCATCCCCAAGCTTAGGCCTTTGCTACTCTTTGTTCCATAGTCCATCAAAGCAATACTCAAAACTTGAAAACTTCACAACACAAAACTTAGACAAAAAATCGTGAGCTCCATTAGTATAAGAAAACAAATCAATACTCAAATGTACTGCAATGAATTCATTCTTGGTTTATATTGGTGTTAAACCTACTGTATTCCAACTTCTCTATGGTTCATACGTCACAATATTACTCATAGATGCATTGAAATAAGCAAACAACACACGAAAAACAGAATCTGTCAAAAACAGAACAGTCTGTAGTAATCTACAGGTTTTGCATACTTCTGTAACTCCAAAAAATTCAAACTAAATTGGTAAACATGAGGAATTTTTCTATTAATCATCTGCAAAAAGAATCAACTAAATAGTGCGCTCCAGTAAAATCTGATGACCATTCTAGCGAGCACTAACGATTCTGTTTTTCACAGCAAGATCACATAAACTTCACACAAGTCTTCACAAAGGTTCTACTTGGCACAAACACTAAACAAAACATGAAACCACATCTAAACAGAAGCTAGATGCAATATTTATTCCCTAACAGCAACAAAAACTAAAAATATAAAATTGGGTTGCCTCCCAACAAGCGCTATCGTTTTATGCCCCTAGCTAGGCACGATAATTCGATGATGCTCACATAAAGGGCAAGGATTGAAGCACAAGAAAAGCATCATAAGACATGTGACAAACACATCTAAGTCCAACATACTTCCTATGCATAGGCATATTATAGGAAAGCAAATTACCAAGACAAGCAAGATCTAGCATATGCAAGGAAGGAGAAAGAAACAATAGCAATCTCAACATAACGAGAGGTAAAAAATGTAATGCGAAGGATAAGGGTTTGTGATAGGTACCTGGTATATGACTTTTGTGTAAGCCTCCCCGGCAACGGCGCCAGAAATTCTTCTTGCTACTTCTCGAGCTTGCGTTGTATTCCCTCGAAGAGGAAAGGGAGATGCAGCACAGTAGCGTATGTATTTCCCTCAGTTTTTGAGAACCAAGGTATCAATCCAATAGGAGACCACGTGCGAGTCCCTCGCACCTGCACAAACAAATAAGAACTTCGCAGCCAACGCGATAAGGGGTTGTCAATCCCTTTACGGTCACTTACGAAAGTGAGATCTGATAGAGATGATAGTTTATATTTTTGGTATTTTTGTTTATAAGAACAGAAAAATAAAAGCGGTAAAAGTAAAGTAGATGTAGATTGATATGTTGAGAATAGACCCGAGGGCCATAGTGTTCTCTAGTGGCTTCTCTCATGATAGCGATATTCTACGGCGGGTAAACAAATTACTGTCGAGCAATTGATAGAAAAGCGAATAATTATGAGACTATCTAGGCATGATCATTGTATATAGGCATCACATCCGAGACAAGTAGACCGACTCATGCCTGCATCTACTACTATTACTCCACACATCGACCGCGATCCAGCATGCATCTAGTGTATTGAGTTCATAAGAACAGAGTAACGCCTTAAGCAAGATGACATGATGTAGAGGGATAAACTCAAGCAATATGATATAAACCCCATCTTTTTATCCTCGATAGCAATAATACAATACGTGCCTTGCTGCCCCTACTATCACTGGGAAAGGACACCGCAAGATTGAACCCAAAGCCAAGCACTTCTCCCATTGCAAGAACTATAGATCTAGTAGGCCAAACCAAACCAATAATTCGAAGATACTTGCAAGGATATTATGAGCACACATAAAGAGTTCAGAGAAGAACCAAATATTTCTCATAGATAATCTTGATCATAAACCCACAATTCATCGGATCTCGACAAACACACCACAAAAAGAGATAACGTCGAATAGATCTCCTCGAAGACCGAGGAGAACTTTGTATTGAGATCTAGAGAGAGAGAAGAAGCCATCTAGATACTAGCTATGGACTTGAAGGTCTGCGGTAAACTACTCACAACTCATGGTGAGGGTGATGATGTTGATGTAGAAGCACTCCGTGATGGATCCCCCCTCCGGCGGAGCTCCGGAATAGGATCCAAGATGGGATCTCACGGGAACAGAAGGTTACAGCGGTGGAATTAAGGTTTTCTCTCTGTTGCTATTGGTTTTGGGGTACGTAGACTTATATAGGAGGAAGGAGGACACTGGGGGACGCTCGAGGGGCCCACGAGGCAGGGGGCGCACCCTGGGAAGGGGGGGGCGCCCCCACCCTCGTGGGCACCTCGTGGCTCCCCTTCCGTGGTTCTCAAGTGTCCCATGCGTGATTTTCTCCAAAAATAACTCTCCCGAAGGTTTCATTCTGTTTGGACTCCATTTGATATTCCTTTTCTGTAAAACCCTGAAACAGGCAAAAAACAGCAATCTGGACTCGGCCTTTGGGTTAGTAGGTTAGTCCCAAAAATGATATAAAAGTGTATGAAAAAGCCCATTAAACATCCAAGAAATCATAAATAATAGCATGGAATAATCAAAAATTATAGATACGTTGGAGACGTATGAGAGATCTATTCGATGTAATACTTTTTGCGGTGTGTTTGTCGAGATCCGATGAATTGTGGGTTTATGATGAAGATTATCTATGAACAATATTTGGTTCTTCTCTGAATTCTTATATGTATGATTTAATATCTTTGCAAGTCTCTTCGAATTATCTGTTTGGTTTGGCCTACTAGATTGATCTTTCTTGCAACGGGAGAAGTGCTTAGCTTTGGGTTCAATCTTGAAGTGTCCTTTCCCAGTGACAGTAGGGGCAGCAACGCACGTATTGTATTGCTGCCATCGAGGATAAAAAGATGGGGTTTATGTCATATTGCATGAGTTTATCCCTCTACACCATGTCATCTTGCTTAATGTGCAACTCTGTTCTTATGAACTTAATACTCTAGATGCATGCTGGATAGCGGTCGATGTGTGGAATAATAGTAGTAGATGCAGAATCGTTTCGGTCTACTTGTCACGGACGTGATGCCTATATACTTGATCATGCCTAGATATTCTCATAACTATGCGCCTTTCTATCAATCGCTCGACGGTAATTGGTTTACCCACCGTAAGATTTGCTATCTTGAGAGAAGCAACTAGTGAAACCTATGGGCCCCGGGTCTATTTTCCATCATATTAATCTCCCGTCAACTTGCTATTTTTATCGTAGTTTATTTTGCAATTTTTATTTTTCAATCTATACAACAAAAACACCAAAAATATTTATCTTATTATCTCTATCAGATCTCACTTTTGCAAGTGACTGTGAAGGGATTGACAACCCCTTTATCGCGTTGGTTGCAAGGTTCTTAATTGTTTGTACAGGTACTAGGGATTTGTGTGTAGTCTCCTACTAGATTGATACCTTGGTTCTAAAAAACTGAGAGAAATACTTACGCTACTTTGTTGCATCACCATTTCCTCTTCAAGGTAAAAACAATGCATGCTCAAGAGGTAGCAGCCGCTATCTGTCCGGCTTGACGGATTTCTTCACACGCTGCGCGGGATTCGGACTGCGCCTCCTAAGCGTCTTAAAGGGCCTTGGCGAGTTTGGTCCCCTTCTCCTTATTTTCTTTTTCCAAGGAATCACACTTGGCGGCAATGTCCTTGAGCTTTTGCTCCGTCTTGATCACCCGTTCCTCAAAACGGTGCCAAGCGGCCTATTCGGCCTTTAAATCCGCAGCCGCTTTATTAGCAGCCGCATGGCTTACCCTTACCTGCTCCTTCGCTTGGGCAAGCTCACGCCTGAGGGTCTCCACCGCGGCAGCACTATCTGTACATACACGCACGTTGCAGCTCTTGAAATTCCACAAAGCACGGACATAACACATGCACACAGTAAGATGTATCTTAAACCTTGCGCCTGGTCGAGCCGCGTGTTAACAAGGACTAGGTCCTCATCGGCTCGCTCCAGTTTCCGTTTGAGTTTGGAAACTTCCGCTGATTGGGCAGTCGCCTCTAACAGCGAAGTGTGTTTTAGTACAAACTGAAAGTATGTTACCACCTGACAACTGATTATCGATCCTCTGCTCGCTTTTCTTTCTAAAAACCGAATAGAGTATCAAGGGCTACTGTCATGGAATTAGCACGGCAGATGTCCGGAATACTGGACTTAGTCGTGAGGCCATCACTCGGGTTAGCTTAAAGGGGTTAAAGCGGACGAAGGACACAGGGATTTTATACTAGTTCGGCCCCTTCGATGAAGGTAAAAGCCTACGTCTAGTTTGGTGTGGTATTGCTTGGGCTTCGATGACCAGGAAGCGAATCCGCCTGCCTGTGTCTCGAGCTGTTGTTTCTCGTCCTGAACCGTCGCCGGGTCGTCCCTTTATATAGGAGGCGACGCCCGGTCCGGTTTACAGAGTCCCGAGGCCGGCTCATAATCGTGTCCGCCTCGGTCTCTACTCTTTCTATCTTATATCCCAAGTTACATGGCACGACGGTTTACAGATCGTGGGCCTTATACATGGGCCCTAAACCTCTACGGGTTGTAACCTCCTGTTACATGCTCTGTTGGGCTTCTGATAATATAACTTTACCAACGTAATCCGGACCTTCCTAGCCGGTTTATACCTGCTAGTAATATCCCTGACAGCTACTATCTATATATAGGCATATTTCTTGTAAAAATGATCAAAAACATTTTGCGTACCTCGAAGCCCGCTAGCAGGCTGGAGAAGGCTTCGTTTAGCCCGCTCTTGGCGGACTGAATCTTCTCCGACACCGTACCCATCAGGATGCGGTGCTCATCTAGGACGGATGCACTTTGGAGTGCGTCCGCCGTGGTATTTGGCGGCTCCGGATTGGCAGAGGTCGCCGCTCCCTCTTCTCCTGTAGGGGGTCGCTCATTAGACTCTGAAGCCCTACGGACCTCCGGAGTAGTATGCGGCTGGGGGTCGGATTGACCGGGGCTCCCATCGCCGGTCTTCTTGGGGGCTGTACCCCGTAGTCCTCCGGCACTCGAGGCATTACCCTTTGGCGCCATTAAATCTCCCCCCCCCCCCCCCCCCCCCCCCCGCGCGCCTCTTCAAGACTTGAAGAGGGCCTGTGAGATACTACGTTGGCCTTGGCGTCATCCGCCCTAGGTGGCGGGGAAGCCAATGGAGGCGACTCACTCTCCATCATCTCCGGTGCCAGATCCCCCGAGGATGAGGATAGCTGGGGAAGATCGCGGGCCGGACTAAAAGATAGAACTTAGAGTTATCACCACGGGTCATAGAGATCGGATAAAGTGAAGGATCCCGGGCTACTTACGAGTCGGCTTGGGGCTTGGTCTGGCGACGATGCTTCGGGATGGCCTCGGTGTCTGACTCTGAGTCATCAGGGATGGCAAGGGTAATGTCCTTTGCTATCATACTCTTGATGTGTTTTTGCATCAATGGCACCTCAGGGACCGACACCCAGTCTGGACCCTTGTCGGTCCAGAATGTGAGCCTCAGCAGGGGTCCAGATCTAAAGGCTGGAGCGGCTGCCCATTTGGAGCCGCGAGGTTCTGTGATATAGAACCATTCTTGTTGCCATATCTTGACGGTGTCCACAAAAACCCCCCTTTGGCAGTTAACCTTGGGGAGCTTGCTCACCATGGCACCACCATAGTCCGCGTGTTGCCCATCAACCACCTTCGGCTTCACATTAAAAATCTTGAGCCATAAGCCGAAGTGTGGAGGGACGCGGAGAAAGGCCTCGCATATGACAATGAACGCCGAGATGTGAAGGAACGAATTTGGGGCCAGATCATGAAAATCCAGCCCATAGTAGAACATGAGACCCCTCACAAAGGGGTGAAGTGTGAATCCGAGTCCGCGGAGGAAGTGGGGGATGAACACCACCCTCTAACCACGCTCCGGAGTAGGGATGACCTGCCCCGGATTGGGAAGCATGTGCTTGATCTCCGCGGTTAGATACCACGCTTCCCGCAGCTCCTTGATGTTCTCCTCCGTGGAGGAGGAGGCCGTCCATTTGCCTTGAGAGCAGGCCATGGTTGGAGGAGTTGCAGAGGGAAGAAAAGCTTGGAACTTGGGCACTAGAGCTCGAGGATGGAGAGGCAGAGAGAGAATGAGGTGTGGGGCGGAAGAGTTGGATTCTACCCGCTTATATGGACTGCGAATATCAAGTGTCCCTCTCCCTCAAGCATTAAAACTCGCATGTTCCCAAGGGGTTGTGCGAGCGGCACAGTTAGATTACCAAAACTCGTATTGATGGGAATCCCACAATAAGGGGACACGATCTCTACTTCGACAAGATGTGTCAATGGGAGTTGCCTATTAAAACGCGAGGCGGGAGGCCCGAAAAATGGTTCGAAATGATGGCAAAGCCAGACGTGACGTTTCGCCGGAAAAAGCTGTCGCTGGATGTATTTTTTGTGCTTTTATGGTCAGGAGGTTAACTTATTATAAACAGAGCCGGATATAGATCTCTTTTCCGAAGGACTACTTTGGAGTATTCGGAGGAGGAACCCGCCTTGCAATGTCGAAGACAATCTGCGCGCCGGACACATCGTCATTGAAGCCTGGTTCAGGGGCTACTGAGGGAGTCCTGGATTACGAGGTCCTCGGGCGTCCGGGCTATGTAATGTGGGACGGACTAATGGGCCATGAAGATACAAGACGGTAGGTCCCCCCCTGTGTCCGGATGGAACTCTCCTTGGCGTGGAAGGCAAGCTGGGTGTGAAGATATGAAGATTCCTTTCTCTATAAACCGACTCTGTACAACCCTAGCCCCCTCCGGTGTCTATATAAACCAGAGGGTTTTAGTCCGTCGGGGCAATCATAATCATACAAGCTAGACATCTAGGGTTTAGTCATTACGATCTCGAGGTAGATCAACTCTTGTAACCCCTATACTCATCAAATTCAATCAAGCAGGAAGTAGGGTATTACCTCCATCAAGAGGGCCCGAACCTGGGTAAAACATCATGTCGCCTGCCTCATGTTACCTTCAATCCTTAGACGCATAGTTCGGGACCCCCTACCCGAGATCTGTCGGTTTTGACACCAACAATGGGCCTTATTGGGCCTTAGGGGAGAGAGAGGGAGCAGCCAAGGGCTGGCCGCGCCCCCCTCCCCATGGGCCTAGTATGAATTGGACTAGGGGGAGGGGCGGTGCCCCCTCCTTCCTTCTCCTTCTCCTCTCCTTCCTTTTTCTCCTAGTTGGACTAGGAAAAGGGGGGTCCAACTCCTACTAGGAGTAGGATTGCCCCCCTTGGGTGCGCCCTATAGGGCCGGCCGGCCTCCCCCTTGCTCCTTTATATACGGGGGTGGGGGCACCCTAGAACACACAAGTTAATAGTTGTTTTATCCATGTGCGGTGCCCCCTCCACAGATTCCACCTCAGGTCATATTGGCGTAGTGCTTAGGCGAAGCCCTGCACGGATCACATCATCAACACCGTTGCCACGCCGTCGTGCTGATTGAACTCTCCCTCTTCCTCAACTGGATCAAGAGCTCGAGGGACGTCATCGTGTTGAACGTGTGCTGAACACAGAGGTGTCGTACGTTCAGTGCTTGGATCGATTGGATCGCGAAGATGTTCGACTACATCAACTGTGTTACTAAACGCTTCCGCTTTCGGTCTACAAGGGTACATGGACACGCTCTCCCCGCTCGTTGCTATGCTTCTCCTAGATAGATCTTGCGTGATCGTAGGAATTTTTTTGAAATACTACGTTCCCCAACAATGGCATTAGAGCCAGGTCTATGCGTAGATGATATGCACGAGTAGAACACAATAAGTTGTGGGCGCTAATAGTCATACTGCTTACCAGCATGTCATACTTTGATTCGGCGGTATTGTTGGATGAAGCGGCCCGGACCGACATTACATGACCGCATTCATGAGACTGGTTCTACCGACGTGCTTTGCACATAGGTGGCTGGCGGGTGTCAGTTTCTCCAACTTTAGTTGAATCGAGTGTGACTATGCCCAGTCCTTGTTGAAGGTTAAAACATCACACTTGACAAAAAATCATTGTGGTTTTAATGCGTAGGTAAGAACGGTTCTTGCAAAGACCGTAGCAGCCACGTAAAACTTGCAACAACAAAGTAGAGGACGTCTAACTTGTTTTTGCAGGGCATGTTGTGATGTGATATGGTCAAGATGTGATGAGTTGTACGTTATTATATGAGATGATAATGTTTTGTAAATTATCGGCAACCGGCAGGAGCCTTATGGTTGTCTCTTTATTGTATGAATTGAGAAAGCCATGTAATTGCTTCACTTTATCACTATGAGTTAGCGATAGTAGTAGTAGCAATAGTTGGCGAGACGACCACGACGCTACGATGAAGATCATGGTGTCAAGCCGGTGACGATGGAGATCATGACGATGCTTTGGAGATGGAGATTAAAAGCACAAGTTGATGATGGCCATATCATGTCACATATTTTGATTGCATGTGATGTTTATCTTATTATGTTTCTTATTTTGCTTAGTACGGCGGCAACACTATAAGATGATGCCTTACAAAACTTCAAGGTACAAGTGTTCTCCCTGAGTATGCACCATTGTGACAGTTCGTCGTGCCGAGACACCACGTGATGATCGGGTGTGATAAGCTCTACATTCACATACAACGGGTGTAAGACAGTTTTGCACATGCAGAATACTCGGGTTAAACTTGACGAACCTAGCATTTACAGACATGGCCTCGGAACACTAGAGACCGAAAGGTCGAGCGTGAATCATATAGTAGATATGATCAACATAAGATGTTCACCATTGAAAACTGCTCCATCTCACGTGATGATCGGACATGGTTTAGTTGATTTGGATCATGTGATCATTTAGATGACTAGAGAGATGTCTATCTAAGTGGGATTTCTTTAGTGATATGTTTAATTGAACTTTAATTTATCATGAACTTAGTACTAATAGTTTTTGCATATCTATGTTGTTGTAGATCAATGGCCCGTGGTACCGTTCCCTTGAATTTTAATGTGTTCCAAGAGAAAGCTAAGTTGAAAGATGATGGTAGCAACTACACGGACTGGGTCCGTAACTTGAGGATTATCCTCATTGCTGCACAGAAGAATTGTGTCCTGAAAGCACCGCTAGGTGAAAAGCCCGCTTCAGATGCAACACCGGACGTTATGAACGTCTGACAGAGCAAAGCTGATGACTACTCGATAGTTCAGTGTGCCATGCTTTACGGCTTAGAATCGGGTCTTCGAAGACGTTTTGAACGTCATGGAGCATATGAGATGTTCCAAGAGTTGAAGTTAATATTTCAAGCAAATGCCCGAGTTGAGAGATATGAAATCTCCAACAAGTTTTATAGCTGAAATATGGAGGAGAATGGTTCTATCAGTGAACACTTACTCAGAATGTCTGGGTACTACAATCACATGAATCAACTTGAAGTCAAAGTTGATGAAGATAGTGTTATTGATAGAGTTCTTCAATCACTACCACCAAGCTATAAAGGCTTCGCGATGAACTATAATATGCAAGGGATGCAGAAGACAATTCCCGAGCTCTTCGCTATGCTCAAAGTTGCGGAGGTAGAAATCAAAAAGGAGCATCACGTGTTGATGGTTAACAAGACCACTAGTTTCAAGAAAAAGGGCAAGGGAAAGAAGGAGAACTTCAATATGAATAGCAAGCCAGTTGCTACTCCTGCGAAGAAACCCAAGTCTGGAGCCAAGCCCGAAACTAAGTGCTTCTACTGCAAAAGGGACTGGACACTAGAAGCGGAATTGCCCCAAGTATTTGGTGGATAAGAAGGATGGTAAAGTAAACAAAGGTATATTTGATATACATTTTATTGATGTGTACCTTACTAATGATCGTAGTAGCACCTGGGGTTCGGTTACTAATATTTGTAACTCAAAACAGGGGCTACGGATTAAACGAAGATTAGCTAAGGACGAGGTGACGATGCGCATGGGAAATGGTTCCAAAATCGATGTGATCACCGTCGGCACGCTACCTCTACATCTACCATCGGGATTAGTTTTAGACCTAAATAATTGTTATTTGGTGCCAGCATTGAGCATGAACATTATATCTGGATCTTGTTTGTTGTGAGACGGTTATTCATTTAAATCGGAGAATAATGGTTGTTCTATTTATATGAGTAATATCTTTTATGGTCATGCACCCTTGATGAATGGTCTATTTTTATTGAATATCGATCGTGGTGATACACACATTCATAATATTGAAGCCAAAAGATGCAAAGTTGATAATGATAGTGCAACTTATTTGTGGCACTGCTGTTTAGGTCATATTGGTGTAAAGCGCATGAAGAACTCCATGCTGATGGACTTTTGGAATCACTTCATTATGAATCACTTGGTGCTTGCGAACCATGCCTCATGGGCAAGATGACTAAAACTCTGTTCTCCGGAACAATGGAGCGAGCAACTGACTTATTGGAAATCATACATACTGATGTATACGGTCCAATGAGTGTTGAGGCTCGTGGCGGGTAACGTTATTTTCTGACCTTCACAGATGATTTGAGCAGATATGGGTATATCTACTTGATGAAGCACAAGTCTGAAACATTTGAAAAGTTCAAATAATTTCAGAGTGAAGTAGTGAATCATCGTAATAAGAAAATAAAGTTTCTACGATCTGATCGCGGAGGCGAATATTTAAGTTATGAGTTTGGTCTTGAATTGAAACAATATGGAATAGTTTCATAACTCATGCCACCTGGAACACCACAGCGTAATGGTGTGTCCGAACATCGTAACCGTACTTTATTAGATATGGTGCGATCTATGATGTCTCTTACCGATTTACCACTATTGTTTTGGGGTTATGCTTTAGAGACAACTGTTGGGTACACCTTCTATCCCAGATCCAAAGGCAAGATATTTGTTGCTAAGAAAGGATCCTTTCTAGAGAAGGAGTTTCTCTCGAAAGAAGTGAGTGGGAGGAAAGTAGAACTTGGTGAGGTAATTGTACCTTCTCCCGAATTGGAAATTAGTTCATCACATAAATTAGTTCCAGTGATTCCTACACCAATTAGTGAGGAAGCTAATGATGATGATCTTGAAACTTCATATCAAGTTACTACTGAACCTCGTAGGTCAACCAGAGTACGTTCCACACGAGAGTGGTACGGTAACCCTACTCTGGAAGTCATGTTACTAGACCTTGATGAACCTACGAGCTATGAGGAAGCGATGATCAGCCCAGATTCTGCAAAATAGCTTGAGGCCATGAAATCTGAGATGGGATCCATGTATGAGAACAAAATGTGGACTTTGGTTGACTTGCTCGATGATCGGCAAGCCGTTGAAAATAAATGGATCTTTAAGATGAAGACTGACGCCGATGGTAATGTTATTGTCTACAAAGCTCGACTTGTTGCAAAAGGTTTTCGACAAGTTCAAGGAGTATACTACGATGAGACTTTCTCACCCTTAGCGATGCTTAAGTCTATCCGAATCATGTTAGCAATTGCCGCATTTTATGATTATGAAATCTGGCAAATGGATGTCAAAACTGCATTCCTTAAAGGATATCTCAAAGAAGAGTTGTATACGATGCAACCAGAAGGTTTTGTCGATCCTAAAGGTTCTAACAAAGTGTGCAAGCTCTGGTGATCCATCTATGGACTGGTGCAAGCATCTCGGAGTTGGAATATACGCTTTGATGAGGTGATCAAAGCATATGGTTTTATACAGACTTTTGGAGAAGCATGTATTTACAAGAAAGTGAGTGGGAGCTCTGTACCATTTCTGATATTATAGGTGGATGACATATTGTTGATTGGAAATGATGTAGAATTTCTGGATGGCATAAAAGAATACTTGAATAAGAATTTTTCAATGAAAGATCTCGGTGAAGCTGCTTATATATTAGGCATCAAGATCTATAGAGATAGATCAAGACGCTTAATTGGACTTTCACAAAGCACATACCTTGATAAAGTTTTGAAGAAGTTCAAAATGGATCAGTCAAAGAAAGGGTTCTTGCCTGTGTTACAAGGTGTGAAGTTGAGTAAGACTCAATGCCCGACCACTGCAAAAGATAGAGAGAAAATTAAAGCCATTCCCTATGCTTCAGCCATAGGTTATATCATGTATGCAATGTTGTGTACCAGACCTGATGTGTGCCTTGCTATAAGTCTCGCAGGGAGGTACCAAAGTAATCCAGGAGTGGATCACTGGACAGCGGTCAAGAACATCCTAAAGTACCTGAAAAGGACGAAGGATATGTTTCTCGTTTATGGAGGTGACAAATAGCTCGTCGTAAATGGTTACGTCAATGCAAGCTTTGACACTGATCCGGATGACTATAAGTCACAAACCGGATACGTATTTTTGTTGAACGGTGGAGCTGTCAGTTGGTGGAGTTCCAAGCAGGGCGTCGTGGTGGGATCTACGTGTGAAGCGGAGTACATAGCTGCTTCGGAAGTAGCAAAAGAAGGAGTCTGGATAAAGGAGTTCATATCCAATCTAGGTATAATACCTAGTGCATCGGGTCCAATGAAAATCTTTTGTGACAACACTGGAGCAATAGCCGTGGTGAAGGAATCCAGGTTTCACAAGAGAACCAAGCACATCAAGAGACGCTTCAACTCCATCCGCGATCAAGTCAAGGAGGGAGACATAGAGATTTGCAAAATACATACGGATCTGAATGTCGCAGACCCGTTGACTAAGCCTCCTCCACGAGCAAAAAATGATCAACACCAAGACTCCATGGGTGTTAGAATCATAACTATGTAATCTAGATTATTGACTCTAGTGCAAGTGGGAGACTGAAGGAAATATGCCATAGAGGCAATAATAAAGTTGTTATTTATATTTCCTTATACATCATGATAAATTTCTTTGATGTCTACTACGCAACCTTCTTCTTGTAGACGTTGTTGGGCCTCCAAGTGCAGAGGTTTGTAGGACAGTAGCAAATTTCCCTCAAGTGGATGACCTAAGGTTTATCAATCTGTGAGAGGCGTAGGATGAAGATGGTCTCTCGAACAACCTTGCAACCAAATAACAAAGAGTCTCTTGTGTCCCCAACACACCCAATGCAATGGCAAATTGTATAGGTGCACTAGTTCGGCGAAGAGATGGTGATACAAGTGCAATATGGATGGTAGATATTGGTTTTTGTAATCTGAAAATATAAAAACGGCAAGGTAGCAAGTGGTAAAAGTTTGCATAAACGGTAGTGCAATGCTAGGAAATAAGGCCTAGGGTTCATACTTTCACTAGTGCAAGTTCTCTCAACAATAATAACATAACTGGATCATATAACTATCCCTCAATATGCAATAAAGAGTCACTCCAAAGTAACTAATAGCGGAGAACAAACGAAGAGATTATTGTAGGATACGAAACCACCTCAAAGTTATTCAAGAGTCCGTAGTAAAATAGCACAAAGCTATTCTTTCCGTTCGATCTATCTTAGAGTTCGTACTAGAACAACACCTTAAGATACAAATTAACCAAAACCCTAATGTCACCTAGATACTCCATTGTCACCTCAAGTATCCATGGGCATGATTATACGATATGCATCACACAATCTCATATTCATCTATTAAACCAACACAAAGAACTTCAAAGAGTGCCCCAAAGTTTCTACCAGAGAGTTGAAGGAAATATGCCCTAGAGGCAATAATAAAGATGATTATTTGTATTTCCTTATATCATGATAAATGTCTTTTATTCATGCTAGAATTGTATTAACCGGAAACTTAGTACATGTGTGAATACATAGACAAAACAGTATGTCCCTAGTATGCCTCTACTAGACTAGCTCATTGATCAAAGATGGTTATGTTTCCTAGCCATAGACATGAGTTGTCATTTGATCAATGGGATCACATCATTAGGAGAATGATGTGATGGACTAGACCCATCCGTTAGCATAGCACTATGATCGTTTAGTTTTACTGCTATTGCTTTCTTCATGACTTATACATGTTCCTATGACTATGAGATTATGCAACTCCCGAATTCTGTAGGAACACCTTGTGTGCTATCAAACGTCACAACGTAACTAAGTGATCATAAAGATGCTCTACAGGTGTATCCGAAAGTATTCGTGGTGTTGGCATAGATCAAGATTAGGATTTGTCACTCCGAGTGTCGGAGAGGTATCTCTGGGCCCTCTCGGTAACACACATCATAATAAGCCTTGCAAGCAAAAGACTAATGAGTTAGTCACGAGATGATGTGTTACGGAATGAGTAAAGAGACTTGCCGGTAACGAGATTGAACTAGGTATAGAGATACCGACGATCGAATCTCGGGCAAGTAACATACCGATGACAAAAGGAACAACGTATGTTGTTATGCGGTTTGACCGATAAAGATCTTCGTAGAATATGTAGGAACCAATATGAGCATCCAGGTTCCGCTATTGGTTATTGACCGGAGATGAGTCTCGGTCATGTCTACATAGTTCTCGAACCCGTAGGGTCCGCACGCTTAACGTTTGATGACGATCGGTATTATGAGTTTATGAGTTTTGATGTACCAAAGGAGTTCGGAGTCCCGGATGAGACCGGGGACATGACGAGGAGTCTCGAAATGGTCGAGACGTAAAGATCGATATATTGGACGACTATATTCGGACATCGGAAAGGTTCCGAGTGATTCGGGTATTTTTCGGAGTATATGGGCCTTATTGGGCCATACGGGAATAGAGGAGAAAGGCCAAAAGGAAGGAGGCGCGTGCCCCCCCTCTGGTCCGAATTGGACAAGGGGTGCAGCCCCCTTTTCCTTCCCCCTCTCCACCTCTTTCCTTCTCTCCTACTCCGGAAAGGAAAGGGGAATCCTACTAGGACTTGGGAGTCCTAGTAGGACTCCCCACACTTGGCGCGCCCCCTCTAGGGCCGGCCTCTCCCTTGCTCCTTTATATACGGGGGCAGGGGGCACCACAGAGACACACAAGTTGAATTATTCCAGCCGTGTGCGGTGCCCCCCTCCACAGAAACACACCTCGGTCATACCGTTGCAGTGCTTAGGCGAAGCCCTGCGCCGGTAGATACATCATATCCATCACCACGCCGTCGTGCTGACGAAACTCTCCCGTGAAGCTCAACTGGATCAAGAGCTCGTGGGACGTCATCAAGCTGAACGTGTGCTGAACGCGGAGGTGCCGTACGTTCGATGCTTGATCGGTTGAATCACGAAGAAGTTCGACTACATCAACCGCGTCACTTGACGCTTCCGCTTCCGGTCTACGAGGGTACGTAGACACACTCTTCCCTCTCGTTGCTATGCATCTGGTAGATAGATCTTGCATGATCGTAGGAAAATTTTAAAATACTACGTTCCCCAACAGTGGCATCATGAGTCAGGTCTATGCGTAGATGATATGCACGAGTAGAACACAATGAGTTGTGGGCGATACTAGTCATACTGCTTACCAGCATGTCATACTTTGCTTCGGCGGTATTGTGAGATGAAGCGGCCCGGACCGACATTACGCGTACGCTTACGCGAGACTGGTTTCACCGTTACGAGCACTCGTTGCTTAAAGGTGACTGGCGGGTGTCTGTCTCTCTCACTTTAGCTGAATCAAGTGTGGCTACGCCCGGTCCTTGTGAAGGTTAAAACAGCACATACTTGACGAAACATCGTTGTGGTTTTGTATGCGTAGGTAAGAACGGTTCTTGCTAAGCCCGTAGCAGCCACGTAAAACTTGCAACAACAAAGTAGAGGACGTCTAACTTGTTTTTGCAGGGCATGTTGTGATGTGATATGGTCAAGACATGATGAGTTATACGGTTTTGTATGAGATGATCATGTTTTATAATGTTATCGGCAACTGGCAGGAGCCATATGGTTGTCGCTTTATTGTATGAAATACAATCGCCATGTAATTGCTTTACTTTATCACTAAGTGGTAGCGATAGTCGTAGAAGCAATAGTTGGCGAAACGACAACGATGCTACGATGGAGATCAAGGTGTCGCGCCGGTGACGAAGGTGATCATGACGGTGCTTTGGAGATGGAGATCAAAAGCACAAGATGATGATGGCCATATCATGTCACATATTTTGATTGCATGTGATGTTTATCTTATTATGCTTCTTATTTTGCTTAGAACGACGGTAGCATTATAAGATGATCCCTTACTAAATTTCAAGGTATAAGTGTTCTCCCTGAGTATGCACCGTTGCGAAAGTTCGTCGTGCCGAGACACCACGTGATGATCGGGTGTGATAAGCTCTACGTTCAAATACAACGGGTGTAAGCCAGTTTTGCACACGCAGAATACTCGGGTTAAACTTGACGAGCCTAGCATATGCAGATATGGCCTAGGAACACTGGAGACCGAAAGGTCGAGCGTGAATCATATAGTAGATATGATCAACATAAGATGTTCACCATTGAAACTACTCCATCTCACGTGATGATCGGACATGGTTTAGTTGATTTGGATCACGTGATCATTTAGATGACCGGAGGGATGTCTATCTAAGTGGGAGTTCTTAAGTAATATGATTAATTGAACTTTAATTTATCATGAACTTAGTCCTGGTAGTATTAGCATATCTATGTTGTAGATCAAAAGCACAAGATGATGATGGCCATATCATGTCACATATTTTGATTGCATGTGATGTTTATCTTATTATGCTTCTTATTTTGCTTAGAACGACGGTAGCATTATAAGATGATCCCTTACTAAATTTCAAGGTATAAGTGTTCTCCCTGAGTATGCACCGTTGCGAAAGTTCGTCGTGCCGAGACACCACGTGATGATCGGGTGTGATAAGCTCTACGTTCAAATACAACGGGTGTAAGCCAGTTTTGCACACGCAGAATACTCGGGTTAAACTTGACGAGCCTAGCATATGCAGATATGGCCTCGGAACACTGGAGACCGAAAGGTCGAGCGTGAATCATATAGTAGATATGATCAACATAAGATGTTCACCATTGAAACTACTCCATCTCACGTGATGATCGGACATGGTTTTGTTGATTTGGATCACGTGATCATTTAGATGACCGGAGGGATGTCTATCTAAGTGGGAGTTCTTAAGTAATATGATTAATTGAACTTTAATTTATCATGAACTTAGTCCTGGTAGTATTAGCATATCTATGTTGTAGATCAATAGCTCGCGATGTTGCTCCACGTTTATTTTTTATATGTTCCTAGAGAAAACCAAGTTGAAAGATGTTAGTAGCAATGATGCGGAATTGTTCCGTGATCTGAGGATTATCCTCATTGCTGCACAGAAGAATTATGTCCTTGATGCACCGCTAGGTGACAGACCTATTGCAGGAGCAGATGTAGACGTTATGAACGTTTTGACAAAAGCTCGATATGATGACTACTTGATTGTTTAGTGCACCATGCTTTACGGCTTATAACCGGGACTTCAAAAACGTTTTGAAACGCCACGGAGCATATGAGATGTTCCAAGAGTTGAAATTAGTATTTCATACTCATGCCCGTGTCAAGAAGTATAAGACCTCTGACAGTACTTTGCCTACAAGATGGAGGAGAATAGCTCAACCAGTGAGCATGTGCTCAGATTGTCTGGGTAGTACAATTGCTTGAATCAAGTGGGAGTTAATCTTCCAGATAAGATAGTAATTGACAAAGTTCTCTAGACACTATCACCAAGTTAGTAGAACTTCGTGATGAACTATAATATGCAAGGGATGACGAAAGTAATTCCCGAGCTCTTCACGATGCTGAAATCGGCGAAGGTAGAAATCAAGAAAGAGCATCAAGTGTTGATGGTTAACCAGACCACTTGTTTCAAGTAAAGGGCAAAGGGATAGAAGGGGAACTTCAAGAAGAATGACAAGCAAGTTGTCACTCCCGTGAAGAAACCCAAAGCTAAACTCAAGCCTGAAACTAAGTGCTTCTACTGCAAAGGAAATGGTCACTAGAAGTGGAACTGCCCTAGATATTTGGTGGATAAGAAGGATGGCAAAGTGAACAAAGGTATATTTGATATACAGATTATTGATGTGTATTTTACTAGTGTTCATAGCAACCCCTCGGTATTTGATATTGGTTCAGTTGCTAAAGAGTAGTAACTCGAAATGGGAGTTGCATAATGAACAGAAACTAGTTAAAGGATGAAGTGACGATGTGTATTGGAAGCAGTTCCAAGATTGATATGATCATCATCGCACACTCCCTATACTTTCAGGATTAGTGTTGAACCTAAATAAGTGTTATTTGGTGTTTGTGTTGAGCATGAATATGATTTGATCATGTTTATTGCAATACGGTTATTCATGTAAGTTAGAGAATAATTGTTGTTCTGTTACATGAATAAAACCTTCTATGGTCATACACCCAATGAAAATAGTTTGTTGGATCTCGATCGTGTGATACACATATTCATAATATTGAAGCCAAAAGATGCGAGGTTAATAATGATAGTGCAACTTATTTGTGGCACTGCCGTTTAGGTCATATTGGTGTAAAGCGCATGAAGAAACTCCATAGTGATGGACTTTTTGAAATCACTTGATTATGAATCACTTGGTGCTTGCGAACCATGCCTCATGGGCAAGATGACTAAAACTCCGTTCTCCGGAACTGTGGAGCGAGCAACAGAGTTGTTGGAAATCATACATACTGATGTATGCAGACCAATGAGTGTTGAAGCTCACGGCGGGAATCGTTATTTTCTGACCTTCACTGATGATTTGAGCAGATATGGGTATATCTACTTAATGAAGCACAAGTCTGAAACATTTGAAAAGTTCAAAGAATTTCAGAGTGAAGTGGAGAATCATCGTAACAAAAAAAATAAGAATTTCTACGATATGATCGTAGAGGTAAAATATTTGAGTTAGCGAGTTTGGCCTTCAGTAAAAACAATGTGAAATAGTTTCACTACTCACGCCACCTGGAACACCACAGTGTAATGGTGTGTCCGAACGTCATAACCGTACTTTATTAGATATGGTGTGATCGATGATGTCTCTTACCGATCTACCACTATTGCTTTTGGGGTTATGCATTAGAGACAGCTACATTCACGTTAAATAGGGCACCATCTAAATCCGTGGAGATGACACCGTATGAACTGTGGTTTGACGAGAAACCTAAGCTGTCATTTCTTTAAGTTTGGGACTGCGATGCTTATGTGAAAAAGTTTGAACATGATAAGCTCGAACCCAAATCGGAGAAGTAAATCTTCATAGGATACCCAAAAGAAACTATTGGGTACACCTTCTATCACAGATCCGAAGGCAAGGTCTTTGTTGCTAAGAGTGGATCCTTTCTAGAGAAGGAGTTTCTCTCGAAAGAAGTGAGTGGGAGGAAAGTAGAACTTGATGAGGTAATTGTACCTTCTCCCGAATTGGAAAGTGGAACATCACAGAAACTAGTTCCAGTGATTCCTACACCAATTAGTGAGGAAGCTAATGATGATGATCAAGAAACTTCAGATCAAGTTTCTGCTGAACGTCGTAGATCAACCAGAGTACGTTCCGCACCAGAGTGGTACGGCAACCTAGTTCTGGAAGTCATGTTACTAGACCATGATGAACCTATGAACTATGAGGAAGCGATGATGAGCCCAGATTCCGCAAAATGGCTTGAGGCCATGAAATCTGAGATGGGATCCATGTATGAGAACAAAGTGTGGACTTTGGTTGACTTGCCCGATGGTCGGCAAGCCATTGAAAATAAATGGATCTTTAAGAGGAAGACTGACGCCGATGGTAATGTTACTGTCTACAAAGCTCGACTTGTTGCAAAAGGTTTTCGACAAGTTCAAGGAGTTGACTACGATGAGACTTTCTCACCCGTAGCGATGCTTAAGTCTGTCCGAATCATGTTAGCAATTGCCGCATTTTATGAAATCTGGCAAATGGATAACAAAATTGCATTCTTTAATGGATTTATTAAAGAAAAAATTGTATATGATGCAACCCGAAGGTTTTGTCAATCCTAAAGGTGCTAACAAAATGTGCAAGCTCCAGCGATCCATCTATGGACTGGTGCAAGCATCTCGGAGTTGGAATATACGCTTTGATAAGTTGATCAAAGCATATAGATTTATACAGACTTGCGGTGAAGCCTGTATTTACAAGAAGTGAGTGGGAGCACTACAACCTTTCTGATAAGTATATGTGAATGACATATTGTCGATCAGAAATGATGTAGAATTTTCTGGAAAGCATAAAGGAGTGTTTGAAAGGAGTTTTTCAAAGAAAGACCTTGGTGAAGCTGCTTACATATTGGGCATCAAGATCTATAGAGATAGATCAAGACGCTTGATAAGACTTTCGATAAGTACATACCTTGATAAGATTTTTGAAGTAGTTCAAAATGGATCAGTCAAAGAAGGAGTTCTTGCCTGACTTGTAAGGTGTGAAGTTGAGTAAGACTCAAAGCCAGACCACGGCAGAAAAATATAGAGAAAATGAAAGTCATTCCCTATGCCTCAGCCATAGGTTCTATAAAGTATGCCATGCTGTGTACAAAACACGTTGTGTACCTTGCCATGAGTTTGACAAGGAGGTACAATAGTGATCCAGGAGTAGATCACTGTACAGCGGTCAAAATTATCCTTAGTAATTGGATGACTAAAGGAAATATTTCTCGATTATGGAGGTGATAATGAGTTCGTCGTAAAGGGTTACGCCGATGCAAGCTTTGACACTAAATCCAGATGACTCTAAGTATCAATCTGGATGCGTATTGAAAGTGGGAGCAATTAGCTAGAGTAGCTCCATGCAGAGCATTGTAGACATAGAAATTTGCGAAATACATACGGATCTGAATGTGACAGACTCGTTGACTAAACTTCTCTCACAAGCAAAACATGATCACACCTTATTACTCTTGGGCATTAATCACATAGCGATGTGAACTAGATTATTGACTCTAGTAAACCCTTTGGGTGTTGGTCACATGGTGATGTGAACTATGGGTGTTATTCACATAACGATGTGAACTATCGGTATTAAATCACATGGCGATGTGAGCTAGATTATTGACTCTAGTGCAAGTGGGAGACTGAAGGAAATATGCCCTAGAGGCAATAATAAAGATGATTATTTGTATTTCCTTATATCATGATAAATGTCTTTTATTCATGCTAGAATTGTATTAACCGGAAACTTAGTACATGTGTGAATACATAGACAAAACAGTATGTCCCTAGTATGCCTCTACTAGACTAGCTCATTGATCAAAGATGGTTATGTTTCCTAGCCATAGACATGAGTTGTCATTTGATCAACGGGATCACATCATTAGGAGAATGATGTGATGGACTAGACCCATCCGTTAGCATAGCACTATGATCGTTTAGTTTTACTGCTATTGCTTTCTTCATGACTTATACATGTTCCTATGACTATGAGATTATGCAACTCCCGAATTCTGTAGGAACACCTTGTGTGCTATCAAACGTCACAACATAACTGGGTGATCATAAAGATGCTCTACAGGTGTATCCGAAAGTATTCGTGGTGTTGGCATAGATCAAGATTAGGATTTGTCACTCCGAGTGTCGGAGAGGTATCTCTGGGCCCTCTCGGTAACACACATCATAATAAGCCTTGCAAGCAAAAGACTAATGAGTTAGTCACGAGATGATGTGTTACGGAACGAGTAAAGAGACTTGCCGGTAACGAGATTGAACTAGGTATAGAGATACCGACGATCGAATCTCGGGCAAGTAACATACCGATGACAAAAGGAACAACGTATGTTGTTATGCGGTTTGACCGATAAAGATCTTCGTAGAATATGTAGGAACCAATATGAGCATCCAGGTTCCACTATTGGTTATTGACCGGAGATGAGTCTCGGTCATGTCTACATAGTTCTCGAACCCGTAGGGTCCGCACGCTTAACGTTTGATGACGATCGGTATTATGAGTTTATGAGTTTTGATGTACCGAAGGAGTTCGGAGTCCCGGATGAGACCGGGGACATGACGAGGAGTCTCGAAATGGTCGAGATGTAAAGATCGATATATTGGACGACTATATTCGGACATCGGAAAGGTTCCGAGTGATTCGGGTATTTTTCGGAGTATATGGGCCTTATTGGGCCATACGGGAATAGAGGAGAAAGGCCAAAAGGAAGGAGGCGCGTGCCCCCCCTCTGGTCCGAATTGGACAAGGGGTGCAGCCCCCTTTTCCTTCCCCCTCTCCACCTCTTTCCTTCTCTCCTACTCCGAAAAGGAGAGGGGAATCCTACTAGGACTTGGGAGTTGTTGTAGGACTCCCCACACTTGGCGCGCCCCCTCTAGGGTCGGCCTCTCCCTTGCTCCTTTATATACGGGGGCAGGGGGCACCACAGAGACACACAAGTTGAATTGTTCCAGCCGTGTGCGGTGCCCCCCTCACAGAAACACACCTCGGTCATACCGTTGCAGTGCTTAGGCGAAGCCCTGCGCCGGTAGATACATCATATCCATCACCACGCCGTCGTGCTGACGAAACTTTCCCATGAAGCTCAACTGGATCAAGAGCTCGTGGGACGTCATCAAGTTGAACGTGTGCTGAACGCGGAGGTGCCGTACGTTCGGTGCTTGATCGGTTGAATCGCGAAGAAGTTCGACTACATCAACCGCGTCACTTGACGCTTCCGCTTCCGGTCTACGAGGGTACGTAGACACACTCTTCCCTCTCGTTGCTATGCATCTGGTAGATAGATCTTGCGTGATCGTAGGAAAATTTTAAAATACTACGTTCCCCAACAAGAGTCAAGATGAAAATGTGTGCCAACCCCTATGCATATATTCCCATGGTCACGGAACCCGCAAGTTGATCACCAAAACATACATCAAGTAGATCATGTGATATCCCTTTGTCACCCCAGATAAACACGTGCAAGACATACATCAAGTGTTCTGAAATCCTTAAAGACTCAATCCAATAAGATAACTTCAAAGGGAAAACTCAATCCATTACAAGAGAGTAGAGGGGAGAAACATCATAAGATCTGACTATGGTAGCAAAGCTCGCGATACATCAAGATCGTGCCATCTCAAGAACACGAGAGAGAGAGAGAGAGAGAGAGATCAAACACATAGCTACTGGTACATACCCTCAGCCCCGAGGGTGAACTACTCCCTCCTTGTCATGGAGAGCGTCGGGATGATGAAGATGGCCACCGGAGAGGGATTCCCCCCTCCGGCAGGGTGCCAGAACGGGGTATAGATTGGTTTTTGGTGGCAACAGAGGCTTTCGGCGGCGGAACTCCCGATCTAGGTTACTTTCCGGAGGTTTCTGTATATATAGGAGGTGTTGGAGTCGGGGACAAGTAAAGGGGACCTCCGGGCTGTCCACGAGGCAGGGGGCGCGCGCCAGGGGGCGCGCCCCCTACCCTCGTGGGCAGCCCGGGAACCTTTTGGTCCCCCTGCGGCACTTCCTAGGCTTCTTCTGGTCCAAAAATAAGCTCCGTTGAGTTTCAGGTCAATTGGTCTCCGTTTGACATTCCTTTTCTGCGATACTCTAAAACAAGAGAAAAACAGAAACTGGCATTGGGCTCTGGGTTAATAGGTTAGTCCCAAAAATCATATAAAAGTGTATATAAAAGCCCATAAAACATCTTAGAAGGATAATATAATAGCATGGAACAATCGAAAATTATAGATACGTTGGAGACGTATCAAGCATCCCCAAGCTTAATTCCTGCTCGTCCTCGAGTAGGTAAATGATAAAAACTGAATTTTTGATGTGGAATGCTACCTAACATAATTCTCAATGTAATTTTCTTTATTGTGGTATGAATGTTCAAATCAAAAAGATTCAGCACAAAAGTGTGTATTGACATAAGAATAATAATACTTCAAGCGTACTAACAGAGCAATCATATCTTCTCAAAATAACATGGCCAAAGAAAGTTATCCCTACAAAATCATATAGTCTGGCTATGCTCCCTCTTCATCACACAAAATATTTAAATCATGCACAACCCCGGTTTCAGCCAAGCAATTGTTTCACACTTTAATTCTTTCAAACATTGTAACTTTCACACAATACATGAGCGTGAGCCATGGATATATCACTATGTGGAATATAGTGGTGGTTGTGGAGAAGACAAAAGAGAAAGATAGTCTCACATCAACTAGGCGTATCAATGGGCTATGGAGATGCCCATCAATAGATATCAATGTGGGTGAGTAGGGATTGACATGCAACGGATGCACTAGAGCTATAAATGTATGAAAGCTCAACAAAAGAAACTAAGTGGGTGTGCATCCAATTTGCTTGCTCATGAAGACCTAGGGCGTTTTGAGGAAGCCCGTCATTGGAATATACAAGCCAAGTTCTATAATGAAAATGCCCACTAGTATATGAAAGTGACAAAACAAGAGACTCTATATCATGAAGATTATGGTGCTACTTTGAAGCACAAGTGTGGAAAAGCATAGTAGCATTGTCCCTTCTCTCTTTTTTTGTGGAGGGGCTTTTTTTTTCTTTTTTTAGCCCCCCTCTCTTTTTTTTGGGCCATCTCTTTTTTTTTTGCCTTTCTCTCTCTTTTTTTTTTGTTTCCTCACACGGGACAATGCTCTAATAATGAGGATCATCACACTTCTATTTACTTACAACTCAAAGATTACAACTCGAAACTACAACAAAATATGACTCTATGATAATGATAATGATGAAGCATGTCATATGAACGGAACGGTGGAAATTTGCATGGCAATATATCTCGGCATGGCTATGGAAATGCCATGATAGGTAGGTATGGTGGCTGTTTTGAGAAAGGTATATGGTGGGTGTATGGTACCGGCGAAAGTTGCGCGGTACAAGAGAGGCTAGCAATGGTGGAAGGGTGAGAGTGCGTATAATCCATGAACTCAACATTAGTCATAAAGAACTCATATACTTATTGAAAAAATCTACGAGTTATCAAAACAAAGTATTCAACACATGCTCCTAGGGGAAGGGTTGGTAGGTGTCGGGGAAACTGATCCACCCACGAACACCTATGGGGACGGAGCCCCTTTCGGTACGGCAGGGGGCGGAGATCGCACGAAGAGCAGATCGAGGCGAGGCACACAAGCAGTTTACCCAGGTTCGGGCCGCACGGATGCGTAAAACCCTACTCCTGCTTTGGTTTGTATTGAGTTCTTGGCTCGGGAGCGCTGGAAGCTACAGTACACCTCAGCGGCTAACGAGACCGAGCGTGAAAATGTTCGAATGTCTAACCCCCTCCCACGTTGCGCTTGGGCCTCCTTTTATATGCTCAAGGGGTCACCGACAGGTGGCAACGCAGTTGAGGGCAAAAATGGGAAAGTATTGCGGTTGGTACACCTACTTGTACAATGTTCCATACCTAACCCTGACGGCAGGGGACAAGGGCATTAAATGCCCATCGCCGTCGCCCAAACAGTGCAAAAATGGCCGTCAGGGGCGCCACCGTTTGCCAGGATGGCCACCTTCTCAACGCCGCTTGCCACCGCGTACCCCTGGCTGCACAGCCTTCCGCCACGTGCGCCTGGAAGGGTCCTAGAGCGACACGTGGGTGGATGTGTGTGACGCCCGAAGACCGACGTCCCAGAAGATTCCAGAAGATTCCAGATGTTCCGGGTTCTTCCGTGTGTTGATTTTGTGCTTGTGTTATTTATTTTTGCATTGCGTCATGTCATCATGCCATCATGTCATTAATCTTGCATCTCAACTTAAATAAATTGTGTGGACCTTCGGTCCATTTAAATCGAGGGAAGAATGTCTTCTCTTTATAACATATACTCCCAATATTTTAGGGAGCTATTATAATAATATTCCATTGCCTCGGAATAACCCAACACACTTGCATTTATTCTCCAGACATCTTTTGCTTCAAGTTTCCATCTAAACCCTCCCTATAATTCTATTCTCGTTTATCGAGGTTCCTCCAAAAATGTGAACATTTTTGGACACTTCCGGAGCCATGTCATAGTTCAAATCATTTGAATTAAAGTCAAATGAGTTTGAATTACATCTTTCGTAGCGCCTCTCCTATTTTTTTCGTGGACCGTGTACCTTTTTACGGGTCCGGGAAATTTATCCGCATGCCCAAGTTCCTTCCCTAATCATTCCTTTTTTTTCTATCTTCTGTCTTTCTTATTTTATCTCTGCTTTTAGAAATAAAAGAGAGAAGCCCAGCAGCCTCCCTCAGCCGGCCTCTTAGGCCACCGCAACTTCTGGCCCGAGCCGTCCACCCCATCTGGCCTCCGGCCCAACTTCCTCCTGCTAGGCCTCAAGGCCCGCTCCAGGCCTAACCTAGCCGACCGACCCCTCCTCTCGTCTCTTCCCATCGATCTCCTTCCCCCGCCGCCAGGCATCGCCTCGCTCTCCCCTGCGCAGCCCGATCTCCCATCTCCCTCGCTCGTATCTCGTCCCCGAGCCCGCTCCTCCCATCGAACCTCACCCGAGCCACATCTCTCCCCATCTCTCCCCGCGAGCACCCCTCGGTGCCCCTCCTCCGACGCTCCCTCCGTCGCCATGGCCCATGGCCCCGACGCCCGCACCCTCGAGCCGCCCTCCGTCTCCCCGCGCGGAGCCGCGCCAGTGCTCGACCTTCGCCGAGCAGCTCCCCCAGCGCCACGAAGCCCGTGCCTCCTCTCCATCTTCAGGCTGCAGCCCGACGCAGCCTCCAGCTCCCGTCGCCAGGAGCTCTCTCGCGCCGGCCACCAGCTTCCTTCCAGCGCGCGCCGTGGCCTCCCTCCTTCCGCCGCCAAGGCCTCGTCCTCCATGTGCCTCATCGCCCCCTCTGTTTCCCTCGCTGCACGGCAGCAGCTTCACATCCCCTGCATCAGTCCAGATCGCGACCCCGACAGCGCCGGCGAGCCCTCGAGCAGCCTCATCGCCAAGGCCGAAGTCGCCCACTTGTCTCGCCTCCTTGCTGCTGCTGTGCTTCTTCCGTCAGCCCGGTGTTTTGTTTTGGTCCAGCAGGTATCCCCGGATCGCCAAGCACCAGGACGACGAGGACCGTCAAGTTCCTCTTCAAGAAGTTCGACTAGCGGATGTGCCAAGTACCACGACGCTCGGAGCCCTCGGATGCACCAAGTACCACTTCGTCACAAGAACCAAGACCGACCCCGACAAGTACCACGATGACCCATGTACAACTACGGCGCGAGAACGAGAACCGCAAGTACCACGACTATCGAATGCGCCAAGTACCTCTTCTCGCGACACGAACATCTACGGATATGTGTACATCTACGTAACGTGAACGACTACCTTCGGAAGAAACGAGTACCCCTACCGATGTCAAGTTCGACTACCGTCGCCCCGAGGACGTCCGATGCCGCGACAAGTACCTCTTCAGAAACGAGAATGTCTACTTCCCTCTACGACATGTGTACCACGACTCGCGAGAACGACTACTTCCTCTACTTCCCACGACGACTCGAACCCCTCCGAGAACGAACGCTTCGAAGGTATAACCCCGAGACGATGACCCGTGGATGGTGCTTGTGTGTTGTATGAAATGGTTGCCTTGTGTGCACTGTGCCCGTTTCGTCCTTTTGTCATGTTCCTCGGTTGCCTCGTCGCCGACTCGTGGGAACCCGGTGACGGGATTACCCCGCCTTTCATCTTGTTCCGCTCGATCTCCGTCATCTTTTGCACCGGACTCTCAACGAGTTACCGGAACCGAGATGTTGCCGATGCATCACTTTCGGATCATTGCCGTGGCACCCTTTCTTTCCACCACGGTGACAATACTTCATATCTTCTTCATGTCAACTTTTACAATAAAATTGCATAAACTTGATCATGTCATCCGCATCATGTTATCAACATTGATATGTTAAATTGTTGTTTGCTTATAATTACTAAACAAGCTCATGGGGATTTTCCGGAATTGTTGTTGTTATTTCCGGCCTCATTTAAATTGCCCAAATAGTGTAGTTTTATTATGCTTCACCTCTTGCCATGTTAACAAACATTTAACCTTGTCTTGTAAATAACGAGAGGCAATTAAATAATTATAATGTGGTGTTTCGTCAATAAGCAACTCGTTGCATATTGAGCTCCACTTAACTTGTAGTATTTGTTTGTGCACTTTGCCATGCCATGCATATTTAAACCGGACATGCATCATACTTGGATGTGCATCGTATGCCATGTTTATGCTTGTGTGTTTACCGTGTTGTTTCTTTCTTTCCGGTTGCTTCTCTTGTTAGCTTCGGTTTCGTTCCGGAGTTGTGAGGATTCGCTCGACTATGTTGCTCCGTCTACTTCATGGATCCGTTCTTCTTTCTTGCGGAATTCCAGGCAAGATGACCGAACCCGGATACCATTACTATCTTTGCCTATTGCTAGAGTATCGCTCTTTAGTATATTGCCTCGATGCCCATGTTTTCCTGTCAGCCCCCTATTCTAATCATGAACCTGTCTAACCACCCTACCCATGCAAACCATTGATTGGCTATACGTAGGCTTCGCTCATCCCCTCTTATAGCATTGCTAGTTGCAGGTGAAGATTGAAGATGCTTGCTTCATGTTGAAGTTTGTTGGGTTATATCACACTATAAATGCTTAAAATGAAATCATCTATATATTGGCAATGGGTGGAAGGCTAAGCCTTTTGCTTGGTGATTTGTTCCACTCATGCCGCTAGGAACCGTATAAACCGATGTTATGTTCCTTGATTATGCGTTCCTCACACGGTTGGGGTTTATGGGGCCCCCTCGATAAACCGCTAAGTGCTAAGTTTTTTCCAGCAAGTCCCAACTTTGGTACTATTCGCCTAATAACTAATAAAACTTGCATAGGGACTAGCTATCCCTTTTATTTTTAATCAACAACCCCGGGCCAGTGCTCCACATGAGTGTTGGTCCGAACTGGGGGTCCTGCAGGGCCACCTCGAGGAAACTCAAGGTCTGGTAAAAACCTCTAGCATCGCCCATCCGGTCGTGTCCTGAGACTAGATACGCGCGGCTACCTATCAGGGTGTCGACACGCCGGGAGGATTTGCTGGATTAGCCTTACCTTAGTTCGGAGTATCTTGAGCACGGGATTCCGAGAATACTCGGGCCTTCCCACCTTTGGAGTTGCGACTCCGCGGATCGTGGGCTTGTAATGGGCCAAGTTGGAACACCCCTGCAGGGTTATGAACTTTCGAAAGCCGTGCCCGCGGTTATGTGGCAGATGGGAGCTTGTTAATATTCGGTTGTAGATAACTTGACACCATGTTCCAATACACTACCAGCGTGTGTACCGTGACTGTCATTTTCCGAAAGGGGTTCGGGAGATGAACACGGTGGGGTTATGTTTGGCGTGCTTTAGTTAGGATCACTTCGTGATCATCTCTCGACCGAGGCACTTCTCTTCTCGCTCTCTTTTACGTAAGTTAGTGCTAGTGCTGCAGACTCTTATTCTTTTCTTCAGCCTTATCCTCTCCCAAGGCTTAAATAGTCGTGTTACCCGGGAACGGGATTGCTGAGTCCTCTGTGGCTCACAGTTACTTCACCACACCAGATGCAGGTTCTGCCGAGTTTGATGCAGGAGATGGATCAGAACTTCCGGGAGTTCGATGAAGAGCGTGGCCGTTTGCTTGTGACGTTTTCGATGATCAGTAGTGGTTTCTACTAGGATTCGATCCTGACCTATGGCTTTATGTTGTTTTGGTATCTTTCTTTTGGATCTTCACCCGTAGTCGGGTTGTGATGTTTTGAATAATGTTTTCTTATGTAATGTATTGCGTGAAGTGGCGAGTGTAAGCCAGCTATCTCCTTTTGCAATTTAATCCCTCTTTTACATGAGTCGTGCAAAGATACCAAACTTGAGATCATTCTAGGATGGGCTTATACCTTTAAGTCGTGCCTCGACACGTAGGAGGTATAGTCCCATCCTGGGCATAACAAGTTGGTATTCAGAGCCTTCTCCGACCTAGAAGCCCCCACTGATTGATCGAATCGTTGACGGTCGAGTCTAGGCTCACACTGAAAATGTTTTGAGTCCTATATATATATATATATATATATATATATATATATATATATATATATATATATATATATATATATATATATATATATATATATATCGGAGAGTAGGATTTCTTTTGCTCCTCATCCCTTTTCACTCTGGTGAGGACTCCTGACGATTACTCTTGCCTCTTCTACTTTCAAAAATTGCACCAAATTTTTTTTTAGGATCTCGCGAGTATTGTTTGGATTGTTCCGATGTCTTTGTGACGAGAACATTGTTCTCGATGCCTCCTGTCATTAGGGGTTGTGGCAGTGTCCCGGGGAGTTGAGCTCCGAGGTGTTGTCGTCACAAATCCATCGTGGCAGTACTAGAATACTTAAGACGGCCGACATCGAAAATCTCTCCTATACGGTTAGTGGCAAGATAACCCCGACATCACCCAGTACTGGGGAGGTAGTTCGGGAGTATTGCCATAGCTTGTATAGTAGATGCGTTTCGAAGGTCCGAGGTAAACGGTTTCCGGAAATAACTGGTTATGTGTTGAAGGATGGATACAGCTGGATGTAGGTTTAGAGTTGATTGCGCGGTGCTTCCCCTGTATCCCCAACACCTGATTGCATAACTGGGAACTTTCGGAAATTAATAGGTGGGTTCATCTAGTAGTTCTAGGCATTCTTCCAGCGAGTGCATGATATGAAGCTCGGGGTTCTACATTGAGTGAAGTGGTTTTATGGCCGATGTTCCGATCGGGAGTTGCATCTTAAAGGGTCCTTGGCTATGCTGATCCGGGGATTGCAAAACCCTTTTGTAACACGTTCCATGAGCTTTCAGCACGAATTTGTCGAACGAAGCTTCTATCTTGTATTTGTTCTATCTGATCCTTGTTCCTTTTTTTTATTTACCTTTTGTTCTCCCAAGTGGCTTCTCGACAAGTTGATGTACCTACGGTATTCATTCGTTCAATTCTTTGCTCGGATGATATTGTGAAGATGATGCTGCGAAATATCTATCCTTTGTTTCGTTTTGATTCTGGTATTTGAGTTGCTTCGATGTCAAATGTTGATTCCATACCTTTCCTAATCGGTGTTCTCATATTTCTATGGGAGTGCTAATTCTTCTTGACCATCGAGATATTCATGTTAATCCTTTTCAACCGGTGTGCCTTCTCTTCTAGTTATTCCATACGGACGTCGTTGAGATCTGACGAGTTGTATGTTTCATTCATCCCAAGTTGTCTTGTTTCCCCACCCTCCCACCCTTCTCTTTATGGAGCCAGCAATTCTTAAATGGAATATCCATTTTATTCATGTGATATTTCTTCATTCATTTCCTTCAATGTTCTCATCCGGTGATTTATCGTGAAGTTGCTCAAGAGCTTCAAGTTCATCATTCTTCTGTTCTCAAATTCTGCCGGTGGATGTAAATTCAAGAATTCGGTGTTGATCTCATCCTTTTCCTCATTTCACAATGCTTTCTTATTCCGGTGCACCAATTAGTCATTCTCCTCTTGCTATTCATATCCGGAGTGCTGAAGATTCATAATTCCATTGTTAATCCGTTCAAGCTATTTTGAGGATTATCATCTTATTCAAGCCATTTAACTCAACCGGTGCAATATCTCTTAAGCAATCTTTTTCAATGGTGGTTTCTTTGAGTGGGCCCTAACCCACAGGTTTTTCCCAGGATCTTACCTGGCTCTTCTATTTTCTGGAGTTATAACCAAATTCTTTTCAAAGGTGACGTAAGAATGATTTACATCAGTCACATGCCTTCTCCAAGATCGCGTTCAATTCTTTTCATCATTGGTTCAACCTTTTAATTATTCATTCCGGAGTGCTCAACAATTCTTATGGCATTTCTCGTCTTCATTCTCAGCGTTTGAAGACCGGAGAAGAGTTTCTCTTAAATTTTGACCCGTTCTCAAGATTCGTGGTTCTAGCTTCATGCCATCCTCATTATTGTTCCGTTTGTGAGGAATTCTTTTATGCCATCCGAAGCATTTCATGAATTCTTTCCATTGTGATCCTCCGAAGGCCATCAATTCAGAATATTTCTTCGTTTTCAGTTTTCAACTTCGTTCTCCAAATATTCTTCATTGATGTCTCTTCGTCCGTCTCAATATTCTCACGGTGGTTCTTTCAAGTTTTCTCTTCCTTGTTATCGTATTAATTCATTTGTTCTTTTCATAATCCTACCGGTGAGGCGTTCTAGATTATTCTCAAGTTTGGCTGTATCTCTCTCCAATCCTTTTCAAGAAGAATAAGTAGTAGGCCAAACCCGTTGCTTGTCATCAATTTAATTTGATGAAGGATAAGCATACAGTAAATCTTATTCTTATTTCCTCGAAGTGATTAATCTCTTTCCCGGAGTTTGTTCATTATATCATATCCTTGGTTCTAAGTTTTTCATCTTGTTTTCCGGAGCTCCAAGTTATTTCTATTACATCATTTCAAAGTTCCATCTAATTCATCGCAGGCCTTGAATCTTATTCTTTTCATCTTTCACTTCTCATGCTTTTGTTACCGGAGTTCTTCATGGTGGTTCATCATGTTTTAATTCATCCTCGAAGTTTTCATCAAGATTCTTGTTGGAGCTCAAGCATTCTTCATCATGCATTCCTATTGCAATTCTTGCTACCTTATCTTTGAGATGGTGTTATGTCATTCTTGACAATTCCTTCATGTTTCATGATTCACGAGTTATCAAGAATGAGATATTTAAACCCATCATTTTCTTTGTTCAGGAGATCTTTCCAACCATTCAATTTATTTGTTGGAGTAATCTTGGGTTGTATTTCACCTAAAAGTTTTCCCTAAGGATTGTTGCTAATTATGGTGCTTATAAATGACCCAAGTTCTTCATTTTTTCATTCCGGTGAATAAGTTTTTCGTCTCCTTGTTGATCTCAATCCAATCTAATATTTTCGTCAGTGGCTGGTTATCACCTCTTAATTTTGAGATGTTTTCCATAAGCCCACACCAAGCTTATTCGTTTTCGTTGTTAATTTTCCAACAAATCCATTAACCTTCTTCGTAAGGATGATTTGCAATTCATTTTGAGAGAAGTTGTCATTTTCTTCTCCATTCATTCTTTCTTTGATCTATATTCCATTCTTTCGTTCCGGAGGTTTTGTGATATTGCTCTCTTCGAACCATCATCTTGCCAGATCAAGATCATGTTTTTTTCCCTTGCTTATCATTTATCCGGAGTGTTGTATTCTCCACTCTATTTCTCTCATCTCATCTAGTTTTGCCTATCTTTTTAACCGGAGTGCTGTCTGAAGCCTTCCTTACCCCTTGTGCCATTCTTTCATGTTCCGGAGGCTATATGTTGTTGTTTTCATCAAGTATAATCCCATCTCCTCAAGTTCATGTTCAATTCCTTCCATTTTCAGACGGAGTGCTGCCCAAATTATTTCGTTATTATTCCTTCTCAATCTTGGTTAACCGGAGTGGTTTTGAAATTCTTCGTCATCCGTAAGCTCTTGCTTCATGTCTTCTAACCTTCAAGGTTCTCGTAATGTTTCCTTGTTACTCTTTCTAACGGAGTGCTCTCAACTTCGTTCATCTCCATTGTATTCTTCTTTCAGATTGTTAAACCTCTCAGGTTCGTGGTTTCACTCGTTTGTCGAAGAAGCAACTTTGTTTTACCTCTTATTTTTTTGTTTTTACCCGGAGATATCTCTAGGATCTCGGGTCGAGATCCTCTGTTAGTGTGGGAGAGTTGTGACGCCCGAAGACCGACGTCCCAGAAGATTCCAGATGTTCCGGGTTCTTCCGTGTGTTGCTTTTGTGCTTGTGTTATTTATTTTTGCATTGCATCATGTCATCATGCCATCATGTCATTAATCTTGCATCTCAACTTAAATAAATTGTGTGGACCTTCGGTCCATTTAAATCGAGGGAAGAATGTCTTCTCTTTATAACATATACTCCCAATATTTTAGGGAGCTATTATAATAATATTCCATTGCCTCGGAATAACCCAACACACTTGCATTTATTCTCCAGACATCTTTTGCTTCAAGTTTCCATCTAAACCCACCCTATAATTCTATTCTCGTTTATCGAGATTCCTCCAAAAATGTGAACATTTTTGGACACTTCCGGAGCCATGTCATAGTTCAAATCATTTGAATTAAAGTCAAATGAGTTTGAATTACATCTTTCGTAGCGCCTCTCCTATTTTTTTCGTGGACCGTGTACCTTTTTACGGGTCCGGGAAATTTATCCGCATGCCCAAGTTCCTTCCCTAATCATTCCTTTTTTTTCTATCTTCTGTCTTTCTTATTTTATCTCTGCTTTTAGAAATAAAAGAGAGAAGCCCAGCAGCCTCCCTCTGCCGGCCTCTTAGGCCACCGCAACTTCTGGCCCGAGTCGGCCACCCCATCTGGCCTCCGGCCCAACTTCCTCCTGCTAGGCCTCAAGGCCCGCTCCAGGCCTAACCTAGCCGACCGACCCCTCCTCTCGTCTCTTCCCATCGATCTCCTTCCCCCGCCGCCAGGCATCCCCTCGCTCTCCCCTGCGCAGCCCGATCTCCCATCTCCCTCGCTCGTGTCTCGTCCCCGAGCCTGCTCCTCCCATCGAACCTCACCCGAGCCCCATCTCTCCCCGCGAGCACCCCTCTGTGCCCCTCCTCCGACGCTCCCTCCGTCGCCATGGCCCATGGCCCCGACGCCCGCACCCTCGAGCCGCCCTCCGTCTCCCCGCGCGGAGCCGTGCCCGTGCCCGACCTTCGCCGAGCAGCTCCCCCAGCGCCGCGAAGCCCGTGCCTCCTCTCCATCTTCAGGCTGCAGCCCGACGCAGCCTCCAGCTCCCGCCGCCAGGAGCTCTCTCGCGCCGGCCACCAGCTTCCTTCCAGCGCGCGCTGTGGCCTCCCTCCTTCCGCCGCCAAGGCCTCGTCCTCCATGTGCCTCATCGCCCCCTCTGTTTCCTCGTTGCACGGCAGCAGCTTCACATCCCCTGCATCAGTCCAGATCACGACCCCGACAGCGCCGGCGAGCCCTCAAGCAGCCTCATCGCCAAGGCCGAAGTCGCCCACTTGTCTCGCCTCCTTGCTGCTGCTGTGCTTCTTCCGTCGGCCCGGTGTTTTGTTTTGGTCCAGCAGGTATCCCCGGATCGCCAAGCACCAGGACGACGAGGACCGTCAAGTTCCTCTTCAAGAAGTTCGACTAGCGGATGTGCCAAGTACCACGACGCTCGGAGCCCTCGGATGCACCAAGTACCACTTCGTCACAAGAACCAAGACCGACCCCGACAAGTACCACGACGACCCATGTACAACTACGGCGCGAGAACGAGAACCGCAAGTACCACGACTACCGAATGCGCCAAGTACCTCTTCTCGCGACACGAACATCTACGGATATGTGTACATCTACGTAACGTGAACGACTACCTTCGGAAGAAACGAGTACCCCTACCGATGTCAAGTTCGACTACCGTCGCCCCGAGGACGTCCGATGCCGCGACAAGTACCTCTTCGGAAACGAGAACGTCTACTTCCCTCTACGACACGTGTACCACGACTCGCGAGAACGACTACTTCCTCTACTTCCCTCGACGACTCGAACCCCTCCGAGAACGAACGCTTCGAAGGTATAACCCCGAGACGATGACCCGTGGATGGTGCTTGTGTGTTGTATGAAATGGTTGCCTTGTGTGCACCGTGCCTGTTTCGTCCTTTTGTCATGTTCCTCGGTTGCCTCGTCGCCGACTCGTGGGAACCCGGTGACGGGATTACCCCACCTTTCATCTTGTTCCGCTCGATCTCCGTCATCTTTTGCACCGGACTCTCAACGAGTTACCGGAACCGAGATGTTGCCGATGCATCACTTTCGGATCATTGCCGTGGCACCCTTTCTTTCCACCACGGTGACAATACTTCATATCTTCTTCATGTCAACTTTTACAATAAAATTGCATAAACTTGATCATGTCATCCACATCATGTTATCAACATTGATATGTTAAATTTTTGTTTGCTTATAATTACTAAACAAGCTCATGGGGATTTTCCGGAATTGTTGTTGTTATTTCCGGCCTCATTTAAATTGCCTAAATAGTGTAGTTTTATTATGCTTCACCTCTTGCCATGTTAACAAACATTTAACCTTGTCTTGTAAATAACGAGAGGCAATTAAATAATTATAATGTGGTGTTTCGTCAATAAGCAACTCGTTGCATATTGAGCTCCACTTAACTTGTAGTATTTGTTTGTGCACTTTGCCATGCCATGCATATTTAAACCGGACATGCATCATACTTGGATGTGCATCGTATGCCATGTTTATGCTTGTGTGTTTACCGTGTTGTTTCTTTCTTTCCGGTTGCTTCTCTTGTTAGCTTCGGTTTCGTTCCGGAGTTGTGAGGATTCGCTCGACTATGTTGCTCCGTCTACTTCATGGATCTGTTCTTCTTCCTTGCGGAATTCCAGGCAAGATGACCGAACCCGGATACCATTACTATCTTTGCCTATTGCTAGAGTATCACTCTTTAGTATATTGCCTCGATGCCCATGTTTTCCTGTCAGCCCCCTATTGTAACCATGAACCTGTCTAACCACCCTACCCATGCAAACCATTGATTGGCTATACGTAGGCTTCGCTCAGCCCCTCTTATAGCATTGCTAGTTGCAGGTGAAGATTGAAGATGCTTGCTTCATGTTGAAGTTTGTTGGGTTATATCACACTATATAAATGCTTAAAATGAAATCATCTATATATTGGAAATGGGTGGAAGGCTAAGCCTTTTGCTTGGTGATTTGTTCCACTCATGCCGCTAGGAACCGTATAAACCGGTGTTATGTTCCTTGATTATGCGTTCCTCACACGGTTGGGGTTTATGGGGCCCCCTCGATAAACCGCTAAGTGCTAAGTCTTTTCCAGCAAGTCCCAACTTTGGTACTATTCGCCTAATAACTAATAAAACTTGCATAGGGACTAGCTATCCCTTTTATTTTTAATCAACAACCCCGGGCCAGTGCTCCACATGAGTGTTGGTCCGAACTGGGGGTCCTGCAGGGCCACCTCGAGGAAACTCAAGGTCTGGTAAAAACCTGTAGCATCGCCCATCCGGTCGTGTCCTGAGACTAGATACGCGCGGCTACCTATCAGGGTGTCGACACGCCGGGAGGATTTGCTGGATTAGCCTTACCTTAGTTCGGAGTATCTTGAGCACGGGATTCCGAGAATACTCGGGCCTTCCCACCTTTGGAGTTGCGACTCCGCGGATCGTGGGCTTGTAATGGGCCAAGTTGGAACACCCCTGCAGGGTTATGAACTTTCGAAAGCCGTGCCCGCGGTTATGTGGCAGATGGGAGCTTGTTAATATTCGGTTGTAGATAACTTGACACCATGTTCCAATACACTACCAGCGTGTGTACCGTGACTGTCATTTTCAGAAAGGGATTCGGGAGATGAACACGGTGGGGTTATGTTTGGCGTGCTTTAGTTAGGATCACTTCGTGATCATCTCTCGACCGAGGCACTTCTCTTCTCGCTCTCTTTTACGTAAGTTAGTGCTAGTGCTGCTGCAGACTCTTATTCTTTTCTTCAGCCTTATCCTCTCCCAAGGCTTAAATAGTCGTGTTACCCGGGAACGGGATTGCTGAGTCCTCTGTGGCTCACAGTTACTTCACCACACCAGATGCAGGTTCAGCCGAGTTTGATGCAGGAGATGGATCAGAACTTCCGGGAGTTCGATGATGAGCGTGGCCGTTTGCTTGTGACGTTTTCGACGATCAGTAGTGGTTTCTACTAGGATTCGATCCTGACCTGTGGCTTTATGTTGTTTTGGTATCTTTCTTTTGGATCTTCACCCGTAGTCGGGTTGTGATGTTTTGAATAATGTTTGCTTATGTAATGTATTGCGTGAAGTGGCGAGTGTAAGCCAGCTATCTCCTTTTGCAATTTAATCCCTCTTTTACATGAGTCGTGCAAAGATACCAAACTTGAGATCATTCTAGGATGGGCTTATACCTTTAAGTCGTGCCTCGACACGTAGGAGGTATAGTCCCATCCTGGGCATTACAATGTGTTGGAGCGCGGGCACTGAGTGGAAGCTTGCCGCGGCAAGCGCCTTGCCGCGGTCGCTATCTTGTCGCTTCCGGGAGCTTGTCGCTCACCGGGCCTTGCCGGGACGCGTGGCGCATCGCGGCGAGTTCCTTGAGATGCCTTGGTTGGCCTTCCCGGCAAGCTCCTCTTGCCAGGGTCTTGTCTCCTTGTCTTGAATACTTTGTTCTTGAATGGCTCCAAAGGAACCACGGAGGACCTCGGTGGCCACCCGGCAAGCCTTGCCGCGGGGCGCTGCGACTGCCCGTGCACAAGTTCGGGATACTAGGGTACCCCTACTCTAGTACACCGACAGGAGCCCCGGGGCCTGGGCCATACACGGTGCCGAGCGCTGTTGGGCCAGGCCCTAAACAGTGTACGGGCACGCGCGGCCTGGGGCACGCCGTATCTTACTCCGTATCCACCGCGCCCTCCCCTAACGGCACGCGTTGATTGCGGCGTCGTGGGAGAGATCGTGGGCGGTTTCTTTATTCGGAAATGCGGAACGTCCGCCCCCTCCCTCCTTATAAGCAGGGGAAACAAGGGCAGTCCGTCCATTCGCCCGTTGCTACTCTAACCTCCGCCGCTCCCCTTCTTCTCAAAGCTGAAAGAGAGCAGCGCTCCGCCCCCCCATCGCCACCAGCACCACCAACGCCGTCGACCTCCCTCACCACTTCCGCCATGGCTCCGAAAACCGAGAAGGGGAAGAAGGCGAAGTCGGCCGAGGCGCTGCGGCTCGCGGCGCTGCGAAAGGAGCGGGCTGTCTTCCCCCCCCCCCCCAAGCTTGCCGCGAGGGACCTGAGGGAGAACTATTACCTCTTCTGGTCGGGGAGACGCGGGCGCACCCGCGCACCAAGGTACTCCCAGCCGCCGCCTGTAAAATGGTTCCGAACGGATATGCGTTCTTCGCCTTGTTCTTCTACTGCAGGCTCTGCCCGCCCTTCTCTGAATTCTTCTGCGACATCATGAACACCTACGGGCTCCACCTCCTTGACTTCACCCCCAACGCCGTTCTGACCATGGCAGTTTTCGCACATCTCTGCGAAAACTTTGTCGGAGTCAATCCCAATGTAGCCCTCTTCCGCCAATTTTTAATGCCTCGAGTTGAGAGAGGAGAGCCTCTATCCGGCGGAGTTTCCTGGATCTCGAGAGCCCACAAGAAGGAAGCATATCTGGAGGGGGAGCTCCGCAGCAAATGGTTGGAGTGGAGAGCCAACTGGTGCTGGATCGTCGAGGAGAACCCGCAGCCTTTTACCGCCCGCCACCAAGCCCCAGTAGTACGCGGCAACGATTGGAGCGACCTGGCCCCGGAGGATAATAGGCTAAAGATTGCCACTGCCCGGATCCGACGCCTCAGGCTTGCCGGGCTTACTGTAGGCGCAGTTGGCGCAGATTTCCTTCGCCGCCGCATCGCCCCCCTGCAGGAGAGGAAGAGACCCGCGTGGGAGTTCGAGAACGCGGCGGACATCATGAGGCTGCGTCCGGGCCTCAACTTCAATTTCACTGTCCTGGAGCTCAACGCAATGCTCCAGGAGCTGTTCAAGTATGACCCCGATCATCCCGAAGTATTCAGGTTGCCGAGGGGCGTCGTTCCATTGTGCAACAACGCTACGCTCAGCCGCATCCGCGCAATGATGCCGCTGTGCGACTCTCATGAGATCGAGCCAACTTGGCAAGAGCCTGCAGAGGACGCCATGCAGGCGTTCTTCGACAACTTAGAAGAATTGCCGATTCGCTCCAACGAGAAGAAGGGCCTCACCCGCGACACCACCGACCAGGAGATGGCGTATATTGCCACTAGGCTGGAAGAGGCGGCAGCAGCCGCAGCCGCGGGTGAGTTTGGATTCACCATGGAGGAGGCGGATGCAGCAAAGGTGGCAAGCCTTGCCGTGCGAGGGGAGCTTGCCGGCGAGGAGGGGCCTGCCGGGCAAGATGCCGAGTCGAGCGAGCCCGCGGAGCAGGGTGTCGGGCCGAGCGAGCCCACCGAGCAGGGCGACGAGTCGAGCGAGTCCACCGAGGATACGAGCGACTCGCTGGAGATCGACTCCTCTTCCTCCTCGTCTTCAGGCAGCTCGCCACCAGCAGAGCCTCCAGCTCCACCAAGAAGGCGTATCCGCAAGGTCGGGGACGTAACGGAGCGGCAGACGGGTCAACAGCCGCCGCGCCGCACGACACGCTCCACCGCGGCAAGCAAGGTTGCCGCGGGAGCACCTCGCGCATCCGCTGCAACTAGAGCGGGGTCTTCCCGGACGGCCGCTCCTCGCGCCACGGCGGCAGCCGGAGCGGGGTCATCTCAGACCACCGCCATTGCTCCCGCCAAGCGACCAAGGGAGCCTACTCCTCCGCCTCCTCGCGCCGGGCGTGAGCCGGACTTCGACTTCTCTGCGCTCAGCTCCGACGAGGAAGAAGAAGAGTAAGACTTTGTTGTTCTTGTATTTCTTCGATTTTCTGCTGTTTTGTCTTGTATCATGTTTGCCTCACTCTGAACCTGTTCCTTTTTTCAGAACTCTGGCCCAAAGGGCAGCAAAGAGAGCCAAGGTCTCGGTGATTGTCATCGAGGACGAGCCCACCGTGCCCGCAGGGGGTGCGCCTGAGACAAACTTCCTGGACCCGGCAACTGATCTTCAGAGCAGCCCCCAGCGCAGCCCCCAGCGTAAGTGTATGGTTCACTTTCCGCTGTTAGCCGCGCGTGGGTGTTCTATCTTTGCTGACGTCTTGTTTGTTGATTTGGTACCATGACGCTGCCGATCCCGCGCCTCCTGAGATGGGCACGGTGCATGTACGGACGCCGAGGTCTTGGAGTGCGCCCGGTCGTTGTGGGAGTCGACTACGCCGCCGATGGGCAGCGCAGCTTTGTCCTTGGACTTGGCGGCACCGTGAGCTCCCTCGTCGACGCCCGTTCTTCCGCCGGCGTCTACCCCACCAGCCGTTGGCTCCGGCGGCGGTGGGTTTGGCGCGGACGGAGCAGCTGCCTCTGAAGTCTTTTTCTTCGGCGGCATGTCGATGAAGATGATGAAGAAGATCTAGCCCGTGTGGACGATGGATCAGGTTCACACAATCTCGACGCACCCCCCTACCTGGCGCGCCAAAGATGTCGGGGAAACTGATCCACCCACGAACACCTATGGGGACGGAGCCCCTTTCGGTACGGCAGGGGGCGGAGACCGCACGAAGAGCAGATCGAGGCGAGGCACACGAGCAGTTTACCCAGGTTCGGGCTGCACGGATGCGTAAAACCCTACTCCTGCTTTGGTTTGTATTGAGTTCTTGGCTCGGGAGCGCTGGAAGCTACAGTACACCTCAGCGGCTAACGAGACCGAGCGTGAAAATGTTCGAATGTCTAACCCCCTCCCACGTTGTGCTTGGGCCTCCTTTTATATGCTCAAGGGGTCACCGACAGGTGGCAACGCAGTTGAGGGCAAAAATGGGAAAGTATTGCGGTTGGTACACCTACTTGTACAATGTTCCATACCTAACCCTGACGGCAGGGGACAAGGGCATTAAATGCCCATCGCCGTCGCCCAAACAGTGCAAAAAGGGCCGTCAGGGGCGCCACCGTTTGCCAGGATGGCCACCTTCTCAACGCCGCTTGCCACCGCGTACCCCTGGCTGCACAGCCTTGCCGCGATTTTTTTGTCGCTTCCGGGAGCTTGTCGCTCACTGGGCCTTGCCGGGACGCGTGGCGCGTCGCGGCAAGTTCCTTGATATGCCTTGGTTGGCCTTCCCGGCAAGCTCCTCTTGCCGGGGTCTTGTCTCCTTGTCTTGAATACTTTGTTCTTGAATGGCTCCAAAGGAACCACGGAGGACCTCGGTGCCACCCGGCAAGCCTTGCCGTGGGGCGCTGCGACTGCCCGTGCACAAGTTCGGGATACTAGGGTACCCCTACTCTAGTACACCGACAGTAGGAGTTAACTATCGCGCGATCCCGACCTCGACACAAAGGATGACACTCAATAAATAAATCATGCTCCAACTCCATCACACAATGTTTCACCATACGTGCATGCTACGGGAATCACAAACTTTAACACAAGTGTTTCTCAAATTGACAATTACTCCACTAGCATGACTCTAATATCACTATCCTCATATCTCAAAACAATCATCAAGTATCAAACTTGTCATAGTATTCAACGCACTTTATATGAAAGTTTTTACTATACCCAACTTGGATGCCTATCATATTAGGACTAGTTTCATAACCAAAGCACATTACCATGCTGTTCTAAAAGACTCTCAAAATAATATAAGTGAAGCATGAGAGTTCATATATTTCTTAAAAATAAAACCATCGTCGTGCTCTAAAAAGATATAAGTGAAGCACCAGAGCATCCAACAAACTACTCCAAAAGATATAGGTGAAGATCAATGAGTAGTTGAATAATTATGTAACTATGTGAAGACTCTCTAACATTTGAGAATTTCAGATCTTGGGATATTATTCAAACAAAAAGCAAAACAAAATTGGCCCTCCAAGCAAAACACATCTCATGTGGTGAATAAAAATATAGCAGCGAGTAAAGTTACCGATAGATGAAGACGAAACAGGGGATGCCTTCCCGGGGCATCCCCAAGCTTAGGCTCTTGGTTGTCCTTGAATTTTACCTTGGGGTGCCTTGGGCATCCCCAAGCTTAGGCTCTTGCCACTCCTTATTCCATAGTCCATCGAATATTTACCCAAAACTTGAAAACTTCACAACATAAAACTAAACAGAAGACTCGTGAGCTCCGTTAGTATAAGAAAATAAAACCAGCACTTAGGTACTATTGTGAACTCATTCTAAATTCATAATGGTGTAATATCTACTGTGTTCCAACTTCTCTATGGTTCATACCCTCTGATACTACTCATAGATTCATCAAAATAAGCAAACAACACATAGAAAACAGAATCTATCAAAAACAAAACAGTCTGTAGCAATCTGTAACTTTCGAAAACTTCTGTAACTCGAAAAATTCTGAAATAAATTGGCGACGTGAGGAATTTGTCTATTAATCATCTTCAAAAAGAATCAACTAAAAGGCACTCTCCAGTAAAAAAATGACATCCAATCTCGTGAGCGCTAAAGTTTCTGTTTTTTACAGCATGATCACATAAACTTCACACAAGTCTTCCCAAAGGTTCTACTTGACACAAACACTAATTAAAACACAAAACCACATCTAAACAGAAGCTAGATGTAATATTTATTTCTAAACAGAAGCAAAAAAGCAAAGAACAAAAATAAAGTTGGGTTGTCTCCCAACAAGCGCTATCGTTTAACGCCCCTAGCTAGGCATGATGATTTCAATGATGCTCGCATAAAAGATAAGAATTGAAACATAAAGGGGGCATCATGAAGAATATGACTAACACATTTAATTCTAACTCACTTCCTATGCATAGGGATTTTGTGAGCAAACAACTTATGGGAACAATAATCAACTAGCATTGGAAGGAAAAACAAGCATAACTTCAAAACTTTAAGCACATAGAGAGGAAACTTGATATTATTGCAATTCCTACAAGCATATGTTCCTCCCTCAAAATAGTTTTCAGTAGCATCATGAATGAATTCAACAATGTAACTATCACATAAAGCATTCTTTTCATGATCCCAAGCATATAGATTTTATTACTCTCCACATAAGCAAATTTCTTCTCATTAATAGTAGTGGTAGCAAACTCAACAAAATAATTATCATGTGAGGCATAATCCAATTGAAAACTAAAATCATGAGGACAAGTTTCATGGTTATCATTATTCTTAATAGCATACACGTCATCACAATAATCATCATAAATAGAAGGCATGCTTTCATCATAATAAATTTGCTCATCAAAACTTGGGGGACTAAAAATATCATCTTCATCAAACATAGCATCCCCAAGCTTGTGGCTTTGCATATCATTAGCATCATGGGTATTCAAAGAATTCATACTAACAACATTACAATCATGCTCATCATTCACATATTTTATGCCAAGCATTCTATGTAATTCTTCTTCTAGTACTTGAGCACAATTTTCCTTCCCATCATTTTCACGAAAGATATTAAAAATATGAAGCATATGAGGCAACCTCAATTCCATTTTTTTGTAGTTTTCTTTTATAAACTAGTGATAAAACAAGAAACTAAAAGATTCGATTGCAAGATCTAAAGATATACCTTCAAGCACTCACCTCCCCGGTAATGGCGCCAGAAAAGAGCTTGATGTCTACTACGCAACCTTCTTCTTGTAGACGTTGTTGGTCCTCCAAGTGCAAAGGTTTCTAGGACAGTAGCAAATTTCCCTCAAGTGGATGAGCAAGGTTTATCAATCCGTGGGAGGCGTAGGATGAAGATGGTCTCTCTCAAACAACTCTGCAACCAAATAACAAAGAGTCTCTTGTGTCCCCAACACACCCAATACAATGGAAAATTGTATAGGTGCACTAGTTCGGCGAAGAGATGGTGATACAAGTGCAATATGGATGGTAGATATAGGTTTTTGCAATCTGAAAATATAAAAACAACAAGGTAGCAAGTGGTAAAAGTGGGCATAAACGATAGTGCAATGCTAGGAAACAAGGCGTGGGGTTCATACTTTCACTAGTGCAAGTTCTCTGAACGATAATAACATAACTGGATCATATAACTATCCCTCAACATGCAACAAAGAGTCACTCCAAAGTAACTAATAGCGGAGAACAAATGAAGAGATTATTGTAGGGTACGAAACCACCTCAAAGTTATTCTTTCTGATCGATCTATTCAAGAGTCCGTAGTAAAATAGCACGAAGCTATTCTTTCCGTTCGATCTATCTTAGAGTTTGTACTAGAATAACACCTTAAGATACAAATCAACCAAAACCCTAATGTCACCTAGATACTCCATTGTCACCTCCAGTATCCGTGGGCGTGATTATACGATATGCATCACACAATCTCAGATTAATCTATTCAACCAACACAAAGAACTTCAAAGAGTGCCCCAAAGTTTCTACCGGAGAGTCAAGATGAAAATGTGTGCCAACCCCTATGCATAGATTCCCATGGTCAAGGAACCCGCAAGTTGATCACCAAAACATACATCAAATAGATCACGTGATATCCCATTGTCACCACAAATAAGCACGTGCAAGACATACATCAAGTGTTCTCAAATCCTTAAAGACTCAATCCGATAAGATAACTTCAAAGGGTAAACTCAGTCCATTACAAGAGAGTAGAGGGGAGAAACATCATAAGATCCAACTACGGTAGAAAAGCTCGCGATACATCAAGATTGTGCCATCTCAAGAACACGGGAGAGAGAGAGAGAGAGAGAGAGAGAGAGAGAGAGAGAGAGAGAGAGAGAGAGAGAGAGAGAGAGAGATCAAACACATAGCTACTGGTACATACCCTCAGCCCCGAGGGTGAACTAATCCCTCCTCGTCATGGAGAGCGTTGGGATGGTGAAGATGGCCACCGGAGAGGGATTCCCCCCTCCGGCAGGGTGCCGGAACGGGGTCTAGATTGGTTTTCGGTGGCAACAGAGGCTTTCGGCGGCGGAACTCCTGATCTAGGTTACTTTCCGGAGGTTTCTGCATATATAGGAGGTGTTGGAGTCGGGGACAAGTAACGGGGACCTACGGGCTGTCCACGAGGCAAGGGGGCGCGCCCCCTACCCTCATGGGCAGCCCGGGAACCTTCTGGTCCCCCTCCGGCACTTCCTGGGCTTCTTCTGGTCCAAAAATAAGCTCCGTTGAGTTTCAGGTCAATTGGGCTCCGTTTGATATTCCTTTTTTGTGATACTCTAAAACAAGAGAAAAACGGAAACTGGCACTGGGCTCTGGGTTAATAGGTTAGTCCGAACAATCATATAAAAGTGTATATAAAATCCCATAAAACATCCTAGAAGGATAATATAATAGCATGGAACAATCAAAAATTATAGATACGTTGGAGACGTATCAGTCTTTTATTCATGCTAGAATTGTATTAACCGGAAACTTGATACATGTGTGAATACATAGACAAAACAGAGTGTCCCTAGTATGCCTCTACTAGACTAGCTCGTTAATCAAAGATGGTTGAGTTTCCTAACCATTGGCATGTGTTGTCATTTGATCAACAGGATCACATCATTAGGAGAATGATGTGATGGACAAGACCCATCCGTTAGCTTAGCACAATGATCGTTTAGTTTTATTGCTATTGCTTTCTTCATGACTTATACAGGTTCCTCTGACTATGTGATTATGCAACTCCCGAATACCGGAGGAACACTTTGTGTGCTATCAAACGTCACAACATAACTGGGTGATTATAAATATGCTCTACAGGTATTCCGAAAGTGTTTGTGGTGTTGGCATAGATCAAGATTAGGATTTGTCACTTCGAGTGTCGGAGAGGTGTCTCTGGGCCCTCTCGGTAATACACATCATAATAAGCCTTGCAAGCAAATGACTAATGAGTTAGTCACGAGATGATGTATTACGGAACGAGTAAAGAGACTTACCGGTAACGAGATTGAACTAGGTATGATGATACCGACGATCGAATCTCGGGCAAGTAACATACCGATGACAAAGGGAACAACGTATGTTGTTATGTGGTTTGACCGATAAAGATCTTCGCAGAATATGTAGGAGCCAATATGAACATACATTTCCGCTATTGGTTATTGACCGGAGATGTGTCTCGGTCATGTCTACATAGTTCTCGACCCCGTAGGGTCCGCACGCTTAACGTTCGATGATGATTTGTATTATGAGTTATGTGTTTTTGATGACCGAAGTTTGTTCGGAGTCCCATATGAGATCACGGACATGACGAGGAGTCTCGAAACGGTCGAGACATAAAGAATGATATAATGTACGATGTTATTCGGACACCGGATGAGTTCCGGGGGTCATCGGATAAATATCGGAGTGCCGGAAGGGTTATCAGAACCACCGGGGAAGTAATGGGCCTTATTGGGCCTTAGGGGAGAGAGGGACCAGCCAAGGGCTGGCCTCCCCCCCCCCCCCATGGGCCTAGTCCGAATTGTTCTAGGGGGAGGGGCGGCGCCCCTCCTTCCTTCTTCTCCTAGTTGGACTAGGAAAGGGGGGGTCCAACTCCTATTAGGAGTAGGATTGCCCCCCTTGGGCGCGCCCTATAAGGCCGGTCGACCTCCCCCTTGCTCCTTTATATACGGGGGCAGGGGGCACCCTAGAACACACAAGTTGACAGTTGTTTTAGCCGTGTGCGGTGCCCCCCTCCACAGATTCCACCTCGGGTCATATTGTCGTAGTTCTTGGGGGAAGCCCTGCGCGGATCACATCATCACCATTGTCGCCACACCATCGTGCGGAACTCTCCCTCGTCCTCAACTGGATCAAGAGCTCGAGGGACGTCATCGTGCTGAACGTGTGCTGAACACGGAGGTGCCGTACGTTCGGTGCTTGGATCGGTTGGATCGCGAAGACGTTCAACTACATCAACTGCGTTACTAAACGCTTCCGCTTTCAGTCTACAAGGGTACGTGGACACACTCTCCCCGCTCGTTGATATGCTTCTCGTAGGTAGATCTTGCGTGATCGTATGATTTTTTTTAATACTAAGTTCCCCAACAAATCCATACTCACCCACATTGATATCGATTGATGGACATCTCCATGGTCCATTGATTTGCCTAGTTGATGTGAGACTTTCTACCTCCTTTTGCCTATCACCACCTTCTATTTCACCCATAGTGCTATGTCCATGGCTCACGCTCATATATTGCGGGAAGAATTGAAAAAAGGCTTGAAAAAGTAGAATATGAAAGCAATTGTTTGGCTGACACCGGGATGGGCATGAGGGGTATCTTGTGTTAAGAAAAGGGAGCATATTGACTGTATGATTTTGTAGGGATAACTTTGTTTAGCCATGTTATTTTTGAAGCTTCATAGATTGCTTTTGGTATGCTCGAAGTATTAGTGTTTTGGTATTGACAAACTTTTATTTTAAGTCTTATGGATCTGAACATACATGCCACAATAAAGAAGAATTACATTGACAAATATGATAGGTATCATTCCACATCAAAAGTTCTGTTTTTATCATTTACCTACTCGAGGACGAACATGAATTAAGCTTGGGGATGCTTGATACGTCTCCAACGTATCTATAATTTTTTATTGTTTCATGCTATTATATTATCAACTTTGGATGTTTTATATGCATTATTATGCTAGTTATATTATTTTTGGCACAAACCTATTAACCTAAGCCCAGTGTCAGTTTCTGTTTTTTCCTTGTTTTTGAGTTTTACAGAAAAGGAATACCAAACTGAGTCCAATCGAGCTGAAACTTTACGATGATTTTTTATGGACCAAAAGAAGCCCACGGAGTATCAGAAATGGACCAGAAGAGCCACGAGGCCACCACAAGGGTGGAGGGCGCGCCCCCCGTCCTTGACGGCGCCTCGTGGGTCCCCTGACTTGTCCCCGACGCCAAAAATTCTTATAAATAGGAAAACCACCGAAAATAAACCTAGATCAGGAGTTCCGCCACCGCAAGACTCTGTAGCCACAAAAAACCAATTGGGAGCCCGTTCCGGCACCCAGCCAGAGGTGGAAACCATCACCGGTGGCCATCTTCATCGTCTCCCGCAGTCTCCATGACGAGGAGGGAGTACTTCACCCTCGAGGCTAGGGTATGTACGAGTAGCTATGTGTTTGATCTCTCTCTCTCTCTCTCTCTCTCTCTCTCTCTCTCTCTCTCTCTCTCTCATGTTCTTTATTTGGCACGATCTTAATGTACCGCGGGCTTTTCTATTATAGTTAGATCTCATGATGTTTCTCCCCCTCCACCTTCTTGTAATGGATTGAGTTTTCTCTTTAAAATTATCTTATCGGATTGAGTGTTTAAGGATTTGAGAACACTTGATGTATGTCTTACATGTGCTTATCTGTGGTGACAATGGGATATTCACGTGATCCACTTGATGTATGTTTTGGTGATCAACTTGCGGGTTCAGTGACCTTGTGTACTTATGCATAGGGGTTGGCACACGTTTTCATCTTGACTCTCAGGTAGAAACTTTGGGCACTCTTTGAAGTTCTTTGTGTTGGTTTGAATAGATGAATCTGAGATTGTGTGATGCATATCGTATAATCAAATCGCGGATACTTGTGGTGACATTGGAGTATCTAGGTGACATTAGGGTTTTGTTTGATGTGTGTCTTAAGGTGTTATTTTAGAATGAACTCTAGGGCTGTTTGTGACACTTATAGGAATAGCCCAGTAGATCGATCAGAAAGAATAACTTTGAGGTGGTTTCGTACTCTACAATAATCTCTTCGTTTGTTCTCCGATATTAGTGACTTTTGAGTGACTCTTTGTTGCACGTTGAGGGATTGTTATATGATCCAATTAAGTTGTCATTGTTCAAAGAACTTGCACTAGTGAAAGTGTGAACTCTAGGCCTTGTTTCCAAACATTGCAATATTTTTTGTGCTCACTTTTAGCATTAGTTTACCTTGCTGTTTTTATATTTTCATATTACAAAAACCTATATCTACTATACATATTATACTTGTATCACCATCTCTTCGCCGAACTAGTGCACCTATACATTTTACCATTGTATTGGGTGTGTTGGGGACACAAGAGACTCTTTATTATTTGATTGCAAGGTTGTTTGAGAGAGACCATCTTTATCCCACGCCTCCCACGGATTGATAAAACTTAGGTCATCCACTTGAGGAAAAAATGCTACTGTCCTACAAAACTCTGCGTCTGGAGGCCCAACACGAGTCTACAAGAAGAAGCTTGTGTAGTAGACATCACTGACCATTGAACTGCATGTTGTTCATAATGCAGATGGACAAGGGCAAGGATGTGGTGCCACCATTGAAAAAAGACAAGGAGATTGTGCCTCCATTGGACGAAGTGCAAGTGCTGGATCACCCAAGCCCCAAGTAGAGGAACTATGGACACTTCCACCAGGAGTCTGGACCAAACCACTTCTGCAAGGTTATGTCTCTCAACTTCACCAAGCACTTCCCCGCCATCCATACATAGTTCAAGTTGAAGACGAACACCGACTACGCATGGAGGGTGATCAACGGTACGGTCACCCTTGATTAGGGTTGGGCCACCTTCGCCGTCGTTCACCAGACCATGATCGGCTACATGCTGACGTTCAAGTTGTTGTCCCCCGACACCATGAAGGTGATCATCTTCAACGACGAGGACGTGAAGGTGATCACCAAATGCTAGGAGCACGGCAATGCCTTCGTCGTGACCGCCTCGGCTCCTGTGGTCCAATTCTTAGTTGTTTTATTTTTAAGGCTTGGGTTTCGTCTAAAACTTACCGTACTATGTTCGTTTAAAACTTGTGATGCGTGGTTAAGACTTGTGTTTGTGTGTAAGTTTATTCTGTTGCTCTAGTTTAGTTCTCTGTTCTTCATGTGTGTCTCTGGTAACCTCACCACAACGAGAAGGAGGTCACCACACAACTGTCCTGGATGTAACCAAACAACCGGACTTGTGTTTCACCTCAAACAAGTCCGCAGCCAAACAACAGGTCTTTAGTTTTAGCACATGCAGACTAGAGGGGATGCCGGCAACCAACCAATATGTAGATGTTGCTTTTTAGCCTGTATATGCTCAGCCATGCCCAACTGGGATAAGTATGCAAAGTGGCAAAAAAAACGATGCAGGTAACTAAACACGCCCTAATTTAGACTCGGCGAGTCCCGTTAAATCTTCTTTAACTGGGCTCACAGTAAGTTATATATTCTTTAACTGGGCTGCTGTGCGCCGTTGGATAAACTGAAGAAATAGACACTAGGCTTCAGTTTGACACAAGAGGCCCAGACCATGCTGGTCGATTCATGCGTTGGCCCAGGCCGCGCCCAAAACCACCGCCCCGCACCCCAATCCCGCGCGCGCACCTGGCTTGGTCCCGTCACGAACCGCGCGTCCCCCGAGGAGATCAGGCACAGTGGGGTGGCTCGTGAGCCTTTCCTGTGCCTGCGTCGGCGCGTTCCGCTCGCTCGAGATAGTGCGCCAACACTGCCACAAACAAGAGTCCAGATCAAATCAAAGTGGACTCTGCGCTGCGCTCTGGCCCCGAGCACGAGACCCACTCCCTCCCTCGATCGCCGCGATATTTCTCCCTTGCCCGACATCCGTCCAAGCTCCATGTGCCGCCGCAGCGCATGCATGCACACAAGATGATGCGAAGCCGTGACCGACCGGCCCGGCGCAAGACAACAACACGAGACACGCCACCACGATCGATCATAGCACAAAAGTGGCATGGAAAGAAACAGACGACGCATGTAGCGAACGACAACACATAATTTATATGTCTCGGAACACCGCCGCTACGAGAAGGAAGAAAGAATCCCCTACCAGATCTCACCATCTCTACCACCGGTACAAACACCACATGGGGTGGTCAGCTTAACAGCTTAACAGTACGTACTCATGGACAGACACTAGCACTACTACGTCCGATCGAACCATCAAAACGCCGGAAAGGCAGGCGAGCGAGCGAGCCAGCGGGCACAAAAGCGGCGGGCGTGCCCACCGAATCCGGCGTCGCACCCGCGTTGCCGACGCGCCTTTCCGCCCGCTAACCAGTGGTCACCGCCGCATCAGATGAAGTGGAGGAGGAGCGGCGCGGCAGCCGCCACGAGGAGCCCGGCGGCGGCCACACGGCGACCGACGACGGCTGCGCTGTAGTCCTGGTTCATGCCTGACGGGCCGTACGCGCCGCCGCCGAAGGGGCTCCCCGGCATCCCGGTGCTGGTCGCGCCCGGCGGGGTCATGCTCCCCATGCCGCCGGTGCTGGTGCCGGTGCCGACGCCCGCGCCCGTTCCGGTGCTGGTTCCTGTGCCGGTTCCCATGCCGCCGCCGGTGCCCACTCCCGTGCCCGTCCCCGTTCCGCCGGTTCCCATGCCGCCGGTGCCTCCTCCAGTGCCTACGCCGCTGCACGAAGAAAGAAAATCACAGAAGGACACAGGTACAGCGTCAGTCATTGCACGGGACGGCGAAATGTTTCACATGTCCCATCTTCAAGAAAGCAAGAAAGTTGCTTCGAATCTATATAATGCAGATGCAATGATGCTGACGCGCTTGCCCAGGTTCAATGGCACTTTGAACGGGTGGCATTCGGCAAAAGATGGACCTCCCTTTAAGCTCAGACTACAAATATCCGATTCAGACACCTTTTGCTTCACATGAGCAAAGCAAGAGCTCAAGAACAGTACCAAAGGGAGAACACATCCAGCAACCAGAGTGGACATCAGTGGTGGTACTATATGAAGATGCATGTGTTGTTTAGCTGCAGATGTACTGTAATATTCGTCCATCATTAGTGGGCACCGCACATATTCCTCGAATCTACTTTGACAGCTTTTGCCAATGATTTTCCAGATCAACTCTGTGTTTGCATTTTGCAAGCTCAAACATGGTACACACTTAGTGCTCGGTAACTCTGGTAACCATGAACTCTGAACTAGCAAGGCCCCGTTGAATTAACTACCATGTGTGTGCGGCCGTGTGAAGAATCTAGATTACGGCACACTGATAACACCGAGTAAACTATGCCCAACGACCCATGACACCAGTCAGGGGCAGTCAGTCAGAGGCCAAACTGCATCTCGCTTAAGATACTCTATACATGCCAGATTCAAGTACTCCAATCAGGAGTATTAAAAGTGAAATGCCCCCAAATCAATTTTTAAAACAGTTTCATCACTGATCTAGTAGTAAGCATGTTCGAAGCCAAGCAAACATGTGAGGGAGGCATGTGGAATGGAATACTAGTAGTAGATGGGGGGGAGGGTTACCTTGCGCTGGCGGGGTACTTGCAGGATCCGGCGCTGGGGTCGGCGGCGACGAGGGTGCCGACGCCCATGAAGTCGCAGCTGGCGCCCATGCCGGCGTTCTTCTGGTAGTAGCTGTTGCAGGCGTAGGAGCAGTGGGCGACGACGGAGGAGGGCTGGAAGCAGGGCCCGCTGGAGGTGATCTGGGTGCAGTCGGCGCCCTTGCCGCACGCGTAGTCGATGGCCTTCTGCATCGCCACCGGATTCGCGTCCGACTTGCACACGCAGTACATCGCATCTGCTAGCTCACCACACAAGCAACAGTAAGCTCTCGAATCTAGTAGCAAGGAAGTAAATCTTTCTTCTTCTACAGTTGTGGAGAATGGGGAACACCAGGCACAAATAGCAAGAACATCTCCGATCTAGAGACAGCAAGATTTCAAGAACATGCTACTACAAGGGAAAGATTCAGGCCCGGGGAGTGAACGGAAAAGAAAGAAACATATGAACTCAATCTACCTCAATCTAGGCAGGCAAAACTACTATTATTGCGAGCTGGGGCCGCTGACCTGAGCCGGTGAACATGGCGACCAAGAGGATGAGCACGAGAGGGGCCGCCATTGCAGCAGCGGAAGGGAGCCTGAGCTCGAGCTCTCTCGCCGGAGCCTCGCCGGGGTCTGGGCAGGCAAGAGGAGGAGGGGAACGGAGGAAGCTAGTCGGCGTGGCGTGGGAGAGTGGGGAGGGGAGTGTAGTGTGCAGTGCGGTCAAGCTCCCGAGCGCGGCCCCTTTTTATCGGCCAACACCGACCCGACCACACAAGCCCGCATCGAGCCGTTCGTGCCCACGCCCTGGAGGTCTCTCTGGACGCATCGGCGTGCGACCGTGCGCCAGTGTCCTTGCCACGGGGTGACGAGCCGGGCCGTGTCCGCATGCCAACGGCTTTATTTTCCTCTGAGCGCTCAGCGGTGATGACTCATCGATGGATGGATCGTCCTGTGCGTCTCGTGCAAAGGCGTGCAGGCCGCTCTGGGCCGCGCTGTCCCGCTTTGGCGCGGCATGGCATGGGAGGGGAGAGGGCCGATGCGGCGGGCATGCGGCACTGTGTTCTCGCTCGACCGGGACGGCTTTAGGCCGACTCCAACGCGACCCAGTTCGTTTGAAGTAAAACAAACAAACCAGACAGTCCAGCGCGGGCGTAAACGGATTTTTGTTTGTTTTTTATCCGCTTTTGATTCATCCTGACCCAAGTTTCAGCCACTTTTGAGGTGAAACGAACGGCGCGTGCACGGGCGGGACGCGCGCGCTTGTCCTCCCTTAGTCCGCCCGCCGGTGACATAAAGCACCCGCCCGTCGCCCCCATTTGTCGTCATTTCCCTCCAAACCATCTCCCACGTCCCGCCCACCACCCTCCCCGCCACGGCCGATGCCCCGACGAATTTCGGCGGTCAGGCTGTCGGCCCGCCCGGAAAGGTGAAGAAGAAGGCGACGGCCAAGGGTCTGAAGAATCCGCGGTCGGAACTCTCGCCGGAGGAGGTGGCAAAGCTGAACGCGGAATCGACCAAGAGGAGGAACCGGAGGGCGGCGGCCAAGGGCAAGAAACCTGCGGCCAAGTTCGCCGCCGAACGCGTTGCGTTGGAGGCCGCGCGACACAAGGCCGCGTGCCCGTCGGTCTGGCGAGCATAGGCTCATCGGTCGCCCCGCCTCCGCGGTGCCCCTCGCCGATGTCGCGGACCACGCCCATGTCGCCCGGTTTTTCTCCGCCAAGGTGTGCGATGGCCAAACCCGTTTCTCGGGGTCGCCGGACGTTGGCCTTGTCCCGCCATCCACCCAACGCACCTCAGCCGTCATCGACCTCAACGTCACGCGGGGTCCAACAACGACGGTCAGCCGTCCGTCGAGATGCAAAGAAAGCAAGCACGGTCGACGTCTACGGCCAACATGCCGTTGCCCCGCGTCCTGTTCGACGAAATGCCAACACCAACGCGAACGCCAATGATCGACGACCCCTACTACAGCCAGTACATGGAGAATGTCATCTTCGAGAGCCGTGGCGAGGCCTTCCAAATGGGTGGACATGGCGGTGTATATGATCCTGAAGAGACGCAGAGTCAAGATGGCCGCGGCGAGCACGTTGTTGACGAAGATTTTGAGGCCCGCTGGCTGTGTTGTCGGCCGCTGGTTGTGTTGCCAGCGAGAAACCTATTTATTTTGTAGGTTGGCTCTCTTGTCGGCGAGGACGTGTTGGGCGGCTGGTTGTGTTGCCGGCGTGAACTAGGGCCGCTGGCCTGAACTAGGGCGTGGCTTATTTGAAAATTGGTGTTTCAAAGAGGATGCGGACATGATGCGACCGGGATACGTCCACGCGTTGGGCACCGGACCACCGCATTAAAAAATGACTCAGACACGACCCCATTGTCCTATCCAAACGGACAGAATCCGGACAAAACAGATGTCCGTCTGAAGTCGTGCGATGGAGTCGGCCTTATTTCTCCACCAAACCCGAGTACCGCGGCTCGCTGCCCGGTCGAGCGTGCGGTGGTGAGCCACTGTCAAAAATGAAAAGTGGGTGGTGACGGCCAGTCGGCAGTGCGGATTAACGGTCGGATGGTACTTGTTGCCTTTTTTTTTATTTTCTTTGCTGTGTCTGTCTACACATCTTTTCATTACTGGATTCTGCACTACTCCAGCATGGCGTGGCGTCGATCTTGCTGGGAAGGGAGGTGCTTTCTCGCGAACTTTTGTTTCCCCGTATGATCGGTGCTCTCACATGGCCCTGGGTCGACTGTTTTCTGGGTGTTTCTCACATGGGACGTTTACCCTCTTCCTGTGTGTGTGTCTTGCTTCATGCTGTGTCCTTCACATGTGTGGGCACTGGTACGTCGTGTACATGGCGAAAATGGCTTGTTCCTTGTGAGTGGTAGGGACCTATATCTAACATGCTTACAAAGGCGCTACAGTTATTTGTTCAAAATAATCACGATGCTTTCCCTGAAAAAAATAAAAAAAAATCACTATGCTTGTCAGCATTCAAAGTTAACAATTAACCTGGCTCTTCCGCACAAAGAAAAACACAGACTATCCCCAAAAAAGAAAAACAATTAATCAGACTCGTCGCATGAAGAAAAGACCCGAGTATCAGCACAACAACACTCATTAATAGAAGAAATGCCTCGGCGGTGATTACAGTAACTCGAATAGATCTCCTATAAAAATCCCGTAAAAACCATTACAGTAACCTCCGCGTTCAACACACGTACGGTGCAGCAACGTCACCTCCTTCTTGATCCAGCAAGGGGGGAGGAGAAGTCTACAGAGATCCAATAGCACAACGGCGTGGTGGTGGATGCAGTGGAGATCGCAGCAGGGCTTCACCGGGCGCCCTGCGTTGGGAGTATGGAGGTGTGACGGGAGGGGGAGAGGCGCCAGGGCTTGGGTGCGGCTGCCCTCTCCCTCCCACATATATATAGGGGGCCAGGGGGTGCGCCAGGGCCCTGCAGATCCAATCTGCAGGGGGGGCGGCGGCCAAGGGGGGAGTCCTTGCCCCCCAAGGCAAGTGGTGGCCCCTCCCCCTTAGGGTTTTAACCCTAGGCGCATGGGGAGGTGGGCCCCTAGTGGTGCTCCAGCCCATTGGGGCTGGACACTTCCCCTTGCGGCCTAGGGGCCCCACCGGGATGGGTGGCCCCACCCGGTGGACCCCCAGGGCCCCTCCGGTGGTCCCGGGACGCTCCCGGTGACCCCCGGAGATCACCCGATGGCCGAAACCTGACTTCCTATATATCAATCTTTACCTCTAGACCATTCCGGAACTCCTCGTGACGTCCGGGATCTCATCCGGGACTCCGAACAACTTTCGGGTTTCCACGTGCATTTATCTCTATGACTCTAGCGTTACCGAACCTTAAGTGTGTAGACCCTACGGGTTCGGGAGACACGTAGACATGACCGAGACCACTCTCCGGTCAATAACCAACAGCGGGATCTGGATACCCATGTTGGTTCCCACGTGTTCCTCGATGATCTTCATCGGATGAACCACCGTGTCAAGGATTCACTCAATCCCGTATGTTATTCCCTTTGTCCATCGGTACGGTACTTGCCCGAGATTCGATCGTCGGTATTCCCGATACCTTGTTCAATCTCGTCATGGCAAGTCTCTTTACTCGATCCGTAATCCATCATCCCGTGACTAACTACTTAGTCACATTGAGATCATTATGATGATGACTTACCGAGTGGGCCCAGAGGTACCTCTCCGTCATGCGGAGTGACAATATCCCAGTCTCGGTTCGTACCAACTCAACAGACACTTTCGGAGATACCCGATGCATACCTTTATAGCCACCCAGTTACGTTGTGACGTTTGGTACACCCAAAGTATTCCTACGGTGTCCGGGAGTTGTACAACCTCATGGTCTAAGGAATAAATACTTGACACCGATAAGCTTATGCATTACGAACTATACGATCTCGTGTTATGCTCAAGATTGGGTCTTGTCCGTCACATCATTCTCCTAATGATGTGATCCCGTTATCACTGACATCCCATGTCCATGGTCAGGAAACCGTGACCATCTGTTGATCAACGAGCTGGTAACTAGAGGCCTACCAGGGACACATTGTGGTCTATACATTCACACATGTATCGCTGTTTCCGTACAATACAATTCAAGCATGAATAACAGACGATTATCATGAACAAGGAAATATAATAATAATACTTTTATTATTGCCTCTAGGGCATATTTCCAACAAGATGGTTAAGGTTTCCTAACCATGGACATGAGTTGTCATTTGATAAACGGGATCACATCATTAGGAGAATGATGTGATGGACAAGACCCATTCGTTAGCTTAGCATAATGATCGTTCAGTTTATTGCTATTGCTTTCTTCATGTCAAATACACATTCCTCCGACTATGAGATTATGCAACTCCTGGATACCGGAGAAATGCCTTGTGTGCTATTAAATGTCACAACGTAAATGGATGATTATAAAGATACTCTATAGGTATCTCTAAGGGTGTCTGTTCAGTTGGCATAGATCGAGATTAGGATTTGTCACTCCGAGTATTGGAGAGGTATCTTTGAGCCCTCCCGGTAATGCACATCATAAGAAGCCTTGCAAGCACAGTGACTAATGAGTTAGTTACATGATGATGTATTACAGAATGAGTAAAGAGACTTGCCAGTAACGAGATTGAACTAGGTATGAAGATATTGACAATCGAATCTTGGGCAAGTAACATACCGATGGACAAAGGGAATAACATATGTTGTCATAACAGTTCGACCGATAAAGATCTTTGTAGAATATGTAGGAGCCAATATGAGCATCCAGGTTCCGCTATTGGTTATTGACCGGAGAGGTGTTTCGGTCATGTATACATAGTTCTCGAACCCATAGGGTCTGCACGCTTAACGTTCGATGACAATATTGTATTATATGAGTTATGTGAATTGGAGAAGGAACAAAAGGGGTTCGACCCCCCTTCCTTTCTCTCTTCCTCCTTCCTTCTTCTCCATGTAAAATATGGTAGGGGGGGGGGATTGGGGAAGACCCCAAGTAGGATTCAACCTAGTTGGGCGCCCCTTGGCTGTCTCTTCCCCCTTCAACCTATATATGTGTGGGGAGGTGGCGCCTAGAAGACACAACATCAATTGTTAGCCGTGTGCGGCGACCCCCTCCACCGTTTACTCCCATGGTCTTATCTTCGTAGTGCTTAGGCGAAGCCCTGCGTGGATCACATCACCGTCACCGTCACCACGTCGTCGTGCTAACAGAACTCATCTACTTCCTCTACATCTTGCTGGATCAAGAGGACGAGCGACGTCATCGAGTTGAACGTGTGCAAAACTCGGAGGTGCCGTACGTTCGGTGCTTGACCGGTCGGAGCTAGAAGAAGTTTGACTACATCAACCGCATTGTCAAACGCTTCCGCTTTCGGTCTACGAGGGTACGTAGACACACTATGCCCCTCTCGTTGCTATGCATATCCTAGATAGATCTTGCGTGAGCGTATGATTTTTTTTTGAAATTGCATGCTACGTTCCCCAACATTCACCACCCCGAATATCTCCCTCTTTAGATCAACAAAATAAAATTGTACATGTGTAAAAGCATAAAAACAGTTAGTTCGAAGGATAGTAGGCATATGAAGATTTCGAAGGATAGTAGGCATATGAAGATGTATGCTCAGGCGAAAGCTTTCGCTTTCTGACGTTTCGGTTGAAGAAAAGTGTGACATGAGGTTTGAGATCGTGTTTCACTGAAGAGACACAATTCATGATGAGATCCACCCACAGTTCACTATAACCAACGTTAGCATCATTGCTCTAAAAAAAATCATTTCACTCTATCATAAGCCTTAGGCATATGCATCTCAACAACATATAATTCGTCTTAACTCCTTCTTTTTATTCTTTGTACCATGCACGCATCCATAGGCCATCAAAATGTTATTAGTTAGGAGGTTGACTGACACAAATGCACTTTGTTGGAACAATTATTTCTTGCAAACTGGATTTTAAACGAATAGAGAACATTTTAGATACATTTTTTCTACAAACAACATTACAAAGGCTGATCAGATGATACATAGTGATCATTTTGGAGACTCGACATTTGAGATTAACACAATGTTTGTGTAATTCTAGCCCTCTGAAGTATGCATGTTCTGAATAGTAGAAGTACGTCAGTTCAATCTCCTATTCAGTTAAATGCAAACATCTCTTGAATAAGATTGCATCGTAACATTGAGAATTTCAAGCAGATCTAAAGTGAAAAGCAAGAGACAAGTTTTTTAAAAGTGTTGATGTGGAGACATCCTAGCTAGCCCCCGATGCGCTGGCTAGCCACCCAGCGCTCACGTGCCCCTCCTGTGGGCCGACTTAGAAAGTGAAGCTCATCCCACTCGGAGCTCGCTCATGCATCACTCGGAGAAGTTGGTTAACATGGCTGACCATTAACTTTTTAGAAATGATGAAATTTGATTTTTTTTTAAGTTTGCATGATTTGAAAAGAAAGTTCATGAATTTGGAAAAAAATTGTTGAAATCATGAATTCTAAAAAATCATAAACTTGAATGTTTTCATGAATTTTACAAAATCTGATAAATTTGAAAAGAGTTCGAAAATTTTGAACTTTCTTAGTAATTCAAAAAAATTGTGCAAATAAAAAAAGGAAAAAGGAAACAAAAAGTTAAGGGAAAAAAGAAGACGAATAAACTCAACAAAACCGAACATAAAACCGATCCAGAAAACCATGAACGGAAAAGGCAAAACTTTTTTTGACGCGGAAAAAGGAAAACTGGGAAGCTTTCCAAAACCATCATGGGCTTCCCCTCGTACCCACACGGTCTATGAAGTCTAACGACCATGGGCCGTTAGTAGGCCACCATCCACCGTGTCCCGTGCTTCCCTCTAAGCCTCACCCGACCCACCAGAGTCTCTTCGTCTCGCTCACCGGGCTCCCCAACCAATTTCGTGGTGGCGGACGCGAAGGGTTCGGGTATGGAGGCGGCCGCCGACGAGGAGCAGGAGGGGCTCTCCGCGCAGTCGCCGGCGCAGGCGCCGCCTTCATCAGCGTCCTCCCTTCCAAAGGTTCCTCCCGACTCCCCCCGCCCCCTCCCCTCCCGCACCTCACCCTCTCCTCTGTTTTCGCCTCTGAAGACCGCGCGTGGTCTCGTGGCCTGATGCGTTTCCCCCGTATCGCAGGAGCAGTCGCAGGTGGAGCTGGAGCTGAGGCTGCTCCAGGCTCTCGAGTTCTACCCTCCCTCCAAACTGAAAGGTGTGATGATGCTTCCACGTTGTCGATACCAGTAACGCATCTACAGTATCTGTCTTGGCCGTGACTTGATTTTTAACTTTTTTCCTATGACGCTATGAATTTTATGGTCAGGGTTTCAAATAAAGTAGGTTGACCGGAGTCCCTTCTTTATAAGTACTTAGTTAGTATGTGAGGAAGATGGGCCTCTGAGGAAATAAGTACAGAATTTCAGGCGAGCTGTGTACCCCTGCAGGGCCTCCTGTATCATCACTGTTGTGAAAAAATGGGGAAACAACTACATACTTGTGCTTTCATTTTGCGCAAAAAGAAAAGGACATCAGAACCTGCATTTAACCGAGTATACTCTGAGTGTGTCATAAAGCCTTGCTTGGTCAGGCTTAAGAGCCAACCTTATCCTGCAATTTAGATACTTGATAGTTACAGAGTAGGAGACCTTTCAAAAGAAACTATTTTAGGAGCACTGTTTTACTATTAGGTTCTTATCGTGATGACCGGTGTTTTAACGACAGAATACCTTCAAAATTTTCAAATGAAATTTGAATTCAAATATTTGGCTCAAGTCAAATTGCCATGGAATTAGAAATTTACATAAACCTGCACATCGTGAAATGGTTGTTCCTCAGCTCTACCCTTACGTCGTCGGTGCCTCGTGGTCTCGAGTTTGACCCCTGCCCATCCCTTTGTTTCTTTTTTAATTCCGTTGTATATCCATATAATTAGGCGAAAAAAGATACTAGAGGGATTCGAACCGAGAACGTTGTTGTCTTAAAAGTCCCAGCGTCCTAGGCACTACACCATCGTTTGCTCTGTGTCAAATGTGAGTTTCCATTCTGCTTGACTACATGTTGATTGTTCAAATTCAAAAAACGCCCATTTACCAGGGGGAAACGAAATACTTGGTAACCGCTCGAGATCTCAAAATTTTGTTCAGTAAACAGCAAACAAGACACACACAGAACATGGCAAAGAATGCTGGCCATCCTTTGCATAAATCCTCTCTGTAACTATAATTGTTGGGGCTAAGTTTCAATCACCCTGTAGTTAATTGGCATACAACACTGAACTGCATCATCTCTTATGCTTACTACCTATGATTTATATTAGATATGGTACACGCAAGCTGTACTACCCTCATTTGGCAAAGTTGCTATATTTAGGAGATCTTATTTCATATATAGCTTGGAACGAGTGCATGATTGTTTAGGAATAGGATGTTCAAACTTAACCATGGAGGAAGACAGCCATCCCTCCATATGTAATGGGGTACAGCTGTATGCATAAATTACTTCTTTTTGGAAGGGCATCCAACTAAGAAGAATAGTCTACCATCAATTACCAAGTTTAACAGCAGAAGAGAAACCACGAAACATGGCGAGCAGTGCTGGAAGCTCCCACACAAGGTGGGATCTGGGGAAGGCAATTTCTAGACAGCCTTACCCTTGCACAATAATTTTGCAAGGAGGCTGGTTCAAACCCAAGACCTCCAGGCCATAAGTGGAGAGACTATACCACTGCGCCAGACTCGCCCTTCCGAGCAGTGCCGGCGAGGGAGAATATCAGGTGAAAACATGACTCAAATGCTCCCATGATACCGGTTTGAAATATTTAATTTTGGATGTCTCAAAAAATTTCGAAAAAAATCGTGAATGTTCATCTGATATGTGTCTACAGCTCCTAAAAAATCCAGATCAAAATCCGAAATACACAAAGAGAAACAAAAAAGAGAAATCTAATATGAATAGTGTCAATAAAGACAAAAGGATGAGTGTAAAAAACAACACTATTCACAACTGGATTTCTCTTTGTCTATTTCAGATTTCGGTCTAAATTTTTTTAAGGGTTGTTTTGATCTGGATTTTTTAGGAGCTGTAGACACATATCAGATGAACATTCATGAATTTTTCGAAAAAAAATTACACATCTAAAATAAAAAAATTCAAACTGGTATTATGGGAGCATTTGAGTCATGGTATCACCTGATATTCTCCCGTGCCGGTGAGACTTTGCATATATCCTTTCTGTAACTAGAATTGCTGGGGCTAAGTTTTAATCTCCCTGTGGTCAATTAGCATGAAACATTGAACTTTAGAATCTGGTACACACAAGCTGCATTATCCTCATTTAACAAAGTTGCTACATTTTGGAGATCTTATTTCGCAACTCGTAAGAAGCACATGATTATTTAGGAATAGATGCTCAAACTTACAATATTATGTGGCGTAGAGAACCGAAGAAACTAAGAAGATTCCGGCACCTCTTTTCTTTTGTGTGTTTTGCCTTGATTGCTTTTTTCTGGATTAGATTAGATTTTATGGAGTGGCTTAGTCATTCATTGTCCTTTTATTACACTCTGTCATGGGCGCTAGCAACCATGGATGAAGACAGTCATCCCTCCATACGGCTGTATGCCTAAATTGCTTCTTTTGGAAGGGCATCCAATGAGGCAGAATAGCCTACCATCAATTAGCAAGTTTAACAGCAGAAGAGAAACTACGACAAAACCTTGCGAGCAGTTCTGGCGAGGGGCGACAGCCTTATACTTGCACAATAATTGTGCAAGGAGGCTGGTTCGAACCCAAGACCTCCAGGCGACAAGTGGAGAGACTCCACCACTGTGCCAGGCCCTCCATTCTGAGAAGTGCTGGCAAGGTTTTGCATAAATCCTTTCTGTAACTAGAATCGCTGGGGCTAAGTTTTAATCCCCCTGTGGTCAATTGGCATAAAACATTGAACTTTAGAATATGGTACACACAAGCTGCATTATCCTCACTTGACAATACATTTAGGAGATCTTATTACGCAGCTGGAAGCAAGCATATGATTGTTTAGGAATAGATGTTCAAACGTAGAATATTATGTAGCGTAGAGATCATAAGAAACTTGAAGATACCGATACCTCTTTTCTGTAGTGTGCTTGGTCTTGATTGCTTTTTGCTGGATTTGATGAGGTTTTAAGGAGAGGCTAGTCATTTGTTTGTTTTAATTGCACTCTGTCCTGGGGGGCAACCATAGAATAAGACAGCCACGCCTCCATGTATAGTGGAGTACGGCTGTATGCATAACTTGCTTCTTTCAGAAGGGCATCCAACTATCTGTTGAAAGCTGTACTCAGCTAGCTCTAGCTGGCATAGATAGCTGCTTGAGTCCATTTAATTAGAAAGTATTAATTATGTACTTTTTGGGAGCGTTATCAGATCGGTCACAAAAGTAGAATTTACAGAGTTGGGTTTAAAGTTATGAAAGTAATGTCCTCCTAGAGTGTAGCTGGGACCTAAATAGACCCAGAAATAAGAATGAGTGTGTGCTATTTTTATTAACATGTGAATGCACACAAGGTGAATATTGCAAACAAACTTTAGAAGAAAAAAAAAGTCAAAAAAATGAACTAGGTCAATTCGCAGAGTTACAAACCTTTGTGCACTGATCCTGTGTCCTACCGGTTTTGCAAATGTTGCTACATACAGCTTTTGAAATGCTGATGGTGAATCTTGTTTATTTTTGCTCAGTATGCACTCTAAATCCCGTGTGCTTGTAGGCATCCATCGCCACTTCATTCTCTACGGCCTCATGGAATACTTGAAGAAAAGGTGACCACATCAGAATTCTTCAGTTTGCACTTTTACGAAATTAGCGGGATCTGGGCTGACAACCTATGAATTCTTTCAGCCTTGACAGACAATTCTCGGCGGATGAAGTTCTGCAACTGCTGGACCGCTTCTTCAACCTAGAAATGCTGGTGATTGAAACACTCATCGATTCGGACTACTTTGTTACTTCTTCTCTTTTAGCTTTGTGATTGTTTTGCATCGACACTATGGCCCAAATGAGAGCTTGCCTTTTGAAGACATGTTTACTTTAATCTTCTTTGTCCTTAGTTTCTGGAGCATGGACGTTATCCTTACAGAGTTTTGTCTAAACCGTATGCAGAAACCAGACGACGACGAGAAGGACAGCTTCGGCCAGACGGAAGAATTCGCCTTGCCGGTCAATTTTTTCAAGAAGGAAGAGTGATGTGCAAGTTAGCTGTTTCTTTGTGTTCTTTTTCCACTGTAGTCTTTGCCCTAGAGGCCCTAGAACCCTGGAAAGAACGCCCATATATATGCTGTTGATCTGTGATGGTTGATGGTTGGTGTTCACTGACTTGACCTCTGCTGTTGTACAGCTTCTGTTCTGCTCGGATACCCGATGAACTCACTATAAAGTCCGCGCATTTAGGTTCAGAATAATGTGTTTCCCTTTGATCGTTCCCTTTGTGTCGTCAGTTCGTTGTTAGCTGAAACTGAAAGCAGTCTGTCGATCTGTGTCCCCGTGGTTTGCCTGGGGATGATCTCGTGTGTGTGTGGCTGCTGCATCTTGACTGCAATCACCCGGCAAACCTCCGCTGGCACATATCAGTGGTCTGCTCTCTCGAGTGAGTGATACGGGAGCTTAGATGCTCCCGTGATACGAACTCCTCTGAACCGTTCGATTAGATATCCAACGGTCAGAAAACATAGCTCCCGCAACTTTGAAGAAAAATCCTTCAAGAATCTGATATTTACGTACAAGGTCAAAAACATGGCTGTCACCCTTGGATCTTTGATCCAGTGGCTCGCAAAAGCCCGTATCATGGTAGCACTTAAATTCTTGTATCACCTGATATTTTGAGTATCAGGTGATACGGGAGCTTAGATGCTCTCATGATACGAACTCCTCTGAACCGTTCGATTAGATATCCAACAGTCAAAAAACATAGCTCTTGCAACTTTGAAGAAAAATCCTTCAAGAATTTGATATTTACATACAAGGTCAAAAACATGGCTGTCACCCTTGGATCTTTGATCCAGTGGCTCGCGAAAGCATGTATCATGGTAGCACTTAAATTTTTGTATCACTTGCTGAGTGAGTATCAGGTGATACGGGAGCTTAGATGCTCCCGTGGTAGGAACTCCTCTGGACCGTTCAATTAGATATCCAACAGTCAGAAAACATAGCTCCTGCAACTTTGAAGAAAAATCCTTCAAGAATCTGATATTTACATACATGGTAGCACTTAAATTCTTGTATCACCTGATATTTTCTCCTGCTCTCTCGTTGGTCAGCAAGGGTGGTGGTCCAGATGAATCCTGCATGCCCTCGTTGGATTGCAGGAATGTCATACTAATCCTTATGATTTTTTTCCCATGGGTCAGTGGATTACCTTTGGGTCAAAGGAATGCTTTTTTAGGGAAGGCCGTCATGGCTAACTTTATTAAGAATTAATAAGGAGTACATCGTTCACAAGCTGACAATGAAGTCAGGGGGCTCTTCCAACCAACTAGATGGAAGTCCTATTACAATAAGAAAATTTAGCTAGCACATGCGCTGCTTTATTCGCCGAACGAAAGCAATGTTTATAGTTGACCTTCCCAATCATTGATGCAACATCCACGCACTCTGCAAAAATCACCGAAGCCTCATCCCACCATCTCAATTGCCCGGTGCAAAAATCAATCACAATTTGCGAGTCAGATTCCGCCTCTACCCTATTAAACCCCAATGAATTTGCCAAAGAGATGCCATCACGCATTGCCATCGCCTCTGTTGTGGTGGCATTCGCTGCATAGTCAATATACTTACACTGGGCCGCAATAAAGCCTCCCTTTTCATCTCTTAGTATTACAGCAGTAGCTCCCACTCCCTCATCTTCAAAATAGGCAGCGCCAACATTTATTTTAACAAAATTGATATCATGTTTAATCCATGTGCTCTCTGTAGACTGGCATGTCATAGGACAAGTGCTTTGGTGATTGCTTCCAATGCCTAGCACTGAAAGGGGCCATCTGCTTGGAGGGGGGCATGATTCATTATGGGTAATCCTCCGGTGAACCCACCATAAATATCAGCATCCAATTGCTATTATTTGTTTAGTATCAAGGATTGGGCAAATCGGGATCACTCTTTCTGGACTTAACAAGATGTGTTTAAGTATAGCTGAACCTGCTCGGTCAATCTATATTGCAGCTGCAATGATTTCTGTCAACCCCAATCGCTTCCACATCTCCTTAGCATTAGTACACAGAAATAGAAGATGGGTTATGTCTTCCGCTCCTTGATGGCAGACTGAACATGCCCCATCCGGTCCGATGTGCCTATTAGTGAGTATCGATCTTAAGGGGATGATTCCATGTAATATCCACCAACAGAAGATTTAGACTTTACGTGGGATCTGTAGCTTCCAGACCGATCTCCAACTGATGGTCCTGTGGAGCTTCCTGGGTGAAGAGACCTATTTGCATGGCCTCCAAAAATATGTGACCACTCCACATGGTAAGCGCTTCGAACTGAAAAGAACCCTCTCCTATCCGGGTGCCATGCAATGTAATCGTCAAAGGCTGGGTAGTGTAGTGGTATTTGTAATATCCTGTGAACATCCACTGGGTTGAAACATTGCCTTATAAGCTCTTCGTCCTACATCCCATTATTTGAGTCAATGAGTTCATTGACCATTGTTATTAAGGTGTGTCCTCTCGGCTCTCGGGCTAATAATTCTTCTATCCGGACTGGACGAAATCCATGGATCGGACCAAATATGAATATTCTCACTTGTACCAATCTGCCAAATGTATCCACGTTTGAACACCTCAAGCCCTTTCATTATACTTTGCCACGTAAATGATGACCCATTCTTCAAAGTAGCTTCAAGGAGACTAGTATTAGGGTAATATTTCACTTTTAGAACTCTCGCACATAGCGAGTTTGGGACTGTGATTAATCTCCAACATTGTTTAGCTAGCATAGCATGGTTGAAGCAGTATAGATCACTGAATCCCATACCTCCGTCACTCTTGGGATAACAAAGTTTCCACCATGAAAATCAATGCATCTTTCTATTCTCTTCATCATCTCCCCACCAGAACTGTGCAATAATATCAGTAATCTCTTTGCAAATTCCTTTTGGTAGGGAAAAGACTGACATAGCAAAGACATGGATAGCTTGGGCTACTGCTTTTAAGATAATTACTTTACCTCCTGTTGACAATTGTTTCTCCATCCATCCAATTAGCCTCTGTTTAATTCTCTCACAAAAGTGTTCAAACCAGTCACTTCTGTCAGCACCCACCATTGTAGGGAGTCCGAGATACTTGTCAGATAGTGCCTCGGTATCAATATGTAGCTCCTGACAAATCTCTAATCTAGAAATAACATTAGTATTCGGACTGAAGAAAATACTTGATTTTGCCAAACTTACCAATTGTCCTGAATTTTGGCAATAGGTATCTAGCACTTGCTGCAAGGAAGCTGCATTTAACACATCTGCTTTCATGAGAATAGGAGCGTCATCAGCAAATAAAAGGTGTGATACTGATGGTGCATTTCTGCACACTCTAATTCCCTCAATGCCACCAGCTTCTTCTTCAAACTGCAACATGCTAGATAAACCTTCTGCACATAAGAGAAATAAGTAGGGAGAGAGAGGATCTCCCTGTCTTATACCTCTCATAGGAATAAAAATCTCGGTCTCTTGAGAATTAAATCTCACCTTATCTACCATTCTTAAGAAGTTGCTCCCCACTACTCCCTATTCTCTCACCATGCACACTGTCCACATCAGCGATGTGCCACGTCGTTGCAAGTTGTCCACCTCCTAAAATAGATCCCACATGTAAAAATGATTTCTCCTTCCATTGCCAGTGTCTAGAACCAACCGAAGACCAACCAATCTCCAGATCTGTAACGTCTTTTCTTTCCTCTTCCCACCAAAGCAACTCTTCCTTCTCCAATCTTTTCCTCAACTTTAATAACCTCCTGTGAGGCGTGAGTTCCTCTTAACTGTAATCCACTATGAAGCATCATGGAAAAATTCACTACAAAGGAGGGAGATTCCTTCTAACTGACTAGACAGTCAAAAAGCATACATGCATCATCTTACCCTCATTCTTAAAAGACCTGTTGCCACCGGAATCGAGCTCCCGTGCGCACTACCTCATCAAGCGATGTATCACCATCATGCCACGCCTGCCCGGCACTGCTGCACGATCGCAACGCGTCGGCGGCACCCGCGGCGCTTCGCCTTTGCCCCGCGTCAGCTTCGCCTCAACTGCGCTACCAAGCGCCCGCAGCGGGTCACCGGCAAACGACAACGCCTTCATGGTGCCTCGCATTGGCTTCTCTTCTCCACCTCCAGCTGCCCCCTTCAAGCGCCCTTTTACGACCACGACAACACCCTCCATGCCCGGATGCGAGGTACCCATGACAAAATACCGATCCGATCAATTGCCGCACTCAACTTTTCATCATCAGCCCATCGCTCTGTTGCAGGATTGGAGTTCAGCTATGAGACGACAGGCATGAAGGAAGAGAAGGAGCGAGTGCGCGGACTTCCTGTCGGACCTGCTGCATTTGGTCAGCGGCCGCCTCCCTCTCGCCGATGTGTCGGTGTTGTCTGTACGCGTTGTCGCTCCTGTGTGTTCCAAGTGTACCCGGGTGACGCATCGCCCGTCCTGCTCAGCGCCACCGGCGCCATCAGCTGCTACAACGCCTTTGTCGGACCGTCCGCATCAGATTCGCCATGCCGGGTCTGCCCTCCACACCCACCCTGTGCCATTGTCGCAGCTCCACCAAGGAGAGCTCCTCCTTCCCTTGCTCTGGCGTGGTGCCCGACAAATCAACCGGTGTGGCTTGCAGTCGTCGAGAAGAATAGTTGCTCCGCTCTCTTTGTTCTCGGGCTCTGCTTGCCTTAGGTAAGTCGAGTGATTTAATTTCACCTACATGGATAACTCGACCTTGCGTGCTGCAGGTATAGATCTGCCTCAACGATTCACAATCAGTGTCACTGCTCCCACGACTAGAGAGGAAGTACCATGATTAAGATGAGGTTACCCTGTTCAAGCTAATGAAATGGGATATCTCATTTTTTGCCTTTTTTCAAGTAAGAAATGGTTGGGATCCATCTCTGTGGCCCATACAAATATACGATTAGTCATCTCACCTTACCTTATAAAGATTAAGTTTTTGTGCCTTTATTAGTTTCTTGTGTACTCGACTGCTTTTTCTCAAGTTTTGTGCATTTGTTGTTCTATTTGTTCCATGCTCAAGGGCTAGAAATATTGTTATATTCATTTCCATGGCCATTAGCCTCTTTATTCCTAGAACATTTATTGTTTCTATAGATAATTTTTCTTGTGCAAATAAAATTTATGCCATTGTTTCTCGAGCAAGAACATGTTTTTCAACTAATTTGATTTATCTAGACTTTAGTACGGCCCCTGATTACTGAATGGGTCAAATGTCCAAACATGCTTGAAGAAAATATTTCCTAGAGGCAATAATAATGTTGTTATTTATATTTCCTTATATATCATGCTAGAATTGTATTAACCGAAAACTTGATATATGTGTGAATACATAGACAAAACATAGTGTCCCTAGTATGCCTCTACTAGACTAGCTCGTTAATCAAAGATGGTTGTGTTTCCTAACCATAGACATGTGTTGTGAAAGAACATGCGGTGCCCCCATGTTTGGTTTTGGTAATTGATGACAATCTCTATGGACTAATGGTTGCCTTGAGTTGTAGTTGAAGGGTTTGTCCATAGGCTTTTCTTGGAGTCCATTTGTTGGTTTCAAGGAGAGTTTGTGATGACCAAGGTGCTATTAAGGAATTATCCAAATATTGGTCCTGTGAGTGTTGAGCTTATTGCAAGCATGTCTTGAAGAAGAAGAGTGCGTGATCATTCATGTTTACCTTCAAGACATCATCCAAATAAAGAGAGTTGAAAAGGATTCAAGGTTGATCAAGACTAAGTCAAAGAGTGAATTAAGTTGATCAACACACAAAGCATAGAATATGTACCGAGAGGTATCAAGCGATCCCATGGTATGGTAAGTATTGTCAATTACGCTTTGTGTACTAACCCATGGTCTTCGTGACAGTTCTTTGTGGTGTTAGGTTGCGGTGTGCAAGTTCAAGTAGGATCATCACAAAGATATCACATGCTTGAAGCTTGCCGTCCATTGTGGTGGCAATGGACTTGTGAAGATGTGCCGAAGTGTGGCTCAACCATAGTGGAGTATGGGGGAGCAATCTACTAGTCTTCACCGAGCCAACGCAATCAAGAAAGGTGGTCCGGCTTGAGGGAGTCAAGATCGTCATCATCCAGCTCAAGTGGACTATGTGCATGGCAAATGCTTTCCCTTGATAGGTTTTCTATTTTAGCGGTCTCATGGTAGTTGTGGGAGACCGAGTTATAGGATCGATTGCCATACTATCAAGGGGGGCTCTCGATGAGTAGCTTGATCATATCGTTCGTATAGAACTCAAACCATTGCATCCTTGCATCATCTTTATTGGTTCTTGTTTGGTTCTTCTCCTTGTGAGATTTGGAACTTACGATCATCTTGATGACAAGCTCGAGTTCATCGAAAATGGAGTTCACTCATGCATCTTCTATGATGTTTTCGATGTTGGAGGTTATGTCGGTTCTTCTCTGATGGAGGGTTCACTCCTCTATATCCTAGGCATACCTCCCCCGCCTCTTCTTACTATAAACAGTCGCTGTTTTGATGCTACGCGTCTTCCTCTATCCAACAAGCTTGAGTTTGCTCAATTCGGAGCTCATTTGCAGAAGTTATGGCAGTTCATGGTTTTCTTGTTGCTCCTGCGGTAGTACGGCTGGGCCAGAGCGGTAGTACCGCTTATAGCCACAAGTGGTAGTACCGCTCGTTCACAGCGGTAGTACCGCCCATGGCTATATGCAGTAGTACCGCTTTGGTTCTGCGCTAGTGCCACCTCGATTTGAGATCGTCGCTTCTCGTGTCGGGTTGGGCAGCAGTAGGTGCGGTAGTACTGCTTATAAGCGGTAGTACCGCCCTATCACCGCTAATAGTGACGCTCGGGGGCTCTATCTATTGTTACTTCTCCCGTTGGCGTTGTGCGAGGTACCAACGGTAGTACCGCTGGGTCGAGCGGCAGTACCGCTGCAGCCAGCGATAGTACCGCTCCCTAGAGCGGTAGTACCGCTCGCTGCGGGCTGGTTGGTGGGGATAACGGTTAGATTTTCTCCCCCCTATAAAAGGGGGTCTTCTTCCCCATTGAACCTTATCCTTTGAGCTCGTGTTCTTCCCCCATTGTTGACCTTCTTCGAGCTTGCTTTCTCTCAATCCCTCCATGGATTCTTGCTAGTTTTGGGGGAAAAGAGAGAGGAGATCTAGATCTACGTTTCCACCAATCACTTACTCCTCTACGTGAGGGGAACCCTTTGGATCTAGATCTTGGAGTTCTTCGTGTTCTCTTCTTCATTCTTCCTCTCATTTCCCTCCCTAGCATTAGTTGCTTTGGTGGGATTTGGGAGAGAAGGACTTGGGCACTCCGTGTGCCCTTGCCATTGCATTTGGTGCATCGATTTGAGTTCTCCACGGTGATACGTGGAAGTGAAGTTGAAAAGCTTATTACTCTTGGGTACTTGGTACCCTTGAGCTTGTTCCTCTTGGGTGCTTGGGCGCCCTAGACAGTTGTGGTCACCTCGAAGCCATATTTCATTGTGGTGAAGCTTCGTGGTGTCGTTGGGAAGATATCCCCAACCTTTCTGGTGTTCGGAGCTCAATAATTGTGGTGTAAAGCTCTGGGCAAGCGTAGGGGTCTCCAATTAGGTTGTGGAGATCGCCCCGAGCAATTTGACGGGTTCCGGTGACCACCCCTAAGGGTTGCCAAAGTGTACGGGTTCGGTGACCGCCCCCAAGGGTTGCCATTTGTACGGGTTCGGTGACCGCCCTCAAGGGTCCCTTAGTGGAATCACGACATCTTGCATTGTGCGACGGCGTGACGAGATTACGGTGGCCCTAGTGTTGGAAATATGCCCTAGAGGCAATAATAAAATGGTTATTATTATATTTCCTTGTTCATGATAATTGTCTGTTATTCATGCTTGAATTGTATTGTACGAAAACAGCGATGCATGTGTGAATACATAGACCACAACGTGTCCCTGGTAAGCCTCTAGTTAATGGCTCGTTGATCAACAGATGGTCACGGTATCCTGGCCATGGACATTGGATGTCATTGATGATGGGATCACATCATTAGGAGAATGATGTGATGGACAAGACCCAATCCTAAGCCTAGCACAAGATCGTGTAGTTCGTAATGCTAAAGCTTTTCCAATGTCAAGTATCTTTTCCTTAGACCATGAGGTTGTGCAACTCTCGGATACCGTAGAAATACTTTGGGTGTGCCAAACGTAACAACGTAACTGGGTGGCTATAAAGGTACGCAACGGGTATCTCCGAAAGTGTTTGTTGGGTTGGCACGAACCAAGACTGGGATTTGTCACTCCGTGTGACGGAGAGGTATCTCTGGGCCCACTCGGTAAGACATCATCATAATGAGCTCAATGTGACTAAGGAGTTAGTCACGGGATGACGTATTACGGAACGAGTAAAGAGACTTGCCATAACGAGATTGAACAAGGTATCGGTATACCGACGATCGAATCTTAGGCAAGTACCGTACCGATAGACAAAGGGAATAGCATACGGGATTGAGTGAGTCCTTGACATCGTGGTTCATCCGATGAGATCATCGAGGAACACGTGGGAACCAAAATGGGTATCCAGATCCCGCTGTTGGTTATTGACCGGAGAGTCGTCTCGGTCATGTCTACGTGTCTCCCGAACCCGTAGGGTCTACACACTTAAGGTTCGGTGACGTTAGGGTTGTAGAGATATATGCACACGGTAACCCGAATGTTGTTAGGAGTCCCGGATGAGATCCCGGACGTCACGAGGAGTTCCGAAATGGTCCGGAGGTAAAGAATTATATATAGGAAGTCCAGTTTCGGCCATCGGGATAGTTCCGGGTGTCACCGGTAGTGTACCGGGACCACCGGAAGGGTCCCGGGGGTCCACCGGGTGGGGCCACCCATCCCGGAGGGCCCCATGGGCCGTAGGGGGAGGGGGACCAGCCCATAGTGGGCTGGCGCACCCCCTTGGGCCTCCCTCCTGCGCCTAGGGTTGAAAACCCTAGGGGTGGGGGGCGCCACCCTTGCCTTGGGGGCAAGTCTTCCCCTGGCCGCCGCCCCCCTAGGAGATCCCATCTCCTAGGGCCGGCGCCCCCTGGCCCCTATATATAGTGGGGGGAGAGAGGGCAGCCGTACCTCAGCCCCTGGCGCCTCTCCCCCCCGTTACACCTCTCCCTCCTCCCGCAGGTCCTTGGCGAAGCCCTGCAGCTTTTCCCGTTGCATCCACCACCACGCCGTCGTGCTGCTGGATCTCCATCAACCTCTCCTCCCCCTTGCTGGATCAAGAAGGAGGAGACGCCGCTGCACCGTACGTGTGTTGAACGCAGAGTTGCCGTCCGTTCGGCGCTGGGATCATCGGTGATAGGGATCACGACGAGTACGACTCCATCATCCATGTTCTCTTGAACGCTTCCGCTCGCGATCTACAAAGGGTATGTAGATGCACTCCTTTATACTCGTTTCTGGAAGACTCCTTAGATTGATCTTGGTGAAGCGTAGGATTTTTTTTGAATTCTGCTACGTTCCCCAACAGTGGCATCTGAGCTAGGTCTTTGCGTAGCATCTTGCACGAGTAGAACACAAACAAGTTGTGGGCGTTGATTATGTTCAATTCTCTTGCCGCTACTAGTCCAATCTTGATTCGGCGGCATCGTGGGATGAAGCGGCCCGGACCGACCTTACACGTACGCTTACGTGAGACTGGTTCCACCGACTGACATGCACTAGTTGCATAAGGTGGCTGGCGGGTGTCTGTCTCTCCCACTTTAGTCGGATCGGATTCGATGAAAAGGGTCCTTATGAAGGGTAAATAGAAATTGACATATCACGTTGTGGTTTTGGCGTAGGTAAGAAACGTTCTTGCTAGAAACCTATAGCAGCCACGTAAAAACTTGCAACAACAATTAGAGGACGTCTAACTTGTTCTTGCAGCATGTGCTATGTGATGTGATATGGCCAAGAAGATGTGATGAATGATATATGTGATGTATGAGATTGATCATGTTCTTGTAATAGGAATCACGACTTGCATGTCGATGAGTATGACAACCGGCAGGAGCCATAGGAGTTGTCTTACTTTATTGTATGACCTGCATGTCAGTGAATAACGTCATGTAATTACTTTACTTTATTGCTAAACGTTAGCCGTAGTAGTAGAAGTAATATTTGGCGAGACGACTTCATGAAGACACGATGATGGAGATCATGAGGATGGAGATCATGGTCTCATGCCGGTGACAAGGATGATCATGGTGCCCCGGAGATGAAGATCAAAGGAGCAAAATGATATCGGCCATATCATGTCACTTTATTTGATTGCATGTGATGTTTATCATGTTTATGCATCTTATTTGCTTAGAACGACGGTAGTAAATAAGATGATCTCTCACTAAAAATTTCAAGAATTGTGTTCCCCCTAACTGTGCACCGTTGCTAAGGATCGTTGTTCCGAAGCACCACGTGATGATCGGGTGTGATAGGCTCTAATTTTCTCATACAACGGGTGTAAGCCAGATTTACACACGCAATACACTTAGGGTTCGCTTGACGAGCCTAGCATGTACATACATGGCCTCGGAACACGGAAGACCGAAAGGTCGAACATGAGTCGTATAGAAGATACGATCAACATGAAGATGTTCACCGTTGATGACTAGTCCGTCTCACGTGATGATCGGACACGGGCTAGTCGATTCAGATCATGTATCACTTAGATGACTAGAGAGATGTCAATATGAGTGGGAGTTCATTAAATTTGATTAGATGAACTTAATTGTCATGGATCAAATGGCCCACGCTCATGTCACCCTCAACTTCAACGCGTTCCTAGAGAAATCCAAGCTGAAAGACGATGGTAGCAACTATACGGATTGGGTCCGTAACCAGAGGATCATCCTCATAGGTGCCAAGAAAACTTATGTCCTAGAAGCACCGCTAGGTGACGCTCCCGCCCCGGCAAACCAAGATGTTATGAACGCTTGGCAGTCGCGTTGTGATGATTAGTCCCTGGTTCAGTGCGGCATGCTCTATAGCTTAGAATCGGGGCTCCAAAAGCGTTTTGAGCACCACGGAGCATACGAGATGTTCCAAGAGCTGAAAATGGTTTTCCAAACTCATGCCCGAGTTGAGAGATATGACGTCTCCAACGCATTCTACAGTTGTAAGATGGAGGAGAATAGTTCTGTCAGCGAACACATACTCAAGTTGTCTGGGTTGCACAATCACTTGTCTCAGTTGGGAATGAATCTCCCAGACGAAGCGGTCATTGACAGAATCCTTCAGTCGCTCCCACCTAGCTACAAGAGCTTCGTGTTGAACTTCAATATGCAAGGGATGGAGAAGTCCATTCCCGAAGTGTATTCAATGCTGAAATCAGCGGAGGTGGAGATCAAGAAAGAACATCAAGTGTTGATGGTGAATAAAACCACTAAGTTCATGAAGGGCAAGGGTAAGAAGAACTTCAAGAAGGACGGCAAAGGAGTTGCCGCGCCCGGTAAGCCAGTTGCCGGGAAGAAGCCAAAGAATGGACCCAAGCCTGAGACTGAGTGCTTTTATTGCAAGGGAACGGGTCACCGGAAGCGGAACTGCCCCAAATACTTAGCAGATAAGAAGGCCGGCAAGGTCAAAGGTATATATGATATACATGTTATTGATGTGTACCTTACCAGCGCTCGTAGTAGCTCCTGGGTATTTGATACCGGTGCAGTTGCTCACATTTGTAACTCAAAGCAGGAGCTGCGAAATAAGCGGAGACTGGCAAAGGACGAGGTGACGATGCGCGTCGGGAAAGGTTTCAAGGTCGATGTGATCGCCGTCGGCACGCTACCTCTACATCTACCCTTGGGATTAGTTTTAAACCTTAATAATTGTTATTTAGTACCAGCTTTGAGCATGAACATTGTATCTGGATCTCGTTTGATGCGAGATGGCTACTCATTTAAATCCGAGAATAATGGTTGTTCTATTTATATGAGAGATATGTTTTATGGTCATGCCCCGCTGGTCAATGGTTTATTTTTGATGAATCTCGAACATGATGTTACACATATTCATAGTGTGAATGCCAAAAGATGTAAAGTTGATAATGATAGTCCCACATACTTGTGGCATTGCCGCCTTAGTCATATCGGTGTCAAACGTATGAAGAAGCTCCATGTAGATGGACTTCTAGAGTCTCTTGATTATGACTCATTTGACACGTGCGAGCCATGCCTTTTGGGCAAGATGACCAAGACTCTGTTCTCCGGAACAATGGAGCGAGCGACCAACTTATTGGAAATCATACATACCGATGTGTGCGGTCCAATGAGTGTTGAAGCTCGCGGAGGCTATCGTTATGTTCTCACCCTCACAGATGACTTGAGTAGATATGGGTATGTCTACTTAATGAAACACAAGTCTGAAACCTTTGAAAAGTTCAAGGAATTTCAGAATGAGGTTGAGAATCAACGTGACAGAAAAATAAAGTTCTTATGATCGGATTGTGGGAGTGAATATTTAAGTCACGAATTTGGCACGCACGTAAGGAACTGTGGAATTGTTTCACAATTGACAGCGCCCGAAACACCTCAGCGTAATGGTGTGTCCGAACGTCGAAATCGTACTCTGTTGGACATGGTGCAATCTATGATGTCTCTCACCGACTTACCGCTATCTTTTTGGGGTTATGCTTTAGAGATTGCCGCGTTCACTTTAAATAGGGCTCCGTCAAAATCCGTTGAGACGACACCGTATGAACTTTGGTTTGGCAAGAAACCTAAGCTGTCGTTTCTGAAAGTTTGGGGTTGCGATGCTTATGTCAAGAAACTTCAACCTGAAAAGCTCGAACCCAAAAATGCGTCTTCATAGGATACCCAAAAGAAACGATTGAGTACACCTTCTACCTCAGATCCGAAGGCAAGGTCTACGTTGCCAAGAATGGATCCTTTTTGGAGAAAGAGTTTCTCTCGAAAGAAGTGAGTGGGAGGAAAGTAGAACTTGATGAGGTGACAGTCACCCCTCCCGAACATCAAATTAGCGCAGCGCGGGAAATTGTTCCTGAGGTGCCTGCGCCGACAGGGGAGGAAGTTAATGATGATGATCATGAAGATCCAGATCAAGTTACTACTGAACTTCAAAGGTCCACAAGGACACGTTCTGCACCAGAGTGGTACGGTAACTCTGTCATGGAAATCATGTTGTTAGACAACGGTGAACCTTCAAACTATGAAGAAGCGATGGCGGGCCCGGATTCCAACAAATGGCTTGAAGGCATGAAATCCGAGATAGGATCCATGTATGAAAACAAAGTATGGACTTTGGTAGACTTGCCCGATGATCGGCACGCCATAGAAAATAAATGGATATTTAAGAAGAAGACTGACGCGGATGGTAATGTGACCATCTATAAGGCTCGGCTTGTCGCTAAAGGTTATCGACAAGTTCAAGGGATTGACTACGATGAGACTTTCTCTCCCGTAGTGATGCTGAAGTCCGTCCGAATCATGTTAGCAATTGTCGCATTCTATGATTATGAGATATGGCAGATGGACGTCAAAACGGCATTCCTTAATGGCTTCCTCTAGGAAGAGCTGTATATGATGCAGCCGGAAGGTTTTGTCGATCCTGAGAATGCTAACAAGGTATGCAAGCTCCAGCGCTCGATCTATGGGCTGGTGCAAGCATCTCGGAGTTGGAATATTCGCTTTAATGATGTGATCAAAGCGTTTGGGTTTATACAGACTTGGGGAGAAGCCTGTATTTACAAGAAAGTGAGTGGGAGCTCTGTAGCATTTCTCATATTATATGTGGATGACATACTGCTGATGGGAAATGATATAGAATTCTTGGAGAGCACAAAGACCTACTTTAATAAGAGTTTTTCAATGAAGGACCTTGGAGAAGCTGCTTATATATTAGGCATCAAGATCTATAGAGATAGATCGAGATGCCTCATTGGTCTTTCACAAAGCACATACCTTGACAAGATATTGAAGAAGTTCAATATGGATCAGTCCAAGAAAGGGTTCTTGCCCGTATTGCAAGGTATGAGATTGAGCACGGCTCAATCCCCGACCACGGCAGAAGATAGATAAACGATGAGTGTCATCCCCTATGCCTCAGCCATAGGTTCTATTATGTATGCCATACTATGTACCAGACCTGATGTGAACCTTGCCATAAGTTTGGTAGGGAGGTACCAAAGTGATCCCGGTGTGGAAAAATGGACAGCGGTCAAGAACATCCCGAAGTACCTGAAGAGGACTAAGGATATGTTTCTCATTTATGGAGGTGACGAAGAGCTCGTCGTAAAGGGTTACGTCGATGCTAGCTTCGACACAGATCTAGATAACTCCAAGTCACAAACCGGATACGTGTATATTTTGAATGGAGGGGCAGTCAGCTGGTGCAGTTGCAAGCAGAGCGTCGTGGCGCATTCTACATGTGAAGCGAAGTACATAGCTGCTTGCGAAGCAGCGCAGGATAGAGTCTGGATGAAGGAGTTCATCACCGACCTGGGAGTCATTCCAAGCGCGTCAAGCCCGATGACTCTCTTCTGTGACAACACTAGAGCTATTGCCATTGCCAAGGAGCCCAGGTTTCACAAGAAGACCAAGCGCATCAAGCGCCGTTTCAACTCCATCCGGAATTATGTTCAAGATGGAGACATAGATATTTGTAAAGTGCATACGGATCTGAATGTCGCAAATCCGTTGACTAAACCTCTTCCACGCGCAAAACATGATCAACACCAGAACTCTATGGGTGTTTGATTCATCACAATGTAACTAGATTATTGACTCTAGTGCAAGTGAGAGACTGTTGGAAATATGCCCTAGAGGAAATAATAAAATGGTTATTATTATATCTCCTTGTTCATGATAATTGTCTGTTATTCATGCTTGAATTGTATTGTACGGAAACAGCGATGCATGTGTGAATACATAGACCACAACGTGCCCCTGGTAAGCCTCTAGTTACTGGCTTGTTGATCAACAGATGGTCAAGGTTTCCTGGCCATGGATATTGGATGTCATTGATGACGGGATCGCATCATTAGGAGAATGATGTGATGGACAAGACCCAATCCTAAGCCTAGCACAAGATCGTGTAGTTCGTAATGCTAAAGCTTTTCCAATGTCAAGTATCTTTTCCTTAGACCATGAGGTTGTGCAACTCCCGGATACCGTAGGAATACTCTGGGTGTGCCAAACATCACAACGTAACTGGGTGGCTATAAAGGTACGCAACGGGTATCTCCGAAAGTGTCTGTTGGGTTGGCACGAACCGAGACTGGGATTTGTCACTCCGTGTGACGGAGAGGTATCTCTGGGCCCACTCGGTAAGACATCATCATAATGAGCTCAATGTGACTAAGGAGTTAGTCATGGGACGATGTATTACGGAACGAGTAAAGAGACTTTCCATAACAAGATTGAACAAGGTATCGATATACCGACGATCGAATCTCGGGCAAGTACCGTACCGATAGACAAAGGGAATAGCATACGGGATTGAGTGAATCCTTGACATCGTGGTTCATCCGATGAGATCATCGAGGAACACGTGGGAACCAACATGGGTATCCAGATCCCGCTGTTGGTTATTGACCGGAGAGTCGTCTCGGTCATGTCTACGTGTCTCTAGAACCCGTAGGGTCTACACACTTAAGGTTCGGTGACGTTAGGGTTGTAGAGATATATGCACACGGTAACCCGAATGTTGTTCGGAGTCCCGGATGAGATCCCGGACGTCACGAGGAGTTCCAGAATGGTCCGGAGGTAAAGAATTATATATAGGAAGTCCATTTTCAGCCATCGGGAGAGTTTCGGGGGTCACCGGTAGTGTAACGGGACCACCGGAAGGGTCCCGGGGGTCCACCGGGTGGGGCCACCCATCCCAGAGGGCCCCATGGGCCATAGGGGGAGGGGGACCAGCCCATAGTGGGCTGGCGCACCCCCTTGGGCCTCCCCCTGCGCCTAGGGTTGAAAACCCTAGGGGTGGGGGGCGCCACCCTTGCCTTGGGGGGCAAGTCTCCCCCCTGCCCGCCGCCCCCCTAGGAGATCCCATCTCCTAGGGCCGGTGCCCCCTGGCCCCTATATATAGTGGGGGGGAGAGAGGGCAGCTGTACCTCAGCCCCTCGCGCCTCTCCCCCCGTTACACCTCTCCCTCCTCCCGCAGGTCCTTGGCGAAGCCCTGCAGCTTTTCCAGTTGCATCCACCACCACGCCGTTGTGCTGCTGGATCTCCATCAACCTCTCCTCCCCCCTTGCTGGATCAAGAAGGAGGAGACGTCGCTGCACCATACGTGTGTTGAACGCGGAGGTGCCGTCCGTTCGGCGCTGGGATCATCGGTGATAGGGATCACAACGAGTATGACTCCATCATCCACGTTCTCTTGAACGCTTCCGCTCGCGATCTACAAAGGGTATGTAGATGCACTCCTTTATAATCGTTGCTAGATGACTCCTTAGATTGATCTTGGTGAAGCGCAGGAATTTTTTTGAATTTTGCTACGTTCCCCAACACCTAGTGGCTTCTTGGGGAGCATTGTGCCTCCACACCACTCCAAATGGAGATTAGCATCCACAAGGGTGTGAACTTCGGGGTACATCGGTGTCTCCGCGTGCCTCGGTTATCTCTTACATGAGCCCTTTACTTATGCACTTTACTTTGTGATAGCCATATTGTTTCTTGTCATATATCTTGCTTTCACCTAGTTGTTTATCTTGCTTAGCATAAGTTGTTGATGCACATAGGTGAGCCTATTTGTTGTAGGTTTTGTGCTTGAGAAATTAACCGCTAGGTTTATTCCGCATTTGTTCAAGCCTAAACCATAATTATTTTAAAGCGTCTATTCTCCCCCCTCTAGGCGACATCCATGATCTTTCATGTTGTCATTGGATCAATGGGATCACATCATTAGGAGAATGATGTGATGGGCAAGACCCATCCGTTAGCTTAGCACAATGATCGTTTAGTTTTATTGCTATTGCTTTCTTCATGACTTATACATGTTCCTCTGACTATGAGATTATGCAAATCCCGAATAGGAACACCTTGTGTGCTATCAAACGTCACAATGTAACTGGGTGATTAGAAAGATGCTCTACAGGTGTTTCCGAAAGTGTTTGTGGTGTTGGCATAGGTCAAGATTAGGATTTGTCACTCCGAGTTTCGGAGAGGTATCTCTGGGCCCTCTCGGCAATACACATCATAATAAGCCTTGCAAGCAAATGACTAATAAGTTATACATGATATGATGTATTACGGAGTGAGTAAAGAGACTTGCCGCTAACAAGATTGAACTAGGTATGATGATACCGACGATCGAATCTCGGGCAAGTAACATACCGATGACGAAGGGAACAATGTATGTTGTTATGCGCTTTGACCGATAAAGATCTTCGTAGAATATGTAGGAACCAATATGAGCATACAGGTTACACTATTGGTTATTGACCGGAGATGTGTCTCGGTCATGTCTACATAGTTCTCGAACCCATAGGGTCCGCACGCTTAACGTTTAATGACGATTTGTATTATGAGTTATGTGTTTTTGATGACCGAAGTTTGTTCGGAGTCCCGGATGAGATCACAGACATGATGAGGAGTCTCGAAATGGTAGAGACATAAAGAATGATATATTGGACAATGTTATTCGGACACCGGATGAGTTCCGGGGGTCACCGGTTAAATATCGGAGTGCCGGAAGGGTTATCGGAACCACCGGGGAAGTAATGGGCCTTATTGGGCCTTAGGGGAGAGAGAGGAAGGCAGCCAAGGGCTGGCCGCGTGCCCCCCATGGGCCTAGTCCGAATTGGACTAGGGGGAGGGGCGGCGCCCCCTCCTTCCTTCTCCTCTCCCTCTCCTTCCTTTTTCTCCTAGTTGGACTAGGAAAGGGGGTGTGATAGCCTGGCTTATTAGGGATGATAGACTACTCATATCAATAAGGAATTCCTTCTTTTCCGGGAGCCCATTCGGACAGAACTCCAAAGTTAAGCGTGCTCATCTTGGAGTAATTTCAGGATGGGTGACCGACCGAGAAGTTGCTCCCGGGTGCGCATAAGTGAGGACAAAGTGCGCAGAAAAACTAGTATTGATCAATGGGGTCAGTCTACATCCCGCCAGGAGTAACGACCACCGGCAGGTGTGTCCGGGGCATTACAAGTTGGTATCAGAGCCGACCCTCGAGGTTACACGGATGTTTGCGGACAGGTGTGCGGTCATGTTGTGCACGACGTCTGTGACCCGTCGTGGTACACGACATGGCACATGTGCCAGACTGGAAGCACAGACGTATGTGCCAAGAGGGAACATTCCTGTGGCCCAACGAGGACGTCGGTTTCTATGAGTGGAGGTGTATGTGATAAGCGTGCTCAGCCTGGAGTAATTTTAGGATGGGTGACCGACCGGGAAGTTGCTCCTGGGTGCGCATGAGTGAGGACAAAGTGCGCAGAAAAGACTAGTATTGATCTATGGGGTCAGTCTACATCCCGCCAGGAGTAACGACCACCAGCGGGTGTGTCCGGGGCGTTACATGGGGGGGGGGGTCCAACTCCTACTAGGAGTAGGATTTCCCCCCTTGGGCGCGCCCTATAGGGCCGACCGACCTCCCCCTTGCTCCTTTATATAGGAGGGCAGGGGGCACCCTAGAACACACAAGTTAACAGTTGTTTTAGCCGTGTGTGGTGCCCTCCTCCACAGATTCCACCTCAGGTCATATTGTCGTAGTGCTTAGGCAAAGCCCTGTGCGGATCAAATCAACAACACCGTCACCACACCGTCGTGCTGACGGAACTCTCCCTCGTCCTCAACTGGATCAAGAGCTCGAGGGACGTCATCGTGTTGAACGTGTGCTGAACACGAAGGTACCGTACATTCGGTGCTTGGATCGGTTGGATCGTGAAGACGTTCGAGTACATCAACCGCGTTAGTAAACTCTTCCGCTTTCGGTCTATGAGGGTTCTTGGAAACACTCTCCCCTCTCGTTGCTATGCTTCTCCTAGATAGATCTTGCATGATCGTAGGTTTTTTTTTTTGAAATACTACGTTCCCCAACAGTGGCATCATGAGCCAGGTCTATGCATAGATGATATGCATGAGTAGAACACAATAAGTCGTGGGCGATAATATTCATACTGCTTACCAGCATGTCATACTTTGATTCGGCGGTATTGTTGGATGAAGCGACCCGGACCGACATTACATGACCGTGTTCATGAGACTGGTTCTACCGACGTGCTTTGCACATAGGTGGCTCGCGGGTGTCAGTTTCTCCAACTTTAGTTGAATCAAGTGTAACTACGCCCGATCCTTGTTGAAGGTTAAAACAACACACTTGACGAAAAATCGTTGTGGTTTTGATGCGTAGGTAAGAATGGTTCTTGCTAAGCCCAAAGCAGCGACATAAAACTTGCAACAACAAAGTAGAGGACATCTTACTTGTTTTTGCAGGGCATGTTGTGATGTGATATGGTCAAGACGTGATGAGTTATACATTATTGTATGAGATGATCATGTTTTGTAAATTATCGGCAACCGACAGGAGCCTTATGGTTGTCTCTTTATTGTATGAATTGCGAACGCCATGTAATTGCTTTACTTTATCTCTATGAGTTAGCGATAGTAGTAGTAGCAATAGTTGGCGAGACGACCACGGCGCTATGATGAAGATCATGGTGTCAAGCCGGTGACGATGGAGATCATGGCGATGCTTTGGAGATGGAGATCAAAAGCACAAGATGATGATGGCCATATCATGTCACATATTTTGATTGCATGCGATGTTTATCTTATTTTGCTTCTTATTTTGCTTAGTACGGCGGTAGCATTATAAGATGATCCCTTACAAAATTTCAAGGTACAAGTCTTCTCCCTGAGTATGCACTGCTGCGATAGTTCGTCGTGCCGAGACACCACGTGATGATCGGGTGTGATAAGCTCTACGTTCACATACAACGGGTGTAAGACAATTTTGCACATGCAGATACTCGGGTTAAATTTGACGATCCTAGCATGTACAGACATGGCCTCAGAACACTGGAGACCGAAAGTTCGAGCGTGAATCATATAGTAGATATGATCAACATAAGATGTTCACCATTGAAAACTACTCCATCTCATGTGATGATCAGACATAGTTTAGTTGATTTGGATCACATGATCATTTAGATGACTAGAGGGATGTCTATCTAAGTGGGAGTTCTTAAGTAATATGATTAATTGAACTTTAATTTATCATGAACTTAGTCCTGATAGTTTTTGCATATCTATGTTATTGTAGATCAATGGTCCGTGCTACCGTTCCCTTGAATTTTAATGTGTTCCTAGAGAAACCTAAGTTGAAAGATGATGGTAGCAACTACACGGACTGGGTCTGTAACTTGAGGATTATCCTCATTCCTGCACAGAAAAATTATGTCTTGGAAGCACCGCTAGGTGAAATGCCCGCTGCAGATGCAACACCAGACGTCATGAACGTTTGGCAAAGCAAAGTTGATGACTACTCAATAGTTCAGTGTGCCATGCTTTACGGCTTAGAATCGGGTCTTCAAAGACGTTTTGAACATCATGGAGCATATGAGATGTTCCAAGAGTTGAAGTTAATATTTCAAGCAAATGCCCGAGTTGAGAGATATGAAGTCTCCAACAAGTTATATAGCTACAAGATGGAGGAGAACAGTTCTATCAGTGAACACTTGCTCATAATGTCTGGGTACTACAATCACATGACTCAACTTGGAGTCAAAATTGATGACGATAGTGTTATTGATAGAGTTCTTCAATCACTGCCACCAAGCTATAATGGCTTCGTGATGAACTATAATATGCAAGGGATGGGGAAGACTATTCCCGAGATCTTCGCAATGCTCAAAGCTGCGGAGGTAGAAATCAAAAAGGAGCATCAAGTGTTGATGGTTAGCAAGACCACTAGTTTTGAGAAAAAGGGCAATGGAAAGAAGGAGAACTTCAAGAAGAATAGCAAGCCAGTTGCTACTCCCACGAAGAAACCGAAGTCTGGAGCCAAGCCTGAAAGTGAGTGCTTCTACTGCAAATGGACTGGACACTGGAAGCGGAACTGTCCCAAGTATTCGGCGTATAAGAAGGATGGCAAAGTGAACAAAGGTATATTTGATATACATGTTATTGATGTGTACCTTACTAATGCTCGTAGTAGCACCTGGGTATTTGATACTAGTTCGGTTGCTAATATTTCTAACTCGAAACATGGGGTACGGATTAAATGAAGATTAGCTAAGGACGAGGTGACGATGTGCGTGGGAAATGGTGCCAAAGTCGATGTGATCGCCATCGGCACGCTACCTCTACATCTACCATCGGGATTAGTTTTAGACCTAAATAATTGTTATTTGGTGCCAGCGTTGAGCATGAACATTATATCTGGATCTTGTTTGTTGCGAGACGATTATTCATTTTAATCAGAGAATAATAGTTTGTTGGATCTCGATCGTAGTAATACACATATTCATAATATTGAAGCCAAAAGATGCAAAGTTGATAATGATAGTGCAACTTATTTATGGCACTGCCATTTAGGTCATATTGGTGTCAAGCGGATGAAGAAACTCCATTTTGATGGACTTTTGGAATCACTTGATTATGAATCACTTGGTGCTTGCGAACCATGCCTCATGGGCAAGATGACTAAAACTCTGTTCTCCGGAACAATGGAGCGAGCAACTGACTTATTGGAAATCATACATACTTTTGTATTCGGTCCAATGAGTGTTGAGGCTCGTGGTGGGAATTGTTATTTTCTGACCTTCACAGATGATTTGAGCAGATATGGGTATATCTACTTGATGAAACACAAGTCTGAAACATTTGAAAAGTTCAAAGAATTTCAGAGTGAAGTAGAGATCATCGTAACAAGAAAATAAAGTTTCTACGATCTGATCGCGGAGGAGAATATTTGAGTTATGAGTTTGGTGTTCATTTGAAACAATGTGGAATAGTTTCACAACTCACGCCACCTGAAACACCACAGCGTAATGGTGTGTCCGAACATCGTAACCGTACTTTATTAGATATGGTGCGATCTATGATATCTCTTACCGATTTACCACTATCGTTTTGGGGTTATGCTTTAGAGATAGCTGCATTCACGTTAAATAGGGCACCATCTAAATCCGTTGAGATGACACCTTATGAACTATGGTTTGGCAAGAAACCCAAGTTGTTGTTTCTTAAAGTTTGGGGTTGCGATGCTTATGTGAAAACGTTTCAACCTGATAAGCTCGAACCCAAGTCGGAGAAATGTGTCTTCATAGGATACCCAAAAGAAACTATTGGGTACACCTTCTATCACAGATCCGATGGCAAGATATTCGTTGCTAAGAATGGATCCTTTCTAGAGAAGGAGTTTCTCTCGAAAGAAGTGAGTGGGAGGAAATTAGAACTTGATGAGGTAATTGTACCTTCTCCCGAATTGGAAAGCAGTTCATCACAGAAACTAGTTCCAGTGATTACTACACCAATTAGTGAGGAAGCTAATGACGATGATCATGAAACTTCAGATCAAGTTACTACTGAACATCGTAGGTCAATCAGAGTTCGTTCCGCGCCAGAGTGGTACGGTAACTGATCTCAAACAAGTGATCGATGGCTCGTCTCGTCATCAACGATGAGATCACCCTCGGAAACAACTTGGCCATTGGCTAGGTTCTCCAGCTCGACGGGTTCGCTATATACGCCCGCGTGGCCTCTGGGCCGGGCGCACTTCCTGTGTTGATCGAGCATCACCCTTATGTTGACTCCGGCCACTCCGATGATGCGACCTCAGTAGATCTCTCGCCCTTAAACGAGCTGCTGGATCACATCGCCGCCCTAGGGCTTTCATCGCCAGGAGATCAGATCGGACTCAAATCCGGTCAGGATGAGATTGATCCCATCCCGATCACTCATCTAGTGGCGGCAGTCGAGGACGTAGCCGAAGATACTCCCCCTCTTGAGACGGAGACCGTCACAGTTCGGATCTCTGAACCCATCGAGCCAAACACGCCCTTGTCACATGGCACTTTGTGTTTTTCGATCTCTGGGATTGACGCCGGGCCCACAGAACGTTCAGATAATGCTGAGCCCAGATCGTCCACACTGGGAGGTTGTCAATACACCGAATACCACGTTGGGTCGGGACTTAAAATTACCAACACCCACCCACCCTGGGATAAACTCTCCAAGTAATTCCGGATTCTCGGACATAAACGATCTCGCGAACATACATCAGCAGCCCGAGGAGACGGTCAAGCACTTTTGGGCCAGATTCCTGCTTGTCAAGAACAAGATTAAGGACTGTTGCGACGATACGGTCCCCTTATTTATCCACGACTGTACGGATGAGGGAGTTTTGAATGCCCTCAACCGACGTCATGTTCTGAGTTTCACAGAAGTGTCACACTTAGTACGAAAGTACTACGCAATGGAAAACACTTGGAAAGCACATAATACACCTCTAGAACAGTCCATATTCGGATAACACACTGCTAAGGCTAAACGGACATACCCCAGCAGGTCATCCGGTAATATGCCTATCGGCAAGATGAACAAACCTTCTACAGGACGCATGTCCGTACTGGACGAACTGCTCGATAAACCTTGCCAAATACATGCAGCCCCGGACAATATCCCAAACCACTGCCTTAGGGCATGTTGGGTACTACGGCAGGTAGCAAAGAGCGGTGCAACAATCCTTGCCACCGCAGTATTAGGGGAGAAAGACGTTGGTGTCTTCACTGTCTTCGAGACGTTCTCCTCAAACAACCGCCGCAAGAGAGCAAATCACGAACTTGCCGAGGTCTATCAAATTAGCTCTGCAAGCCCATGGAGCGACACGACAATCACTTTTTCTGCCGAAGACGCACCTTGAGTCCGGCCGGTCCGAGCAACAACAGCTCTTGTACTAGATCCAATAGTAGACGACTTTCACCTCACTAAAATACTCATGGACGGAGGAAGCAGACTCAACCTCATATACGAGGAAACGCTTGCAAACATGCAGGTTGACAAATCCCGCATTGAGCACACTAGCACAACCTTCATAGGAATTATTCCCAGCTGGGAAGCCCGGTGTTCGGGAAGCATTAAGTTCGACGTAGTATTCGGCACATTCGAGAACTACCGGTCGGAGGAACTGCTCTTCCACATTGTTCCCTTCAATAGCGGATACCACACCCTTTTAGGACGGGACGCTTTTTCACGCTTTCAAGCCATACCCCATTATGGGTACATGAAGCTTAAAATGTTAGGGCCCAATGGAGTAATCACATTAACATTTCATCCGGACAGAGCACTCCGCGCCGAGAACAAAACGACATCTTTAGCCCTAGAGGCATTATCCGAAGCCCTCGCGGCCGAGGAATTAACCACCTTACGATCCATGGTAGACAATGACAACGTAATCCTTGCCAAAAGATCGAAATCTACCTCCTTCAAGCCAGCAGATGAAATTATAAAATTTCAAGTGCACCCAACGGACCCTAATAAGACATCGTCTATCGGGGCACAGCTGGATCCGGCGGTAGATAGCGCGTTACGCGCCTTTCTTCGCGAAAATTGGGATATATTCGTCTGGCACCCTTCAGATATGCCAGGAATCCCGCGCAGGCTGGCCGAACACAGCCTCAACATTATCAAAGGGTTCAAACGAGTCAAGCAGTCACTGCGATGATTTTCCGAACCCAAAAGACAAGCAATGGGAGAAGAGCTAGCCAAGCTATTGGAGGCCGGATTCATCAGAGTAATTAAACATCCGGATTGGCTAGCCAACTTAGTCATAGTACCGAAGAAGGATAAATCATGGCGCCTCTGTGTCGACTTTACAAACCTAAATGAGGTTTGCCCTAAGGATCCCTTTCCTCTGCCCCACATTGATTAGATTATCGATGCAACAGCCGGACATGACTCGTTGTGTTGCCTTGATGCTTACTCCGGATACCATCAGATAAAGATGAAGGAATCCGATCATGCTGCAATGGCATTTATCACCCCATACGGTCCCTTCTGTTTCAACACTATGGCCTTTGGACTTAAAAACGCTGGTGCCACGTATCAACGCATGATTCAAACATGCTTAGAAAAACAAATTGGCAAGACAGTGGAGGCATATGTTGATGACGTAGTCGTTAAGACCAAACACGTCGAGACATTGGCGGATGATCTCGGCCTTACGTTTGATAACCTTCGAGCATATGACATAAGGACCAATCCAGAAAAATGCATCTTCGGCGTTCCGTCCAGAAAGCTATTAGGGTTCATTGTATCCCATAGAGGAATCGAAGCTAACCCAGCTAAAATCCGGGCCTTGTCACAGCTCAAAACGCCAACCGATCTCAAACAAGTGCAAAAACTAGCAGGCTGCGTAGCGGGCTTGAGCCGCTTCATCTCCAGGTTAGGAGAGAAAGCATTGCCACTTTATAGATTGCTACGAGGCACTGACAACTTTGAATGGATGGATGCGGCCACAGCTGGATTGGAAGAAATAAAAACTCTACTAGCAAGCAACCCAATCCTAGCCGCCACAGGTGTTGGCGAACCAATGCTGCTGTATATATCAGCCACCTACCAGGTAGTGAGTGCCGTGCTCGTCGTCGAACGAGCCTAAAAGGGACATAAGTTCCCCATTCAAAAACCCATATACTACGTATTCGAGGTTCTCACACCGTGTAAATCACGGTACCCGCACTATCAGAAAATTGCCTATGCGGTCTTCATGTCATCTCGAAAAATCCGACACTACTTTCAAGAGTGTTTGATCTCAGTGGCATCCGAAGTACCACTTAACGATATCATCAACAATAAAGACGCCACTGAATGCATAGACAAGTGGGCCATCGAGCTCTTACCGTTCTAAATATCATATAAGCCGCGCCGAACTATTAAATCCCAGGTGTTGGCTGACTTCATCTCAGAATGGACTGAAGCCGAACTCCCTAAAGAGTACGGCTCATATTCCCCCTGGACAGTGTACTTCGATGGTTCCAAAAAGCTATCCGGATTGGGAGCTGGCGTCATCCCGATATTTCCAACAGGGGATACAGTCCGGTATGTACTACAAATCATGTACATGGACTCAAACAATGTAGCCGAATATGAGGCACTATTGCATGGTCTCCGCCTAGCTGTATCCATGGGCATACGACGCCTCGAGGTACGCGGAGACTCAAACCTCGCTATCTCTCAAATAAACGGAGAATTTGACGTGAAGGATTCAAAGATGGCAGCTTATCACAATGCCATATTGAAAATATCGGCTCGATTTGAGGGGTTGGAATTTCACCATGTAGCCCGGGATAATAACCAGGCAGCGAATATACTCGCTCGTATGGGCGCTAAACGCGACCCAGTCCCGCCTAACACCTTCGTGGAAAGGTTGTTTAATCCATCAGTAACATGGCAGGACGAGAGCGATGATACTAATTCGGATCCAAACACACCCCGAGCCAAACTTAACCCAGACGTCATCAGGGACTCAGACATGGAGATAACATCTTCGGCTCACGAGATCATGGTTGTCATAGCCCCCTGGACCGAGCCCTTCTTAGCTTATCTTAATAGGCAAGAGCTCCCCGATGAGCAAAATGAGGCCCGCCGCATAATTCGGCGTTCTAAAGCCTACAAAGTTCACGAAGGTGAACTATATAAGAAAAGCACTACTGGTGTTCTCCAAAGGTGCATCTCCGAAGAGGAGGGACGACAACTTCTCACTGAAATACATGCTGGAATGGGCGGCCATCACGCCGCTGCCCGGGCGCTCGTGAGCAATGCTTTTCGAGCTAGCTTTTTCAGGCCCGCTGCCAGAGCAGATGCCCAGACCTTAGTCCAACATTGCATTGGCTGCCAGCTCTTTGCAAATCAAAGTCACATGCCTCCCACCGCTTTGAGAACCATCCCCATTACTTGGCCGTTTGCTGTCTGGGGGCTTGATATGGTCAGACCTCTTAAAGGGGGAAGCCATAAAAAGAAATACTTGCTGGTGATGGTGGATAAATTCACTAAATGGATAGAAGCCAAGACAGTAAAAACAGCTGATGAGGTAAAAACTGGCGCGCAAAGTTAGGCATTAAACTTGATTACGCTTCCGTGTGCCATCCTCATACAAAACGGTCAAGTCGAAAGAGACAACGGTCTGATAATGAGCGGCATTAAACCCCGACTAGTGCGCTCCCTATGGGAGTCTGATAAACACTGGGTTAAGGAGCTTGACTCCGTACTCTGGGGGTTGCGGACCACACCTAATCGGACGACCAGATACACACCTCTTTTCATGGTGTACGGCGCACAGGCTGTTCTGCCCTGCGACATTATTCATGACTCACCTCGAGTGTGCATGTACGAAGAGCGAGAAGCCGAGCTAGATCAGCAGGACGACCTAGATGGACTTGAAGAGGAGCGCGATATAGCGCAGGCCCGTTCCGCATTTTATCAACAACAAGCCAAGCGGTACCAGAGTAGAGAAGTGCGGGCTAAGACATACAATGTCAACGAACTTGTTTTACGCCCCCCGAAGAATAAAAAGGACAAACTCAAACCAAAATGGGAGGGGCCCTTCATTATCGATGAAGTACTCACCGATGGAGCCTATCGCCTTTGGAATGCGCAAGACAACCACCTTGAGCCGAACCCGTGGAACGCTGCCAGGCTCGGGTGATTCTATGGATAGATCGGTAGCATTTTTTCCTCCTTTTAAGTTAGGTTTTGTCTTTTATTTTTATTTTTCTCCTCTTCTTTTTTCTTACTTTTCCTTTCATTGGTAAGTATTCGGCTCAGCTGAACTATCATAGGATAGAAGATCTTTGAATGTATCTACCTCGAATATACTTGGGGGCTTCTTTAACGAAGCCCATTATCAAAAAGCTTTTTGCTTAAAATGTCGTATGTTTTTTACAGTCTTTCCTTGCCATTATATGCATCAATATGACTTAAGTTTTGGCCAAGCTGGGTTGCCTGGCTCCTCTTTTCGGCGTACTGGGAACCAGGGTACCCAGACTTGCCTGTCCGCGGGCTGCGACGCGCTCCTACCACTACCTGGTACGGCCCAGCTGATCGACCAGCTGCCCAAGACCCTCGCGAGGGGATTAAGCCTCGCGAGGGGAGTAACGCAAGACCCCCTCAGGAGTGGCCTCAGGTAGGTGCTCCGGAGGGGCGGAGAATCCAAGGCCAAGCCTGCCTCAGGAGGAGGCAGTGATATCAGCAGTGACGCATCGCGCCAGCGGATGCCAGCGTGTGACAGCGGCACAGTTACCATTTCGGTGCAAGGGGGACAGCGCAGCCGCGAGTTCCCTAGGAGTGGGGCAAAGGTTTCCTCATTGGTGCAACAAGACCGAAGACCGCAAGGACGGCCAGGAGGATGTCATAGTCGAGCCCACCATCGTGTCATCGCCTGATCCTTTTGCAGGCGAAGACTGCTTTTGTCAGGGCAGGGACGTCCTTGTGTTCCCGCTCAAATATGGCCATTGTGGGATCCTTTCCCGCCTAAACATTTTGGGGGAAGAGGACCGTGGCCGCCTATATAAGTAGCTAGAACCCCCACTACAAAGAGGACGGATTTTTCGGCCACCATACAAGGAGCAAGAACATTAGCCTCCTGACCCTCCCGAGCTCGCCTCCTGAGCCCAGGAACCTCTGTACTAGCTTGTATCCCGGCTCGCCCGAGGCTAATCCACCAAAGCAGGAAGTAGGGTCTTACACCACGCGGTGGCCCAAACCTGGATAAACTCTTGTGTGCTTTGTTCATTGTTTGCTTGAATCCTTCCACCACGATGAGAGCGAGGCGCTAGGTAGACGAGAGTGGGAGAGATCTTCGTTCACGCCCCTGTGTTCGAACTTAACGAGTTTTGTGGAGCCTTGAATCCGACATTTGGCGCACCAGGTACGGGGCATGTCGAAATCTCGCCTCTCCGACGACCTCGCCCGGTCTCGTCCACCAACGCGAGGCCTCCCTAAGGCCCGGCATGGTCAGGAGGAGGAATGCAAGCGGAAGCTCCTGCGGGCCTCGTCGGGTGACTCGCGGACGAAGCGGGAGAGACCCTGCGGGGAAAGAAGTCAGCAGAACTGCATTGAGAAGGATGGGGAGAACCGAAGGACATGCACCTGCTTGGCACAGTCAGCTTCATCCTCTTTAGGGCCCTCGGAGCAGGACTGAAGATGCTCCTCAGCCTCCGCCTCTTGCCTAGCGTCGCGAAGGACGTCAGGAGGCTGCTTGAGGCAGATATGCCTAGTCCCGGAGCAAGGCCGGAGCAGGCGGCCGCAGCTGGCGCCTCGCTCCCCGAGGTGGCGCTTCCCGGACTCGCCTCAACCGGAGACCGCTGCGCCTCCCGCTCGGCTGCTTCAGGAGCCAGCGGCACCTCAGCGCTTTCCGCCACCTCCACCAACACCGGCGCCGGAGCTTCGTCCACTCGCTCCAAGGATGGGGCCGTCCCCAGGCTAGGGGCTCCGCCAGGTGCGTCTGCCCCAGAAAGGAAGGACGGGCTCGCGGGCGCGGATACCACCGAGGAATCGTCGCGGGGATTGGGGGTGCCTCCCGGGATCAGCCCCCACGCATCCAAGCGGGGCATCCTTTCAGCAAGGGCCCTTCCGGCTTTTGGAGCCAAGTACAAGGGAACCGCGGAACCAGGGCGAGCTTCAGGCACTCCACCAATGAGCAGCCACATCAGCCCCTGGATCGTGTCAGGAGGGAGCTGCTTCCGCTAAAGACGCGCGAGATCATCAAGAACCCACATCGGGTTGGAATGGCGCTGGAGTGGGGCGACACGGAGGACAAGGAAGTCCCTCACCACCATCGCCAGGGTCAACCCGCTCTTCCTCAAGTTGGCCAGTCGGCGCATCACAAGCTTCGCCCGTGGATCCGAAAGGGTTTCATGCCTCCAGCCAGAGTTCGGCACCGTTGGTGCATCAGGAAGATGAAATTGCGGGCTGTACGTGACGACGTCAACGAACACCCATTATCGGCGAAACCCTTCTGTGGTAGGATGAAGTGAGACGTTAGTTCCGGAGGTAGCAGTCACTTCCACCGCGCGCAACGACACACACCCCGAGCGCTGCCCCCCGTCAACCAAGGAGAGAGCGAAGAAGTGGCGGAGCAAGGCCATGGAAGGGGAAACGCCAACAAAAGCCTCACACAGGAACGCAAAGCCGGAAAGAAGGATGATGGACCCAGGGTCCAGGTGTAACGCCCGAATCTGGTAATGCATGAGCACTGCGTAGAAGAAGACGGAGAAAGGGGAACGAGACCCCCGAAGATAGGATGGAGATGAAGCTGGATGTCGTTAGCACCAAGCTCCCTCACCGGCCGGGAAGCAAGCTAGACCCGAGTCGGTCCCCACTCGTTAGTTGCGTCGGCCAAGGCGTGACGCACCTTGTCCAGACCCTCCTGGTTCACTATGGTGGAGCGACCAAGCGCCGGTTCGAGCACCGGCGGCGACGCGACAGGCTCGCCGTCCCCCCTCTTCTTTGCCCCGCGCAGCATGGCGGCAAGCAGGAGGGGGCAGAGAAGGCAAGCAGAGAAGAGGGACGATTGGGAGGCAGGAAGCAGAGGCGGCAGCATGAAGCCCTACCAGTCATGCGATTAGCAAGGCGCACAACTACCAAGGCTACGTGGGAGGCAGGGCCGGCCACGTCCCATCCAACCGTCGCACGCCAGCCTGGCCCACAGCCTTTGGGGCCCGCGGCGCGTCGTCCTCGACTAAGGCTTCACCCCGAAGCCAACTCCGCGCGTGCCTTGGGCCCGGGGTCTACTATCGGCGTACTGGGAACCAGGGTACCCAGACTTGCCTGTCTGTGGGCCGCGACGCGCTCCTACCATGGCTTGGTACGGCCCAGCTGATCGACCATCTGCCCAAGACCCTCGCGAGGGGATTAAGCCTCATGAGGGGAGTAACGCCACGACCCCCTCAGGAGTGGCCTCAGCCAGGTGCTCTGGAGGGGCGGAGAATCCAAGGCCAAGCCTGCCTCAGGAGGAGGCAGTGATATCAGCAATGACGCATCGCGCCAGCGGATGCCAGCGTGCGCCAGCGGCACAGTTACCATTTCGGTGCAAGGGGGACAGCACAATCACGAGTTCCCGAGGAGTGGGGCAAAGGTTTCCTCATTGGTGCAACAAGACCGAAGACCGCAAGGACGGCCAGGAGGATGTCATAGTCGAGCCCACCACCGCGTCATCGCCTGATCCTTTTGCAGGCGAAGACTGCTTTTGTCAGGGTGGGGACGTCCTTGTGTTCCCGCTCAAATATGGCCGTTGTGGGATCCCTTCCCGCCTAAACATTTCGGGGGAAGAGGACCGTGGCCGCCTATATAAGTAGCTAGAACCCCCACTACATAGAGGACGGATTTTTCGGCCACCATACAAGGAGCAAGAACATTAGCCTCCTGACCCTCCCGAGCTCGCCTCCTGAGCCTAAGAACCTCTGTACTAGCTTGTATCCCGGCTCGCCCGAGGCTAATCCACCAAAGAAGGAAGTAGGGTCTTACACCACACGGTGGCCTGAACCTGGATAAACTCTTGTATGCTGTGTTCATTGTTTGCTTGAATCCTTCCACCGCGACGAGAGCGAGGCACTAGGTAGACGAGAGTGGGAGAGATCTTCATTCATGCCCCTGACTTCGAACTTAACGGGTTTTGCGGAGCCCTGAATCCGACACTTGTGTTTACCCCTACGTTCCCGATTGTTCGGCTAGGGTGTAAATGGAGCACCTCTGCGATCATTACAACCGGGTAATCCGGACCTGTTCCTTAGACTGGGTGAAGCCGAAAGCTAGCGTTCTTAAGGGAATAATTGGTCGGCGGATACACGACATATTTCTTTTAACGCATAAATTTTAAACTATCATAGGATATGGCATCCTACAATCCTTTTACAGGATCAAAAGCCTAGGCATGCATCTATACGCATGCTGACCCAAGGAAAGGAACACTTAACGGAACTATTCTATCTGGAAGATGTTTCTTATATTAAATAGTAATATAACATAACTCCCCGAACAAAGTTTGTCTGTTCAAGCAATTATGAACGGATTTCCTGGTTTCCGAACATACCACGTGTTTACCACATGTATATTATTCGGAAACACTCCAGCCTTTGGGTATGGAGGTTAAAGCGGAAGGTCGGCCATGACAATCTTTTTATAATTTCGGCCGAAGATAAGTTTGATGTTAAAGTGCATTGATACATAGAATCAAACGACTACTCTTCTTCTATTCCCTCTATAAGGCTGTCTAGTTTACAGTCCTGTTGGGAAAACTTTGCAGCTATCTTCACTTGGTCATATACCGAGCTCACGGGAATTTCTTGTCCATCCGGTCCTCGAGGTCCCACGCGGGCCATATGATTCGGTTCAAGGTTGGTGTAGTGTGTATTCACCATGGCCCAGGCTTCTCGAGCACCCATACGACATGATGATGCTTTCCACAGTTCAATGCGGCGTCGAGCCCCTTTGAACAAATCCGCCAAGTCCTCCATAGTTTCTAGAGGGGAATCGCTCGGCCATAAAGCCTTGGCCATATTCTTCATGGCCTTCCGAGCTTGCTCATGTACTCTGGAAAGCTCTTACAGCACGTCGCCTTGAAAACCGGATGCTTCCCCTTTGGGCCGCCCAATTAACAAACCTGCAGGCACAATTTTATGAAGAACTTTTAAAACAAGGGACTATAAGGAGAGCTAGGTTTAAGGACATACTGAATATGCCGCCCTTAAGCTTCTGGTTCTCTTCCAAGGCATCTGAGAGTTGGGCTCGCACGTCCTTTAACTCCTGTTCTAGCCTGACATTTTTACCCCGCACTTGGTTTCTTTCATCTATGGTTCGTGTCAATACACGTTTACCAGCAGCTGTTTCCCCTTCGGCATATTTTTTATCCACCAGAGCAACCTTTAGCTTCTTCTCCCATTGGTCGGCCGGCCCTGTTGCTGCATTTCAATCAATATGTACTTAGAGAGTATTGATCGGCACAAATATCATATTGTCCGAACACTATTGTTCTTACCATCGGTATCCTTTTCAGATTTTTTTGAATTTTCCAATTCGGTGGTGATAGTAGCCAGCTGGGTCCGGCATTGTTTCAGCTCCTTGGATAAGATGCTATTCTTTTCTTGGAGTGCTTGCAAAACACAACAATCCTCAAATCAGTTGGACCAACAGCTTTAAGTCTCGGGGGCTACTAGCATGGGAACACTAAATTAACACTTACCTGCATATCTTTTGAAAGCTGGTGAGTGGCTCCAGCGAGTCCACCTTGAGCGGCTAGGATATAAGTATCTGCAAAACTGAGGGTGTTGAACGCCTCCTCAGAAAAGGCTGGGTCACACACGACTGCTTTTCGCCGCCGGTGAACCATCGCGATCTCCGCTTCGGAATTAGTGACAGACATTTCATATGAATCCTCTTGAAGAGGATAATCCGGCGCTTTATCCGCATTGACCCTTGTCCTCGTAGACGAGCCTGATGCTGGATTGGTTGGAGCTTGATCTGCATGATTCCCGGACACAGTCCGATGTATGTTCCTCCTAAAAGGAAAAAAAAGGAGGAAAGTTGTAATAGCGGCTTCACTACCTAGTATATGTTAAAACAAACATACCTCTTTGAAGGTTCGGTGGTGTTCACGGTCCTCTTTCGCTTCAAGGCCTCACCCGATGCAAGCGTCGCCCTCTGGGATGACATTCTTCGCACAGTTCGGTGTGAGGAGCGCCACCCCTTTTGAGCATGAAAAGGTGCGATGGGTGAGGCGCGCTGGGAATATTCTCTTTGAGGAGGTATGTCCTGGGTACTTACGTGAGAGGAAGGAAGTAGGTCGGAGTAATCAGCTATAATAGCCACTTCGACGCCGTCATGGCTAGCTTTGCAGAAAACTCCATTTTCTAGCTCTATGCCTATGTCCGGATCTTCGTCGTATCCGATGCCCATGTTTCGAAAGTGGTCCTCTGGCTGTGGGGCTGGACTATTAATCCCCGCGACCACCTTCCTCCACTCCTGTTGGGAATAACCGAATTCAGTTCGGCCAATACATCTTGCAATGAAAAACGAGCAAGAATAGCGGTTAAGAGAAAGACTTACCCAGTCAGGAGGATTGTACATAGATAAACCTTCCCGGCACTCCAAGCGAAGAAAGTCTTGCTTCTCTCCCTTGTAAAGATCTGCTAGGATGGAGGCTAGAGCGGCAGGGTCATCCGGACCCAGGCTTAAGCAGCGTGAGGCATCATCCTAGCCATTATAATGCCACATAGGAAATCCTCTAGCTTGGAGCGGTTGCACACATCGCTTTATTGAGATTGCCGTCACTTCAATTATTGACAGCCCTGAACTGGCAAGCAATCTGATCTTGCTGGCTAGTCTTCTGACCTTCGCACTTTCTTCTTCTATGGGACTGCGGGGACCCTAGTTGGAAAGCTTCTTTGGAGGAGCATTGAAATATTTGGGGAAGCCTTGCCGAACTAGATCCAGCAAGGCAATTTCCTCGATATAAAACCACTCCGAAGGCCACTATTCGGATGCCTTCTTTGGAGTGCCGAACAAATAACCTGTCCCTGCTATGCGCCATACTTTGGCGCCGCCAACCTCGAATATGGATCCCTCCTGGGAGCGAGGGACAAGGCAGAAGAACTTCCACCACAGCTCGAAATGAGGCTCACAGCCCAGAAATAATTCGCATAAAGCAACGAATCCCGCAATGTGCAGGATAGACCATGGTGTGAAATCATGCAGTTGAAGATCATAGAACTCTAGGATCCCCCTAAGGAAGGGGTGGACGGGAAATCCTACGCCTCTTATAAGGAAGGAAACGAAGCATACCCGCTCTCCACTGGAGGGGTTGGGAAAATTCTCTACCAGGGCTTGATTGTCGATGGAAGTTAATCCGGCCTGGACGGGGACTAGATCCTCGGGAGGAAGATATCCCTGCGTTTGAAGCTTTCTCAGATGTGCATGGGATACGGAGAAACTTTCCCAATTGCTCGCTCGAGGGCCATGAGGGCACGAGGAAGAGTTGGGAACGCCGGCCATGTTTGAAGATTTTTTGGCCGGCACTAGGGATTTTTCACGTGGAATGGAATGGAATGGCATCTGAGATCTAGTCTCCTTATATAGGCGCCTTCCCTACACGGTCAAGGGGGTAATCACAAAAATACCCAGACGGTTCGCATTCATTGGACACATGGAGGCAAAGGCGACTGCGGCGAGGAATTGACGGAATATAATATTAAATAAAGTCGAACTGTCATCCAGAAGGACTCACCTTGCATGACCGAAGACATGAAGCCAGACACCATCTCGTCCTTGAAGGCAAGTTCGGGGGCTACTGAGGGAGTCCTGGGTTCAGGGGTCCTCACGCGTCTGGGTCGATGAAGCTGGGCCGTATTGATGGGCCACGAGGATAGAGGCAGAAGACTCTCCCCCGTATTCGGTCAGGACTCCTATGTGCGCAAAAAGCCAGGAATGATGTCTGGATGTAGTTATTACTTCCTCCCCAAGTCACCTTTGTAACCCTAGGCGGCGTGTATATAAGCCGAAGGGTTTAGTGTGTAGAGGCTAACGACAGAATCATTACTTCCACGTAGGCAAGGCTCTAGGGTTTAGCCATTACGATCTCGAGGTAGATCAACTCTTGTAACACAGAGTCTCCCCAACACTCGTACCAAGGAAGATGGCGCACCCACCGCTCCACCCACCCTCTCCGGCGATCTCCACACTCCACCACTGATTGCTTGATTGTCTCCGGTCATTGGCTTCGGCGTCCTCCGCCGATCAAGTTAATACCCATCTCTCATGGGTTCTCATGGTGGTTCGACCCTGGGCTTGGATTTCTTCCCGGGTCTCAAGTTTGCAGATGGCATCTTCAGATCTACAGGTTGCTCAGTCCACCCTATGAATGGGAGGCGTTCTTTCAAGTTAGTGGTTTCCTTCAGCCGTCACATCTTCCGTTTAAATGAAGATTCTGCTGCGGTAGCCATTGAAGCTGCGATTGGGGGTTCTGCTATTGATTTGCAAGTTTCTCACATCAAAGGAAAGGTATTTGCGTTCCACGTCTCTTGTAAGCAAGTTGGGTTTTTCATCATGGATCTTCGTTCCTACTCTTGTTATGATTTCAAGTGTTATTTCAATCTGTGAGGCAACGGGGGACCTAACTGGGAACGAGAGGTCAATATCTGGAGAAAGGAATGTGATGCTGAATGGATCTTTGTTAGCCCTAACAAACGTCGTTCATCTTTAGCTTTGCTTGCTATGCATAAACCCCCAGTTCGTTCTTGCTTTAAGTCTGCGGATCCGGTTCGGAAGAAGCTTTCTTTTGCTACCTTTGAGAAATACACTGCCTGTCGTGGTTATCGTTTCCCGGCGACTGAAGATCACATCCAATCTGTTTTAGAAGGGGGATATGATTTGCCACCCCATGAGCGGGTTGTGATCCACCCACCTCCTCCTGCTGAACTCCGCTGGACGGTGGCGAGACCGCCTATCTCCTTTGGTTCAGTCAGGGCCTTCTCCCCGGTGACTAGCCGCCCGGCAAACCCACCGGCCTCTCCTTGCATGCAGCCCGAAACTTCTCCCGCAATCAACGCGGATTGCGCGTCTGTTGCGGAGGCGCTAGGCGCGGCTATTCAAACTGTTGGGCCCTCGTCTGTGTTGACTAAGGATTCGTCTGGGCCATGTCAAGTGGGTATGGGCTCCTTGGAGGCGCTGGCAACGCATGCCTTGGTTTCTTCTTTGGATCAATCTGGGCTTACTGGGCCTGATGTTATCTCTGGGCCCTCTTCCTCCAATGCCAGTCCGACCCCTGTGCGGGTGTGTTCGATAAGCCCGGACTTACCATCTTCTCAAGAGGCGGAGGCTGATTTTTCCTCGATGGTCGATGACATGGTGGACCGAATCCTCACCTGTACGTTATGCTCCCAGCAGGGCCACATGTCATCCTCCTGTGGAATCCGAACGGTCTGCTCGGCTTGCTCCTGTGTTGGTCACTCTAGCAGCGTTTGTAATGATTTCGCCCGGCGCAACGAATTGGTTTGGAAACCGATTTTGCAGCGGCAGCTCTCTGATTTTTCGGCATTGCCTGCCCCTCTTGGAATTCGCACGTCAGTTATTGTGGACGACCCCAAGGTCTCATCGCCTCTCTGCCCCTCTTCCTCCTCTGCCGGCGATTCCAAAGAAAGCCCTACTCCAACGACACCACCTCCATTGCTCTCACCTCCGCCTGGACCAGTGCCAATGGCGAACTTTGAGCTCGACCCTGAGCGCTTCGTGCCGGCGGGGCATCAAATCATCGACGGTGGCGCCTTCAGACTGCCGCGCACCTTCATCACGCCTTCTGCTCGTCCGGCCCGCCGCCATGAAGATTACATGGTTGCTGAAGTAATGCCTGCACCTCCGGCAGGTGAAGAAGGCCATGTTCGCGAAGAGGTCATCCTGTTCCTGCAAAACAGAGGTATTCTGGTCCGCTCCGCCCAGCCATGGTTTCATGGGGTTGGTCTTATTCAAGTCAGGGATCCGGCCGTTCGTTTTAGCTTAACCCAGCATGAGCCTTTCCATATTGGAAACGACCGTTTTGTTTGTTTTATGAATCACGATGAAGGGGAAAATTTCAGAGGAGTGCATGGCTTTCGTACTGGTTGGCTGATGTTTATCGGAATCCCATTGGATTATCGCAACACATAATTTATTTCTAAGGCAGTGAGCACTTTTGGCAAGTTTATATCTTGGAACAGTGAAGATCCCTACCTGGTCCGATCAATTGTTCATGCAAGTTTCCCTGACACACCCCTCGTTCCGCGGGATGTGGTTTTCAGAGACTATGCTGATTGGGGTGGCGCTCGTGTTTCTTGGACGGCTGCTTACTATGTTTTGGGAGCAAATTTCGCGGATCAGATGCCAAATGATGAGGATCCCATGCCACTTGATGGAAACATGCACCCCCTGCCTGGTAATTTGTAGCCGGATAATCTCCCTTTCGTCATGCCACAGTACCCGCTCCTGGGTTGGAATGAAATGCTGCAACCGGAGCCGGAACAACCATTACCTGAAGGATGGGGCAATGCGGTCTGGGGCGAGGATGATGAGGTCAACCAACCTGAGATTCCCGCTCAGGTTCAGGTCTCCATTGAAATCGATCAACCTGAAGATTCGATCTCCTCCCAGACACAGGAAGTTCATTTCCAGCAGCAGGAGACCCAGCAAGTCCAACCTCTCGCCATAGTGCCTTACCAACCACCTTTGATTCAGCAGCAACAGATTTTTGTTGGTATGATCAAGATTGTGGCGGGTCCAGTTTTGCCACGTGACATGCTTTGGAGGAGGTCTTTTGAATCCCTCATGGAAGACATTGCTGTGGCTAAAGTGCCACGCCCTCTGCTCTTCAAACCCTTGGGCATTGTCATTTATCCCAAGAAGAACTGGTCTATTATCTTTGACGCGGATGCTGGAACATCTTCTCTTATTCGGCAACAGGAGCAAGTGCCCTCTCTGACTTCTTCTCCGCCGGCAAGGCGCCCGGTGGCGCGCGCTCTTTTCCCTACTCTGGGGGAGCCTTCACAGTCTCTGGTGTTCACTGCACAAGCTGACGCGCCTAGTGCGTCGAAGAAGAAACGCAAGGGTGCCCCTGTGGTGGACACTGCTGTCAGAAGGTGCACCAGAAGCTCTGTCAGGCTGAACGGGTAAAAGAATGCTGTCTTTGAGCAGCTTGTGTCCCAGCCCAGGAAGAAGCGCCCTCGCTCCAAGCCAATTGCCGACGCCATCAACAAGTCTGATGTGGATCAGGAGAAGCCCCATGAAGGTGCCCAAGTTCCACCTTATACCCCAATTAAGGTGCTGCAAGCAGCTGGGGCTGAGCTGGAGATGGACCCTTCCCTTCTGACGATGGAGAAGCTTGTGGCTGATCCCCAGGTGGATTCCTCGTCGCCAAAGGATGCTTAATGTTGTTGACACAAACTTATGCTCGCCACTTGCCCTGTAATTGGGCCTATCCTTTTGGTTTCTTCTGTTATGATACAATGTTTGTGGAGGGTGTTCTTGCGTTGGAGGGTGTTCTTGCGTTGGATACTTTTGAACCTGCCATGGTATCATGTACCATGCTTTTATCCTACTGCTTAACTAGTTTATATAATGAGTAATTTCGATACTCGTAGTTGGAATGTTCTGTGTTGGAATGTGAGAGGGCTCAATTCTGAGGCCCGCCAACATGCAGTCAGAGAAAAGGTGGTCTCTAGCAAATGTGTTGTCATTTGCTTACAGGAAACTAAATTACAGAACGCCGATCGTGCTCTCATAAAAAAGATTTGCCCCCCTTGCTTTGACCATTTCATTGAATCACCCTCCAATGGTGCCTCTGGGGGTATCATCACTATTTGGCGGTCTGACATGTTCACGGGCACATTACTTCAAGTTGAACCTTATGGTATTATTGTCAAATTCGCTTTGGTTCATAACAATGAAGCATGGACATTACTGAATGTTTACGGACCCTGTCAGGGAATAATGAGAGATGCTTTTGTAGCTTGGTTATACAGTCTTGATATTGACCCTAATGCCAACTGGATGCTCATGGGAGATTTTAATTTCATTAGGTCATTGAATAATAGAAACCTTCCTGGAGGTGATATTAATGATATCTTTATTTTCAATGAAATAATTGGGCATCTGGGGCTTCTTGAATTACCTCTTAAAGGAAGAAAGTTCACTTGGTCTAATATGCAGAGCTCACCTCTACTTGAGCAGCTTGATTGGGTTTTCACCTCTGCCAACTGGACCCTTCAGTACCCAATGACACAGGTCACTCCACTTGCCAAAACCACTTCAGATCATGTGCCTTGCCTCATTACTATTAGCACAAATATCCCCAGGGCACATATTTTCAGATTTGAAAACTTTTGGGTTGAACAACCTGGCTTCATGGAGTGTGTTAAGGAAGTCTGGCAGAGGAAATCAACAAAGTCTCATATTTCTGCAATCATAGTTGACAAGTTGAAATCCTTGAGATATGCCCTCAAGAAGTGGCAGAAAGGGCTCTCACATATTAAGAATTTGCTCCTTAAAACGATCTGGGTCATCCTGTGGTTTGATGATCTTGAGGAGATCAGACCCCTCTCAGTGCCTGAGAGAAACTTCAGAAAGTTGGTCAAGCTACATCATGAGCACCTTCTGCATCTCCAATTCCGATATTGGAAGAAAAGGTGCACTATCAGATACATAAAGGTGGGAGAGGACAACACAATTTTTTTTCAAGCTATGGCAACTGAGAGGCACAGGAAAAATGCAATAGCAAATCTAGTGTTACCAGATGGGAGATCAACAGCTGACCATGATGACATGGCAGCTGAATTCTTGCAGGTGTTCAAAAACCGAATGTGAACAGTCAAACCCATAGTGTTAGGTGAGGAAATCTTGTCTCTCATTCAGCATGTTCCTGGCCTAGAGGTTTTGTCTAAACCTTTCACTTCCATAGAGATTGAAAAGGTTATCAAAGAAATGCCCATTGATAAGGCGCCTGGGCCTGATGGTTTCAATGGCCTATTCCTCAAGCGCTGTTGGCCTATTATCTCTCAGGACTTCATCTCTTTGGTTCATGAATTCCATGCAGGAACAGTCAGGCTGGAGAATCTCAATGATGCATTAATCACACTGGTTCCCAAGAAGAACTCTCCTGAGACTACAAGTGATTTTAGGCCTATTTCTCTAACCAGTGTAGGCCTAAAATTCTTAACCAAATTGGCTGCTAATAGGTTTCAGGAAATGATTATGGACTGCATCCATAAGAACCAATATGGCTTTATAAAATCCAGAACAATCCAGGATTGTTTGGCCTGGACTTTTGAATACATTCACCAATGCAATCAGTCTAGGAGGTCCATTATTCTGCTCAAATTGGACTTTGAAAAGGCCTTTGACTCAATACAACATGAGGCAATAATCAGAATCCTGCAGGCTAAAGGTTTCACCCCAAAATGGATTGGTTGGGTTAAGGAGATCTTATCTTCTGGAACATCCACGGTCCTTCTTAATGGAGTGCCAGGTAAGCACTTCAAATGCAAGTGTGGGGTTAAGCAAGGCGATCCAATGTCCCCATTGCTCTTTGTCATAGCTGCTGACCTTCTGCAAACAATGATTAATAATCTTCTGCGCCAAGGAGACATCAATCTGCCCATTCCAACTCAGGACCCTTACTTTCCAATAGTGCAATATGCAGATGACACACTACTTTTTATTCCAGCATAGAAATCCCAATTGCTTGCACTAAGAAGGGTTTTGGACTCCTTTGCCTCAGCTACTGGCCTGCAGATCAACTACCACAAGTCTTCAATGTACCCTATTAATACTGATGTCAACACAGCATCTGCTTTGGCAAACCTGCTTGGTTGTAAGTTAGGTTCAATGCCATTTACATACCTAGGTCTGCCTGTTGGCACCACCAGGCCTAAGATAGTTGACTTCATGCCCTTGGTAGATTGCATGGAAAGAAGGCTTACTGCTAGCTCCCGGTGCTTACCACAGGGTAGCAGGTTACAAATGGTTAACTCTGTTATTTCCTCTTTGCCAATATATTTCCTATGCAGCCTCTCATTACCTGCTGGCATTCTGAAGCAACTGGAGAGAATACAGAGGCAATGCCTATGGAGAAAATATGGCCAGGAGAAGGGCCCTTCTCTGGCTGCTTGGCCCTTAGTTTGTAGGCCCAAATCCAAGGGGGGGGCTTGGTGTCCTAGATCTTGGCTTACAGAATGAAGCCCTACTTATGAAGCACCTCAGCAAATTCTACAATAAAGCAGATGTACCCTGGGTTAACCTGATCTGGGACTCCTATTACTTTCACAGGATTCCACATGACACTACTCTTTGTGGATCTTTTTGGTGGAAGGATGTGTCCAAGTTAATGGACAAGTTCAGAGCAGTAACAATGATAAAGGTGAGCACAGGAGACACTGCCCTGTCCTGGTATGATAGCTGGGAATTGGATAACAACGTATTACCTTTGAGGGATAGATTTCCAAGACTACACTCTTACTGCTCCAATAAATATCTTTCAGTCAGGGATTTCTTTATGACTGAGGACATCCAGGAACTGTTCTACCTTCCTCTTTCTCAGGTGGCCCACAATGAAATGCTGGCTCTTTCAGCACTATTATCCTCTGTGCACTTAAACCAGGAGATTCCTGATACATGGCTCTGGAAGCATAATAAGCCCTCTGAGTACACAGCCAAGAAGTTCTACCTTCATGTGCATCAACCTATGGTGGCCAACCCTCTCCTGGGTTGGATTTGGAAGAGCTCTTGTACCATGTCTATAAAGATGTTTGCTTGGTTGGTCATCATGGACAGGATCAACACCGAAGACATGTTACAGCACATGTACTTGAAGATCAATGATGGGCCACAATGTGTTCTTTGCCCTATAGCAGCACTAGAGGACAGAAATCACCTTTTCTTTCAATGCAACTTCAGTGTGAGAGTTTGGAACTACTTGCAGATTGAATGGACTGACAGTTCAGATATGTATCAAATTGCTAAGCAAGCTAGAAGAGGTTTCGGTCAGCCTTTCTTCGCAGAGGTAGTCTTCTTGGCATGGTGGAATATATGGAAAGTCAGAAATGATAAAGCTTTCAGACACATTCCCCCAACCTTCAGACAGTGGAGATCTGGCTTCATCCATGACATCACCTTGATTTCTCATAGGATCAAAGCCAAATTCAGGGATGTACTCCTCAAATGGATAGACTTCCTTCCCCCTTGAGCTCTATTTCTGTCTCTAGATATGTAAGTAGTAGGTTTGTTTCTCTTTGCTTAGTTTAGCCCCTATATCCCCCTCTACTTGTAAATTGTATTTATTTGCTCCTTTTCGTTTCAATAAAATGCTGTGAGGTGTAAGCCTTGCAGTCTTCATGGTAAAAAAACACATATTCATCAATATCAATCGAGCAGGAGTAGGGTTTTACCTCGATCGAGAGGGCCCGGACCTGGGTAAACATTGTGTCCCATGTCTCTTGTTACCATCGGTCCTTATTCGCATATCTTGGGTCCCCCTACTCGAGATCTACTTGTTTTGACACCGACAGTAACCCTATTCTGTAAGTCATGTTACTAGACCATGATGAACCTACGAACTATGAGGAAGCGATGATGAACCCAGATTCCGCAAAATGGCTTGAGGCCATGAAATCTGAGATGGGATCCTTGTATGAGAACAAAGTGTGAACTTTGGTTGACTTGCCCGATGATCGGCAAGCCATTGAAAATAAATGGATCTTTAAGAGGAAGACTGACGCCGATGGTCATGTTACTATCTACAAAGCTCGACTTGTTGCGAAAGGTTTTCGACAAGTTCTAGGAGTTGACTACGATGAGACTTTCTCACCCGTAGCGATGCTTAAGTCTATCCAAATCATGTTAGCAATTGTCGCATTTTATGATTATGAAATCTGGCAAATGGATGTCAAAATTGCATTCCTTAATGGATATCTCAAAGAAGAGTTGTATATGATGCAACCAGAAGGTTTTGTCAATCCTAAAGGTGTTAACAAAGTGTGCAAGCTCCAGCGATTCATCTATCGACTGGTGCAAGCATCTCGGAGTTGGAATACACACTTTGATGAAGTGATCAAATCATATGGTTTTATACAGACTTTTGGAGAAGCCTGTATTTACAAGAAAGTGAGTGGGAGCTGTGTAGCATTTCTGATATTATATGTGGATGACATATTGTTGATTGGAAATGATGTAGAATTTCTGGATAGCATAAAAGGATACTTGACATATTGCTGCTTATATATTGGGCATCAAGATCTATAGAGATAGATCAAGACACTTAATTGGATTTTCACAAAAGCACATACCTTGATAAAGATTTCAAGAAATTCAAAATGGATCAGTCAAAGAAAGGGTTCTTGCCAGTTTTACAAGGTGTGAAGTTGAGTAAGACTCAATGCTCGACCACTGCAGAAGATAGAGAAAAAAATGAAAGGCATTCCCTAAGCTTCAACCATAGGTTCTATCATGTATGCAATGCTGTGTACTAGGCCTGATGTGTGCCTTGCTATAAGTCTGGCAGGGAGGTACCAAAGTAATCTAGGACTGGATCACTGGACAGCGGTCAAGACCATCCTAAAGTACCTGAAGAGTATGAAGGATATGTTTCTCGTTTATGGGGGTGACAAAGAGCTCGTCGTAAATGGTTACTTCGATGCAAGCTTTGACACTGATCTGGATGACTCTAAGTCACAAACCGGATATGTATTTTTGTTGAATGGTTGAGCTGTCAGTTGGTGCAGTTCCAAGCAGAGCGTCGTGGCGGGATCTACGTGTGAAGCGGAGTACATACACTACTAGGAAAAGGGCTATAGATGGAATTGATACTAATGGCGCACCAGACAAGTAGTGCGCCATTAGTATATAATAATGGCGCACCAACCTCTGATACGCCATTAGAGTTCAAACTACTAATGGCGCACCTGGCCCAGGGTGCGCCATTAGTATCAAAAAGTTTTTTTTTTTGAACTAGTGCGCCTGTCCAAACATACTAATGGCGCATCGAAAGAAAGTGCGCCATTACTAGTTGTAACTAGTAATGGCGCACCAGCAGCAAAGTGCGCCATTAGTATCAAAAAGTTCTTTTTTGAACTAGTGCGCCTGTCCAAACATACTAATGGCGCATCCAGAAAAAGTGCGCCATTACTAGTTGTAACTAGTAATGGCGCACCAGCAGTAAAGTGCGCCATTAATGTTCTTTTTTTATTATATTTTTTATTCTTTTTTTGCAAAACTACTATTGGCGCACTGTTCCATAGTGCGCCATTACTAGTTTAAACTAGTAATGGCGCACTATGGGACAGTGCGCCATTAGTATTGTTTTTTTGTTTCAAAACTAGTAATGGCGCACTAGCTAAAGATGCGCCATTAGTAACCTTGATTACTAATGGCGCATTTATGATAGGTGCGCCATTAGTAAGTGGGCAGCAACAAGATATTTTGGACAGCCTCTCCTACCCACACTCACTTTCTCCCCACTTCATTCTCTCCACCTCCTCCTTGTCTCGGGTCCCTCCTCTTTTTCACCTCATTTCCACCATAGATTCATTCAAATTAAGTGGTTAAATTACCTTGTTTTAATAGGTAAGTAAGGGGGGAAGCTATATTTATGTTGTTCTCCATACAACAATGTGCACATGCACTTTTTATGGCCTAGCTAGATCTATGTATGTTCGTGGTGTTGCATATGTTTGTTGTGTTGCATATGTGTTTGTGTTTGGAGGTGTATCGGTATTTGAAATGCGATAGTTGCCAATATTTTCCCGGAATGTTGATTCATTTCCGTTTCGGTGAGAATTTTGGCATTAAGCATTCTTTTTGTCCTATTTTTAGGGAAAGTCATGGCAAATTTTTTCTTGGTTCTAAAATATCGTTTTGCTCTACCCCGCAGGCGACCATGGTGCGCACGATGACCGAAGGCATCGTGAATAGGTTTTTGAGGTCCGCGAAGGCCGAGATGCTTCAAAAGAACGAGACGGAGATAAGATGTCTGTGTCGAAGATGCAAGCTGAAGAGCCTTATTGCGGACCCGGATTCTGGGCAGGTGCGGGACCACCTGCTCTTGCGTGGTTTCATGGATGGCTATCGGTGGCAAGGTGATGAAGATGACTACAAAGTCGTCCATGGGGGCCGGGCAAGAAATGAGGAAGGGCAGCAAGACAACCACCACGGCTCGGGTGGGCGAGAAGACGAAGAATCCCCAGGAGATGATCACGACGGTGATGCTGTACACAGTCATCATGTAGAAGATGCAGGCCATGATGATGAGGAAGATGCCGGAGCAGACGACGGGCATGATCATGAAGATGATGATGCGGGCGGAGCAGACGATGCTGGACCATCGATGTGCTGGGTGCAGGACCCTCATATTCAAGAGCTGCTTCTCAAGCAGACCGATAACGCAAGAGCTGCCGCCCGAGAGAAAGCTAAGATGGATCAACTTGAGTTAGACGCGGTTACTCCATTGTATGAAGGATGCAGGCCCGAGGATACCCGCCTGAAAGTAACGCTCATGGCTCTGGAGATGAAGGTAAAACACAAAATGGCCGACGCATGCTTCGACGAGAACATGTCATTCTGGCACGAACGTCTTCCCAAGGGGAACAAGTGCCCCACCAGTTTGGAGGAGGCGAAGAAAATCGTGTGTCCTCTGGATTTACCGCACATGAAATACCATGTGTGCATGAACAATTGCATCATTTATCGAGACAAGCACGCGGAGTCTACCATATGTCCGGTGTGTGGCGTCACTCGATACAAGAAGAGGAAGAAAGCTCCTCGAAAAGTGGTGTGGTACTTTCCGATCACTCCTCGTCTGCAGCGGTATTTCGCGGACCCTAAGGTAGCAAAGCTCCTGCGTTGGCATGCGGATAGGGAGGAGAAGAAGCGAGAAGATGACGCAAATGATCCGGAGATAGATAAAAAAGACAAGATGCTGAGTCACCCTAAGGATGCGAGCCAGTGGCAAGCGTTGAACTTCGAAGACCTAGAATTTGGGAACGATCCAAGGAACATCGTGCTGGGCGCGAGCACCGATGGAGTCAATCCGTTTGGCAGCCAGAGAAGCACACATAGCACCTGGCCTGTGTTTGTGTGGATGTACAACCTTCCCCCCTGGTTGTGCATGAAGAGGAAGTACATTCACATGAGTATGCTAATTGAAGGACCGAAACAACCAGGGAACGACATCAATCTGTATCTGGGGCTGCTGAAAGAGGAGCTAGACACACTGTGGAAAATGCCAGCCAATACGTGGGACGCCGCAAAGAAAGAATATTTCCCTATGAGAGCCGCGCTGCTCACGACGGTGCACGACTATCTCGGTTACGGATATGTCGCGGGGCAGGTGGTCCACGGATTTTCTGGATGCGTCAGGTGCATGGATGACACAACGTATCGCCAGCTAGATAGAGATCCCGGGTCTTCGAAAACCGTGTTCATGGGACATCGAAGGTGGCTTCGCGACGATGACCTGTGGAGAAAACGCAAGGATCTGTTCGATGGTGAAACCGAACCCCGAGGACGCCCGCGTACGAGGAGCGGTGAGGAAATAGACGAGCTGTTGAAAAATTGGAAAGATTGCCCACTGCCGGGAAAGAAGCAAAAGGCGCCAGAGCCGGGAAAGAAGCAAAAGGCGCCAGAGCCGCTGCTGAAGGTATGGAAAACGAGGTCTGTTTTCTGGGACTTGCCGTACTAGAAGATCCACCGTGTGCCTCACAGCCTTGATGTAATGCATATCACGAAGAACGTGTGCGAGAGTCTGCTTGGTACCCTGCTCAACATGCCAGAGAGGACCAAAGATGGGCCGAAAGCAAGGGCAGACTTGAAATCAATGGGCATCAGGCAGGAGCTTCACGCTATATATGATGATCATGATGATGATGATGATGATGAGGCGAAGCAGGACACGGAAAGTCGTCGCAAAGGCAAAAAGGCCAAGAAGACCGGAAAGGACTACCCACCTACGTGCTTCACTCTAAGTCAGGAGGAGATCGAGCAGTTTTTCACCTGCCTCGTAGGAGTACAACTTCCTTACGGTTACGCGGGGAAGATAAGCAGATACCTAGACCGGGCGAAGCTGAAGTTCAGCGGGATGAAGTCTCACGACTGTCACGTGCTGATGACGCAGATACTTCCAGTTGCAATCCGTGGGATCATGGACGCGCACGTCCGTGAAACCCTATTTGGCCTATGCAACTTTTTCGACGTCATCTCTCGGAAGTCTGTTGGCGTGAGGCAACTCAGAAGGCTACATGAAGAGATCGTGGTGATACTATGCGAGCTTGAGATGTACTTCCCGCCCGCATTCTTCGACGTTATGGTGCATCTGCTGGTCCATATCGTGGACGATATCATCCAACTCGGGCCGACGTTCCTGCACAGCATGATGCCGTTCGAAAGGATGAATGGTGTCATCAAAGGATACGTTCGCAACATGTCACGTCCAGAGGGAAGCATAGCCAGGGGCTTTCTGACCGAAGAGTGCATCTCCTACTGCACGAATTATCTAGGCATCGAGAACCCCGTTGGTCTGACCGTCAACAGGCACCTCGGCAGGCTCGCTGGATGGGGTCACCGTGATGGTCGCCGCGAAATGCATGTCGACTTCGAGGGTCGACTCGCCGACTTTGAAAGAGCAAACCTAGTCGCGCTACAACACATAGACGTGGTCGATCCTTGGGTGGTAGAGCACAAAACCTTTATTGAGAAGACGTACAATGACCGAGGCCAACAGAGGACGGACGGAGAAATAATCAAAGAACACAACTCATGTTTCACGCGTTGGTTCAAGCAGAAGCTTCTGTCGTACCCTTTACATGAGGATTCTTCCGCGGAAGAACAACTCATATTCGCCTTATCACAGGGCGCCGAGCACAACCTGATGACCTATGAGGCGTACGATATCAACGGCTACACATTCTACACCGAGGCAAGGACATGAAGAGCGATGGTTATCAGAACTCTGGGGTAACGATGGAATCCTACACCGGTAATGACAAGGACAGATACTACGGAAGGATCGAGGAGATCTGGGAGCTGAGCTACGCTGGAGAGAAGGTCCCGATGTTCCGTGTCAGATGGGCCAAGAGCGTCCTAAAAGAAGACCGGTATTTCACCACCATGGTTATACCCGAAGCCAAATCCAAGACCGCGGGCGCAAACGTCACCGCGAAAAATGAGCCTTGGGTACTGGCTTCCCAAGTTGACCAATGCTTCTTCATTACCGACCCGTCAAAGCCGAGTCGTGTTGTCGTGAGGAGAGGCAAAAGGAAGATCATCGGAATGGATGGAGTAGCCAATGAGCAAGACTTCGACAAGTACGGTGACCCGAGGATCGAACATGACGACGATGATGAAGTAGCAGCATACACCACAAGAAGAAGCAGGACCACCCTACCTAAAGGACGTCCGTTCCATAGAAGAACTCCATTTGCGAAAAAGAAGGGCAAGAAGATTGTGAACAGATAGCTAGCTAAGATCGATTGTATATATTTAAATCGTAGCCTTCATTTCTCGATTGTAATTCATGGGCACTTTTTGAACTATCATGAATATTTTTAAATTTCATGGACACTCGATCTCGACCCCCCACTCCATCTTGATCGCTATCCCACCTTGCCAGATCCGGTCCCCCTCGCCGCCGAGCACCCCCCGGTCCACCGGCCGCCGTCGCCGACCACCCACACCCTCGATTCCCCTACTCAACCGCCGTCGCCGAACATATTTAAACAAGTTTGAACATATTTAAACACAAATAAGTATCAAACAACATTTGAAATGCATAAACAAAATTGTGGAGCCTGGGAATCGAACCCAGGACCTCTTGGTGAGAGAACTGGCTGCTGACCAGTCGAGCTAGTAGAGGACACTTGATGTGGATCAGGTCAGGTGGAAGATAACCTGTTGGCTCGAGCAGAAAAAAATATATACTAATAGCGCACCAGGGTGAGGTGCGCCATTAGTATGTATGCACTTATGGCGCACCGAGGGGTGGTGCGCCATTAGTATTGCGCTGCCCCCACCATCCATATCTCCTCCGCGGCCATCCCCAACCTAGCTATCGACCCCCTCTCTCTCCCCGACTCCACCCCTCACCACCGCAGCTCCCCCGCGCCCCCGCGCCCCCGCGCCCCTCACCACCGCAGCTCCCCCGCGCCGCCGCGCCCCCGCGCCCCCCACCACACGCCACGCGCCGCCCCCTCCACTATCTCCGCTCGCCGTCGTCACCTTCGCGCGGGGAGGACGTCCACCAGGAGAGGAGGCCCGCGACCTCCCGGCCGTCTCCGCCCCCCCGTCATCTCCGCCCTTCGTCGTCTCCGCCGTCTCAGGTAACCCTCCTCCCTCTGCCTCTCTTCTCCTCTCTTCCTCCTCTCCTCCCTCTCGGCCATGCCCTCTCGAATTTAGGTCTCTTCTTCTCTATTTTGCTAGGTTTAGTTCAAATCCCTCTCGAATTTAGGTCAAATTAGGTTCAAACTTGCTTGCTGGAGGTTAACTAGGTCAAATTAATTAACTGCTAGGGATTAATTAGGTTAACTAGGTCAAATCCCTCTCAAATTAGTTAACTAGGTTAACTAGGTCAAATTAGCAGTTAATTTGGCACTGAAAAGCAAAAGCTACAATTAGCTGCTGGTATTAGACATGCTTGACATTATATATCAGTTTGTCTGGTTCTTGTTTTGGTAGTAGTAGTAGTTTGCTTTGCTTATCCATGAGTATCAGTCAATTGGTGAACCTCGAGCAGCTTTTTGCTGGGTTTTGTCTCCGACCATCATGTCGTGAAGATTTTGCAGGTACCCCGAGAGGCCCTTGAGTTTGCTGGAATGTCGATTAACTTCTGTTCCGACAAATTTGGGTACTCCATATGTCCTATTTTCAGCAAAGGTCATGCTGAAATTTTCCGTGAATTTTAGCATGACTTTGCTAAAAATAGGACATATGGGGTACTTGTGACTAATGCATGGGCCGGGGTTTCTTAGCAGTTAATTAAGTAGGATCAAGTGCCCCTTCATTCTAGCTGCATTAAACCATAGGCGGCAATAGAGCCAAGCTAGTGATTAGGCCCAACTTAGAATTCTCCTTCCCAGCTTAGCTTTTAGGATGCCTCGGTGTCGACAAACCATAAATTAAAAAACCTTGGCTTTTAGGGTGCCTCGGTGTCGATAAAAACCGAAATGATGAAAGCTTAGGCTTTTAGGGTGCCTCGGCATCCAAATACCCTCAATTATAAAAGCTTAGCTTTTAGGATGCCTCGGTGTTGACAAACCCTAAATGATGAGACCATGATCTTGTTCCTTGACAATAACCAACTTTTTGACCAAACTTTGTTCCTATTTAGAGAGAAACATGGCCAACAACGATGAGGCTGGGGGTTCGGGCGGCAAGGTATTCTGGGAGCTGTCCCAGGAGATGGAGGAACAACCTCACTTGTATGAGGACGCCGCCTTCCCCACCGATCCTGACACCACTGATGGTACCGCTGAGGATGACCCCACTGATGCCACCACTGATGGTGCCACCGAGGATGCCACCACTGATGATGGCGGCGCACGCACAAATGGCAGCCAACCGAAGAGGCAATGGAAGGACCGGTGCCCGACCGTGCTCCGCACCCTCAAGGAGGAAGTTACTGAAGTGGACTCCGACGGGAATCCAACGGCGCTCGAACGAATAGTCAAGCGGTACTCGCTTCAGCTCGGGTGCATTCTCCGGAGCACCGTCTCGATCAACACCGAGAACCTGAGGCATCCTGACCGAGGGAATTTGCGCAACCTCCTCTTCACGAAGGTCCACGAACGATACAAGTTCCCTGCTGAATTTGAAAACACAAGCCTCAAAGGGAATAAAGTGAACAATGCTGCCCTCACGAAGATGAGCAAGGCCCTGTCTACTTGGAAAAGCAATGTGAAGAGAATGATCGAGAAAGGTGAGAGTTATGAGAAGATCAAGGAGAAAAATCCTTCGATCACCGAAGATGACTACAACGACTTCAAGATCAATTGCTCGAGCACCGCACACTCCGAATCAAGTCAGTGGGGGAAAGAAATGCGGGAGCTGAACTTAGGGGAACACACACTCGGTCCCGGCGGTTACAGAGTGGCAGAGCCTATATGGGACAAGGAGGAGGCGGACCGTGCCGAGCAAGGCCTACCGCCCCTCTTCGATAAATATGGTGACAAGCAGACCAGGAACTTTGTCAGGGCCCGATACAAGAAGGACCCAAAACAAAGGAGCTTACCACGGATCCGAAGACCAGGGCGCTTGAGCTTGTTCTTGTAAGGAATACACCCCCGCGTAATTAGCTCCATATGGTTGCATTCTAATTAATGAAGCCAAATTTCTAAATGGTTCACATTCCTTCCGCAGGCGATTGAAAGCAGTAGCGCGGGGTCGACTAAGAGCAACCCTTGGGACACGACTCTAAATAGGGCATTGAATGTAAAGAAGAACAAGGATAAGCTCAGTAAGCCGACGTCAGCTGGTCGTGTGGCCGGCAAAGGCTTGTCGACAAAATGGTCGTCATACTATAACGCTGGTGGGCGAAAGGAGAAAAAGACCAGCTCGGAATGCCAGGCGCGCGAGGTTCAAGAACTCAAGGCACAGGTGGCGCGGATTCCGGAGATTGTCCAAGAGCAAGTGCAACAACAGCTTGGAGCGACGATCACCGCCATTGTGCCTACCTTGATCGAGGGGTTGAGTGCGTGGATTGCGGGCGGCCAACAGGGGCCGCCCCCGATTCCTAGCTTCACGGCCAGCAACTCGGAGAACGCGATGGCGGGGCCATTGGTGTCTCCGGCGGAGGCGGCATTGGTGTCTCCGACGCCGGCACGGGAGCTTAATGCACCCGGGTGTACGCCGGCCGGCACCTCTGCAGCAAGCGGCCCCTCCGTCAACTGCACGCCCGCCGTTGGCGGTGCCTCGACATTAGCCGAGCTCGACGCCATCATCACGGTAACTAATTAAGCCTCTCTTGGCCGAGGACTTCATCTCCTTGCCTTTGACTGGGCATCCCTGATGACGCCCTACATGTTTTCGCAGGGCGCCGCCGACATTCCGTGCACTCTCCTGCACTTCGTGAACAACGAGTTGGTCGATGTCGCCAAGGGCAAAATCGTTCAACTGGGCAACCCCTTGTTCCACGGTACCCAGATGCCACCCAACTTGTTTAGAGTTCAACTGGTTCGGGTGCTGCCAGGCTACGACGAGGTGTTACCTCCGATTCAACCCGTCGGGGCCGACGATGATGACGTGATGACCCTCGGCGCCTGCCTGAGCTGGCCCCTGCTTTGGCCGAAGAGCCAGATTCGTTTGGGGGCGGGGGACACCACCCCAAAGACAACACCGCCAGTCGTGCCGGCGCCAAGTCGGCCCCATGGCAAGACCGCCGCAACGGTGCCGGACATCCCTATGCCACTGGATCCAAACATGCATATGGCCAGGATCAGAACGACGATGACGACGATACATTTGGCAACGTCGATCAGTACTTTGTCGATCATGGGTACGGTGGCGACTTCATGGGGCCTCCTTCTCAAGAACCCAACCCAACAAAAGACGTGCGCAATCTAGCTGGTACCACGGAGAAGCTAAGTTGCAACAGGCGTCATCTGCCGTTCAGCTCTCAGGAGACGCCTCCAGCTGTCGACTTCACCGAGCCTCAGATAGGCAAGGTGCGAAATATTATCAGCCCCAACACACTCAAGAAGGCGGTCTGTGAGCAGAACTCGGTCCCAATTCAGGAGAAGAAGAAGGCACGCAAAAGAAAAACTAACAAGGGTGCGAGCCAGCCAGCATCGAGTACGATCCGTGCTCAGGACGGGCCACCTTCACCTGAGGATCTAATGAGGAGGGTGCATGTGGCGGGTAGGCCGATGCTACCGACAAATATGCTCGATGCTGCAACCGGTGCTATGCGGAGTCTGCATGACAGTGTTATTTCTTTGGAGAAGCGGCGTCTCAGAGAGAAGGATGTGGCATACCCGGTTTTCGCGGCCAAGGTGCCAGAGGGCAAGGGCTTTGTGGATAACTCCATCGGGGGTACGATCGTCATGCGGTTTGATGACATCCAGGCTATGTTGAACCTTCATCCGCTGCACTACACCTTCGTTCGGCTATTTTCGCTGAGTATGGAGATGCGGATAATTCGCGACAAGACCCCGGACATCGTGATAGTCGACCCCTTCTACATGCGTGCCAAGATCTTGGGCAGTGCTGGGGACCGGCAAGTCGCGAGTTCTTTCCTCGAAGGCGTCATTCTGGCAAACCAAGATAAGATTAACTTCCTCGTGCCTTACTTTCCCGAGTAAGTCCTCCCCCTCAACCGCCCCGTAACATATGAATTCTTAGATTTCGATCGTTTTTCTTTTAACATTCCGTGTTTTCTGCAGTGACACACATTGCACGCTCATCCTCCTAAGCCCCAAATATTCCATGGCCACGTATTTCGACCCGGACCATAAGTCGAACGTAGACTACACAAATGTCAAGAAGGTTCTTGATGATGTTCTCCCCGGCTACGCCAAATCTGGAGGCACCTTCACCAGGACAGTTCATAAGACCGGCAAGCACGTGTTCTCCCACAATACGACGTTCTGCTGCGTCAAGCAGCCGCCTGGCGGTCAGAAGGGTGCCTACTACGCCATCCATCACATGCGGGCGATCGTACGGGACCATCATCAACTTCTGCTACCGAGTAAACTCAAAGATTGGGCCGCGAGCCTGTCGGCAATCCAGGACGCGGACATCAGACAAGAATTCTTTCGCATCCAGTCGGAGTTTGCGGAAATCATCCATCAAAATGTCCTTCGTACCTCGGGGCAGTTCTTCCTCAAGAACCAACCGTCCAACAGTGACATCGACTCAATGCTACAAATGCAGGCTGACAACGCCCGTGATTACATGACTCCCACGATAGACGGCGGCTTCATCCACGCTCCGGTACCTTGAGTCGAGTTGAAAACAGTGATGCTGTGTCTAGTTCTGAAACATCAATTGGCTCATGTTGTAATTAAACTTTAATGAACTTGTAGTATGTCTCTTTGGTTTCGAGAGTCGTTCAACTTAGATGTAATCGATGCTATTAATGTCTTGCTTTTCTCTTTTGATCGTTCTGTTGCATACTTATATATTGCTTATGTATTGTCTGTGAATTGGTACTAACGTTTCGTTTGGCTAGTGCATAGCGATGCCGTCGTATGTCGTGTACAAGGGTAAGGTTCCCGGAGTCTACGACGACTGGGAGGAGTGTCGGAGACAGGTTCACCGATTCAGCGGTAACAGTTACAAAGGGTACACCACTAGGGCCGAGGCGGAATCTAGATACGCCCGCTATCTAGCGGGAGAGGGGAGGGAGCGTTGGAGGAACCGGATGAAGACGAGTTTCATCGTGATGACCGCAGCTCTCTTCTATGTGATGGTAGTTTAGATGATCGATATCGACTTGTAATGTGAAGACAAACTCGCTACTCGCGGTCTCGAGACTTGAAATATAATGTTCTATCTTTGTTTAGTCTTTTCAATTCGGAGACTAATATGATGAATTGTATTCGGAGACTAATATGATGAATTGTATTCAGAGACTAATCTTCTATTGTATTCGATGAATCTGTTGTTGATGTGTGCTGTCTATATTCCAATTATACATTTTGTAACCTGTGCAAAAAACAGAAAATTAAAAAATAAAAATCACAGTGCGCCGTTACTATGCCAAAGGATACTAATGGCGCATCATCAGACAGTGCGCCATTACTATGCCGAAGTTACTAATGGCGCATCCTGCTGGTGTGCGCCATTAGTATGCCAAAGCACCTGGGTATACATGGCCCCTGGGAGGCATACTAATGGCGCACTACTGTGCACACGAATGGCGTATCTGTGGTGCGCCATTAGTATACCAGATACTAATGGCGCACCGGAGGTGCGCCATTAGTAAAATATACTAATGGCGTGGCACTAATGGCGTACCACTAATGCGCCATTAATGGCCAAATTAGGTGCGCCATTAGTAGGCCTTTTCCTAGTAGTGATAGCTGCTTCGGAAGCAGTAAATGAAGGAGTCTGGATGAAGGAGTTCATATCCGATCTAGGTGTAAAACATAGTGCATCGGGTCCAATGAAAATCTTTTGTGACAACACTGGAGCAATAGCCTTGGCGAAGGAATCTAGGTTTCACAAGAGAACCAAGCACATCAAGAGACACTTCAACTCCATCCGCGATCAAGTCAAGGAAGGAGACATAGAGATTTGCAAAATACATACGGATCTGAATGTCGCAGACCCATTGACTAAACCTCTTCCACGGGCAAAACATGATCAGCACCAAGACTCCATGGGTGTTAGAATCATTACTATGTAATCTAGATTATTGACTCTAGTGCAAGTGGGAGGCTGAAGGAACTATGCCCTAGAGGCAATAATAAAGTTGTTATTCATATTTCCTTATATATCATGATAAAAGTCTTTTATTCATTCTGGAATTGTATTAACCGGAAACTTGATACATGTGTGAATACATAGACAAAACAGAGTGTCCCTGCTATGCCTCTACTAGACTAGCTCGTTAATCAAAGATGGTTGTGTTTCCTATCCATAGACATGTGTTGTCATTTGATCAATGGTATCACATCATTAGGAGAATGTTGTGATGGACAAGACCCATCCGTTAGCTTAGCACAATGATTGTTTAATTTTATTGCTATTGCTTTCTTCATGACTTATACATGTTCCTCTAACTATGAGATTATGCAACTCCCGAATACCGGAGGAACACCTTGTGTGATATCAAACGTCACAACGTAACTGGGTGATTATAAAGATGCTCTACAGGTGTTTCCGAAAGTGTTTGTGGTGTTGGCATAGATCAGATGAGGATTTGTCACTCCGAGTGTCGGAGAGGTATCTCTGGGCCCTCTCGGTTATACACAAGATAATAAGCCTTGCAAGCAAATGACTAATGAGTTAGACACGAGATGATGTATTACGGAGCGAGTAAAGAGACTTGCCGGTAACGATATGGAACTAGGTATGATGATACCGACGATCGAATCTTGGGCAAGTAACAAATGGATGACAAAGGGAACAACGTATATTGTTATGCGGTTTGACCGATAAAGATCTTCGTAGAATGTAGGAACCAATATGAGCATTCATGTTCCGCTATTTGTTATTGACCGGAGATGTGTCTTGGTTATGTCTACATATTTCTCGAACCCGTAGGGTCCGCACGCTTAACGTTCGATGACGATTTGTATTATGAGTTATGTGTTTTTGATGATCGAAGTTTGCTCGGAGTCCCGGATGAGATCACGGACATGACGAGGAGTCTCGAAATGGTCGAGACATAAGGAATGATATATTGGACGATGTTATTCAGACACCGGATGAGTTCTGGGGGTCACCGGATAAATATCGGAGTGCCGGAAGGGTTATCGGAACCACCGGTGAAGTAATGGGCCTTATTGGGCCTTAGGCGACAGAGAGGAAGGCATCCAAGGGCTGGCCGCCCCCCCCCATGGGGCTAGTCCGAATTGGACTAGGGAGAGGGGCGGCTCCCCCTCCTTCCTTCTCCTCTCCCTGCCCTTCCTTCTTCTCCTAGTTGGACTAGGAAAGGGGGGTCCAACTCCTACTAGGAGTAGGATTGCCCCCCTTGGGCGCACCCTATAGGGCCAGCCGGCCCCCCCTTGCTCCTTTATATACGGGGGGAAGGGGGCACCATAGAACACACATGTTAACCATTGTTTTAGCCGTGTGCGGTGCCCCCCTCCACAGATTCCACCTCAGGTCATATTGTCGTAGTGCTTAGGCGAAGCCCTGTGCGGATCACATCATCAGCACCGTCACCACACCATCGTGCTGACAGAACTCTCCCTCGTCCTCAACTTGATCAAGAGCTCGAGGGACATCATCGTGCTGAACATGTGCTAAACACGGAGGTGTCGTACGTTTGGTGCTTGGATCGGTTGGATCATGAAGACGTTCGACTACATCAACTGCGTTACTAAACGCTTTCGCTTTCGGTCTACGAGTGTACGTGGACACACTCTCCCCGCTCGTTGCTATGCTTCTCCAAGATAGATCTTGCATGATCATAGGATTTTTTTGAAATACTACGTTCTCCAACAATGCTTTCCTATTCGTTCGCTATGTACACATTTTTCTTCAATCTACAAGTACCGCACCAATGCGCGAGGTATTATCTAGTACCTCACAGAATTGATGCAAGACATCATCATCTCTACCCACTCGCTACGGAATCCCAGCTTTTGCATCATATTTTTAAGAAATACCCATTCCACACGATCATAAGCCTTATGCATATCCAATTTCACCCCACATAAGTCTGACTGTCCTGTTGTCTTGTTTTTAATCTTATGCATGCACTCATACGTAATGAGGATATTGTCACTGATTAGTCTCCCAGGAACAAAAGCACTCTGAGTTGGTGAGATAATTTCGGGCAAAATACTTCTCAGGCGTAAGGCAAGCATCTTAGAAATAATTTTATAAAGAACATTGCATAAGCTTATGGGTCTGTACTGAGTTACCACTTCTGGATTATCAACCTTGGGTATCAACACAATCGATGTATCATTCCATTATGTTGGAATTTTCTTGGAGTTTATAGCAATCAAAACCTCTTGTGTGATCTCGTCACCAAGAAGAGCCCAATACGTCTTAAAGAAAACTGCGTGGAGTCCATCTGGTCCCTTTGCCTTCAAATCCCCAATACTAAAAACAGCTTTACGAACATCATCAACGGTAAAAGGGGCCAAGAGCATTGATTTCATATGTTCGGTTACCTTAGTTTCAACTTTCGCCAATAATTCCGGGTCATTTTGGTTCACCTCAGACATGAATAAGTGCTCAAAATAACTCTGGATATGTGTGTCCAAATTAGCATTGCCTTCCAGCCATTTACCATCATTATTTTTTAACTTTTTAATGAAGTTCTTTTTCCTTCTTGCTGATGAGTACGCCTGAAAAAAGCTTGTGTTGCGGTCACCCTTGTGTAACCAATTTACTCTTGACTTTTGCATGCACTGGATCTCTTCCAGCTCCGAAAGGTACTCGATCAACTCTGCGAGTTCTTTCTTCTTGGCCTCGTTATCATCGTTCATCAGACCTGTGATCACCTGTTCGAACTCTCTCTGCGCCTTCCGCAGCCTTTTCTTTGGTCGCTTCAAAACTCGTTGATCCCAGTCATGAAATTTATCATGCATGCGTTTCAACTTACTGTATATACAGTCCGCATTAGGCTCCGCCCCAACACTGGACCATGCTTCCTATACTATATCATCAAAGTTTTTTTCCCTGAGCCAACTAGCCTCAAATCTCTGTGGCCGTGTTGCACTTGTTTGGTAGTACTCAAAATCGTTTGCAATGTACTCCAATGCCTTTTTGAATCTGCCGTGCACTCAAACTCATTCCAATGTTCCATCTAAACGACTTATTCATGTATAGTTTTCATGCAAACTATACTGGATTCTCACTACTAGAAATATGTCAACTTGTGACCTTGACTATTGGTCACTGAATGGTCATTGTTTTTCATTTGTGACCTTTTTGTGACCAAAAACAGATGGCCAAAAGCTGGTCGTCGTAAATTGAAATTAACGACCTTCTTCGGGATAAGGTCGTAGACGTTTACGACCAAAACAAAAGGTCGTTGAACCAATGACCTTTTGTTTTGGTCACTGGCTGTCTTCCCAGTCCACATCGGATCCGACGTGGCAAAATTGCGATCAATTGAAAAGGTCGTTGATAAGATTCAGCCCGGTCCAATTCGGTGTCTATATGGGCCAAGCCCATTAATTCAGCCCCCATTTAATGTTATTTTTCTTGTTAATTTTGGTCAGCTACATGGGTCTGGCCCAACAATTCAACAATTTTATATTCTGGGCCATTACTATTAATTTTCTATTTTTAGCCATATTATTTTCGTGCTGGTCCCACTGGTCAGATTGGTCCCACTTGTCATGCTGATATCACAATTGGACCCACACGTCAGAAATTTCAACAATTGTCAAACAATTTTCATAAGTGGGACCCCCTGTTCAGGTTTCCATTTCATAGGTATTGAAATTATATACATAATCAATGTTTCAAACAGACTATAGAGCAAATGAAATTCATCCAAAACAACACTAAATATTACAATACATAATATGCTACTCTGACTAATATTACACTCTGCCTGATATTACAATAGATAATATGCTACTCTTGCTGATAGGCTTCACGGCTTCGCACTTCATACTTCACCTATGCAAAAAAAAGAAGAAGAATAGGATCCTGTAGGCAGCATCAAACATAGCTTATAAGCAAGAATTGACAATAAGCTCAATTTAACAACACAAGATTTTGATATATTTATATAGTTCATAAGGTCAGCTAACTATTAACGACTTTCCCATAGATTACAAACAACTATGTGTACAAGGCAATTCAGCATTTAAGTTGGAAGGTGTTCAGTAGCAAAACAGAACATGATATATACTAAAAAACTTGAACTGGCAATACGCGACTAAATTGGCTATTAATACAGCAAGCATGACATGACAACAACTGCTTGATAGATTCGATTAAACATGTATGAAGCAGCAGCACGCATAGACAACGGCAGTATATATGAAGGATTATAGATTGCATTACTGGTCAACTAATCTTCCATCTATATTTCTATCCGTAGCACACTAGATAGGCCACACATTTATTCCTATTGTAAAGTGAGGTAAAAAGAGATTATGGTGCCTGCCAAGTGAGGTAAAAACAGATTATCAGCAGCACACTAGATAGGCCACACATCTATATTTCTATGAGCAGCACACTAGATAGGCCACACATTTATTACATTTACATGGTGGTGGTTGGCTGGCAATCGTGGCTGCTAGCTCATGCTGCTAGTGTGCGTGCACATCTCCCTGCTAGAACCAAGCCAACCCAAACGAAGCAACAGTAGCAAACCACACATGCACTAGTAAACTTCAGTATGAAACATTTTCTCTCCGAAAGAAACTACCAAAGCATTTCCAAGAATTTCGAAGAAACCGCCTCAAGTCGATTCAGCCAAGGATATTTATTTTCCACAAGCAAAAAACTATGGTTCAACTCCCACATGGGCATAGGGTTCTTTGGGTTTCAAGACACAAATCACAGAGCTGGATGGGCATATAGAAGGTATATTGTCAATCTACGACGTCAACCTGCTGGAGTTACTTGTCCTGAGTGATGAGCAGCTGCTTCCTCCTTGGGCGTGGTCATCTGGACAGCCAAAAAAAGCATGCAGCTGTAAGAAGATGGATTGATGGTAAAAAAGAGTGAAGAATTGTGATTCAGTGAACATAAAAGCATATGTACATTATAATACTGCAGATAGGAAAATAATAAGCCTAATATAAAGATAAGTGTTTTTCTTATTGATGGCTGTAAGACGGATTGATGATAAAAAGAGAGAAGAATTGTGATAATAGGAACATCAGTCTAATGAGCAGAACACAGCTGATATTAGGAACAGCTGAAAGTGAAAGCTAGACACTTCAGGATGATTACCTTGCAATGGGTAGCAACATCCTGAGATGCAAGCATAGCAGCATAGGGTGAAGACTCATCACGGTCAGCCTTGACCTTCATTCCACCTGGATGGTTTAGAGGAATAACAGTGCATATTAAGTACCATCACTAATAGTGTGGATACAAGTAATGGCATCGGCAAAGATGTATACCAGAGAAGAAAAGACTTCCTCTTGCTGGGATCAAACCATCCATCTATGCATCAGAGGATACCAGCCCATCCACCCATGAGAAGATTGTGTGGCTTGAGGTCACGGTGCCGGACTCCGCGTCCGTGGCAGAAAGCTAAAACACAATCTCAGAAAATGCAATTTATAAGCCCGACTGCAATTGATAACTACAATCTACAACAACTCAAAGTGGCAGTAGCTAAAACACAATCTCAGAAAAAGCATACAATTGATGTGACATAACAAACTAGACAACCAAGAAATTAATGTGAGATAGCTAGTTTCCAGCAATATCCAACGACAAATTGATGTCACATATATGTATCTATCATGCAACAACAAGTACATGACATTCAAAACAGAAATTCACCGGTGTAGCCGATGAGCTGGTAAGAGTCCTAATTCAGGTTGACACTTGCAAGTTTATTATTGCATTGGTAACCAACAAGGTTAAGTTTCAGTAACTGCAAATTGTGGCAAATTGTGGTTAATTCTCCCTGGTATGTAGTCAGTACTATCCAAGAATATATGAATGATATATATAGTAAACAGACATAGTGTAGGGAGCACTGCATAACTGTATGATATCAAAGCTAAAAAGCACTGTGTAACTATATGAACTCTGTGCTAAAAGGTCTTTGGAAGTGTATGTCAACAGACAGAATGGTAATCGGTGTACTCTGCTATTTTACCTACTATACACAAAACAGATTAAATATCCATGGATTAAATGGTTAACAGATTTGGCACAAATTTTTTTTAAGTTCTATCATCACGTTCAAGTGTGGCTATTAAAGCAAAACATATTTCACATATGTCTATATGCCAAACAATAACTATTTACCTTTAACAAAAAAGACAGAGCATACAGGGTTTTGATTTTCCACCATAATTGCATATAAAATGTGACTGGTCTATTCACTCATAAAGAAAAAAACTAAAATTGTAATTCAATTAAACAGAGTAATCATATGCCTAACTATGTTATCAGATGGCAGGTGAACAATTCTAGCAAACGCAAAAATAGTATGATCAGTTGGGATCACTTCTGATTTTGCTTGCTCGCACACCAACCACAAGCTTGATCACAACCAAGTATTAAACCAGTTTGCCGCCAAGTTTAACACACGCACGACACACAGATCAGATCAGGGCGAGGAAGACATGCTACCCAACGAGGACAGCAGCCTATCCCACTACCAACTACCATCTCACAAATCGATTGCAGGCTTGAAGTGTTGGATTTTACTTGTATCTCTTAGAGTAGAGGAGGGAGGAGAAGATGGCACGGAGCCTGGTGATGGTGTGGTTCTTGTGGGGTGGCGGATGATGCATTGGTCGAGGGTGGTGGTGATGGAGCCAGCCTGCGGGGCTCCGGCGAGCACGTCGTCGATGGCCTTGTGCACGCGCAGGTAGTGGAGGAGGGCATGGCCGTGGATGCCGAGCGGGCGGTCGGAGGGCAGGAAGTGGGAGAGGTAGTCGATGGCCTCGTCCCTGGAGCCCATGTCCACCAGCTAGTCCCAAGACTCCGGCGAGCGCTTGCTTACCCGGGGAAGAAGAGGAGGCGAAGGTCGGAGGAGGAGCTGAATAGAGCATCGACGGGAGTGGGAAGGGAGTAGAGGAGGCGCCCCGCACGGCTTGCTCGGTCCCATGCGTGGCTAGATGTGGATGAGGCAGAGGCTGGGCGAGGCAGGAGGCCAACAATGGCGGGTGGGTGGGACGAGGACTGGGTCGGGGTGGGCGGCGGATCTGGCCGTGGATCGATGGGATGCCGCGAGGAGATGGGATGCCGACCTGCTCGAGTCGATCTGAGCTAGGGTAAGGGGAGATGGTGAGGGGAGGGAGAGATGAGGTCGGCGGCGGTGGGTGAGGAGGACGGCGGTGGGGTGAGCGGCGAGGAGAGGACTGGATCCAACGGGGGACGGGGAGGAGGTGGCAGCGACGGCGAGGAGATGGGGACGAAGGAGGAGGGGTGCGATGGGAGGATCTGAGCTAGGGTTTTGGTTGTGGGTGGGGTATTTTTTTTTCTTCCGTAGATAGATGGATGGATGTATGTGGGATGGAGAGATGGATGGATGGATGGATGGGCGCCATGTCATCGATCCGTGGGAAGAGTTCTCATTGGTTAGGAAAATCAGTGATTTAAAATTGTTTTCGAGTACTAAACATAGGGGGATTTTGTGAAGCAACTATCAAAAATATTTGCAAAAGGGCACCACACAAATTTTCACAAGAGTTAGACCACATTTTATGGATGATAACTAATTTTATGCATTTTTTTATCTTTCTAGCTATTTTAAATCATTTTCGAGTGTCCAAAATGAGTTTTTTTGTGAAGGACCTACCATATATTTGTTGCAAAATTGTACCAAATCGTTTTTATTAGATACTAGGCCATATTTAATGCACAATTGAAAAAATGGTTGGGTGTCCAAAGTTTTTACCCACCTCTCGTGAAAAAGACAAATTTCCGCCGATTCATCAGGAAATGGGTCAAATTTGAACTACAGCTGCCTCATAGTTTGCTCTTTATTTTTTTACAAAAATCATTTATAGGTACAAGTATCTATTTAATCATCGAAACACCAAAAAATCAAAGATGCAACCACTAGCTATGAACGGTCATGCCCGCCATTTTGACCGCATTTTGAAACAGGCATAAAAAATTCAAAAAAATAAAAAAATTGGAAAACCTTCGCAATATGTCATTATATGTGACCAAGTTATTAGGAAAAATAATAACCTTGTAATATGGCAATTATTTTAAAAAGTGTTCTCAGAAATGAGCTATCATGTGTGAAGATTCATGGCTTTCAAGCCAAATGATCAATCTTATGGCCACATTCATGGCATAGTTTGTTCAAATGATCTCATATCGTGCACAAAGAGGCATCTTGGAATGGCAAACCATGTTGCCTAAGGAAGTTTTCATTTTCTTTGGACAAAAAAATCATTTTCCATTTTTTTGAGTGCGCGAAATGAGTTTTTTTTGTGAAGGACCTACCATATATTTGTTGCAAATTTGTACCAAAACATTTTTATAAAATACTAGGCCATATTTAATGCACAATTGACCAAATGGTTGGGTGTCAAAAGTTTTGATCCAGCTCTGGTGAAAAAGACAAATTTTCGCCGATTCCGTAGGAAGCGGGTCAAATTTGAACTGCAGCTGCCTTGTAGTTTGCTCTTTATTTTTTTCCAAAAATCATTTCTAGGTGCAAAAGTATCTATTTAATCAGAGAAACACCAAAAAAACAAAGATTCAACCACTAGCTATGAACGGTCATGCTCGCCGTTTTGACCGCATTTTGAAACGGGCATAAAAAATAAAAAAACAATCAAACAATTGGAAAAACTTCGCATTGTGTCATTATATGTGACCAAGTTATCAGGAAATATAATAAACTTGTAGTACGGCAATTATTTTAAAAAAGTGTTCTCAGAAATAAGCTATCATGTGTGAAGATTCATGGCTTTCAAGCCAAATGATCAACTTATGGCCACATTCATGGCATAGTTTGTTCAAATGATCTCATATCATGCACAAAGGGACATCTTGGAATGGCAAACAATGTTGCCTAAGGAAGTTTTTATTTTCTTTGGTTGAAAAATTCATTTTCCATTTTTTCGAGTGCCCGAAATGAGTTTTTCTGTGAAGGACCTACCATATATTTGTTGCAAATTTGTACCAAATCATTTTTATAAAATACTAGGACATATTTAATGCACAATTGACAAAATGCTTTTATCCACCCCTGGTGAAAAAGAAAAATTTCCGTCGATCCAGCTGGAAACTGGTCAAATTTGAACTGCAGTTCCCTTGTAGTTTGCTCTTTATTTTTTCCAAAAATCATTTATAGGTACATATGTATCTATTTAAGAAGATATACATGGTTTGGTGGCGATACGTTGAGGTTTGGATGGTGGCCGAGGGCCCCAACTCCAAAGCGCGTAAACTCGCATGCCCGTCGCATGGTCACCGCGTGACCGTGGCGTTGCCATCCGTTCTGGGTGGCCTAGACAAGCCTAGTGGGTTGGGCACTCCCCAGGTAAGTGCTAGGAAGAAAATGACAACAAAAGACTCTCACGAGGAGACCGAACTATGCTCAAACATGAATTAGCAGCCAATTCTTTGATTAGCGGTACGGGAAATGCACATGGCCAATGGGCCTGAGTTTTTGCTGAGGATGATCATCTACTAGGTAGACTGTCTTGGACAATTTTCAGCTCAAATGGAGGAGCTTAATTGGCACTTGCTTTGCAAAGTACCACATCGGGTAGAAATATGGACGTTGAAGCTGGGCTCAAATGATTAAATGTATTGAGCTGAAATTTTGTTGAGTATGGTCATTTGGGCATAGGAAAGGGTTGTAAATTTTTTATACCATTTGGATAATCCTAGCTTGTACTTCCTTCACAAAGCTTCTCTCTGGATAGAAACTTTGGAAATTTGCTGAGGAAGATTTAATAGGCAAATGGAGCTGAATATTGGCACGTGGCAATGATTTGGATATGGAAGATTGACCAAAAAAGTTTGAGGGCAAGAGGAGTGGTATAGCTAGCACTTGCTTTGCAATGTGCCAATCTGGACTGAGAATAAAAAACTAAAGCTGGGTTCACATAGATGATTTGATTGAGCTGCAATTTGGAGGAGGGTGATAATTTGGGCATATGAAGGCACGGTGTAAATTTCATGCCATCCGGATATGCATAGCTAGTACTTCCTTCACAAAGTGTTGTTCTGAACATAATAGAAAAATGAATTTTGTTGAAGTTTTTTTGAACATGCAAGGAAGGTTTTCTACATATTTGACGAATATATGACCCAAATTTTTTTTGAGATTTTTTTGGGAATTTTGGGAATGACAGAAATATAGGTTGATTCACAACCTAGTGCAATAATTGACACATGTACATGACACATAGGCAAAACTGATAAGGTGGCGCCTAGTCATAGCAATCCATCACAACTTACAACGTTATGACCATCTATATTGGTCGTGATAAGCTAGAAATAAGACAGCGGACCAGTGTTGTCTGCTTTATGACGCTTTTGTGTAAGGAAATTATGACCTTTCTCACCAAAATGGTCATTATAGTTTAGGGTTTGGAGCCCCCCGAACAAGTTTTGACCAATTGGTCTCAAATGGTCGTAGATTTATGACCAATTCTTCCAGGGTCACTAACAGAAGGTCATAAGTTGACATATTTCTTGTAGTGTCTTGTAAAAAAGATAAGAATAGAAAATAAATCTGAACCATTGATTTGACTAACTAGTGGTCTGATTAAGTCGTATCTTCTAACCTCTCATGTGAAAAAATGGGGTAAGAGGGAGCATGTTAAAATTACTCAAAAAATATTCCATTTCTGCCTTTGGTAAAACCTGACAATCTAAGGCCAACACCTACGCACGACCCCAAACGGACGTTCATCTTGTTCAAATTTTGTTCATTTGGGGCGGCAAAACGGACATGCGCGTACGCAAGCGGTCATCCGGCCGTAGGTGCGCCCAACCGGCCGCCGCATCCAAAATTTTGTCCGCTTTAGGACTTTCAAAATTTAGAGTAAACAGACATTGCAAATAATTTAAAAAACTAGAAATTTAAAACAAGATTGAAGTGCATTGTAGGTCGCCAAACTATTCCAAAGGTGCCACGTAGGTCCTCGAACTATGTGCTCAAAGTGCAATAAGTGTATCATCCAGGTCCAAAATCAATTCCAACACTAAAGTAATCCGATGACCTATAGTTTGCCTAGCATGACACACTTGTTGTACTTTGAGGACCTAGATGACGATTCTCATAGTTTGAGGACCTATGTGACACGCTTGAAATAGTTCAAGGACCTCCGATGCACTTCACTCCTAAAATAACATCCACAAAAGTCTCAAGGCCGCACATTCAAAGTGAACTTGAAATTAAAATGACATAAAACAACAAGATAAGTTCGTCGCCGCTCTGACCGTCATCCTTGGTGATGTCGATGTAGGGCAGTGGCTGCCACAGGTGGGAAGGTAGGAGGCACTCGCACCACCAGCAGCGTGGTGGAAACGGTGACCATGCCTTGGCTCCCACCTACGACGACGGCACAGAGACAAACTTCATCATGCATGGTATGGTCTCCGTCCACGACCATGACTGGCCACCAATGTGGGCTCCTCCTCCTGTACGTCCTCCTCCTTGACCACGGCGTCCAACTTCGGGATAGCGACGCTACTAGCTCGGAGAGGGCCATCATCTCTTGGAGGCCCTCACATTGGGCCTCGTTGTGGTACAGATGGAGTCCTCCATCACCCACCTCATGAGCTCATCCTCCTCCTGCTCAGTAGTCATCGGAGGGGGTGGTGGCGGGGACAGCGACCGCACACGCCCACACGATCGAGGCGGGTTGAGTGTGCGCGCACGGCTGGCAGAGCGTGAGGGAGTCCTGGATTGAGGGGTCCTCATGTGGCCGAATAACTTGTGGTGGGCCGACTGGTGGGCCGTGAAGATCATTGCTGAAGATCATCTCTCGTATCCAGATAGGTCTCCTGTGTGCGTATAATGGCAGGTTTTAGGTTCGGGTGTAATCTTTCCTTCCTCTGCAAGATGGTTATGTACAAACCCTAGGGCCCTCCGGCGCATATATAAACTAGAGGGTTTAGTCCTAAGAGGCTAGAGATAACAACATAATCATAGGCTAGACTTTTAGGGTTTGCCATTACGATCTTGAGGTAGATCAACTCTTGTAATCATATTCATCAAGATCAATCAAGCAAGAAGTAGGGTATTACCTCGATCGAGAGGGCCTGAACCTGGGTAAACATCGTGTCCCTAGTCTCCTGTTACCATCGATCCTCAGACGCATAGTTTGGGACCCCCTACCAGAGATCCGCCGGTTTTGACACCGACATTGGTGCTTTCATTGAGAGTTCCACTATGTCGTCGACCGAAGGACTGATGGATCGCTTCGTCAACAACGACGGCACTACTGCCAAGGGGACTTTTCCTCCTGGCCAGCTTTTTGTGTTTGGAGGCTTCACGCTCCGTGCCAACACAGAAGGCCACCTCGAGCAGGTTGAGGGCTACGCCCCTGGCCATCAGGTCAGGTTTGGAAGCTTCAACTACGTTGCTGATATCCGCGAAGACTTGATCTTCAACGGATTCGATCCCACGGCGATCTCTCCCTGCCACCACGACGAACATGACCTAAATCTATCATCGGACCACCTCCAGGGGATAGCACCTGTAACCGCTTTGGCCCAAGATCCGGAGCAGATCGCGCCACCCGAGGACGGGAAGCTCAACCTCGCCTCGGAAGCCGCAAACTCAGCGGCAGCCGCACAGAGACCCAACCCAGAGCGGGATATGTGTTACCGGAACTTCAGACTCGTCTCCGGCTACAGGTTCCGAACCATGTGCATCTGCGTCCTTCGAGCTTGATCAGGCGTCTATCGTCGAATTCAACTCCGCAGATATCTTCCGGCACTCACCCTTAGGCGATGTGCTAAAATCACTAAAATCCCTCTCCTTAGCTGGGGACACACAGCCGAATTATATCCAGTTTGAACTAGAGGCTGATGATGGAGAATTTCGCTTCCCACCCACCACCCACTTGGTAGCCACGGTCGAAGATCTAACCGATCTACTTGACTACGCTTCTGAAGAGTTCGAAGGGATGGACCTCGAAGCCGAAGCAGATCTAGACCAAAACCCTCCCGTAATCGGGCGATGGATGGCTACGTCCTCATACGACATGTATATGGTGGATACACCTAAGGAGAAGGAGGGCGACGGTGAAAATGACCCCACAAAGGATAAGCCTGTCGATGAACCTCCCAAGCATCGGCGTCGGAAGCGCCGAACTAAACCCCGTAAAGGGAATGATAGCAACACTGTCACTAACGACGGTGATAGTCTGGAGCAAGCCGATGACCCGGTGTCGGTGTACAAAAAGAGGGCACACTTTTTGTACCCCTATAACTGTGCACGGGCAGTCTGAGCCACGGGCACCACCACATCAAGCACAGTAGGGGAGGTGAGCCAAGGTAAGACCGAAGCTCGATGGAACTGGAGCAACGCCAAGAACAAGACCGCAGAGAGCAAAGGGACGAAGCGGCTTCCCCCGGCAAGATCCTTGCCGGGAGCCAGTTTTAGCAGCCCTGGCAAGACCCTTGCCGGGGCCGGCTCTGGCAGCCCCGGCAAGACCCTTGCCGCGGCAGCTCGCCCCACGCCTACGGAGCGGATCACCCTTGAGTCCACTGCCTCCATGGGGCAAGGATTCGGGAGATATCCCCGCGGTGGCATCAGATCTTTGTGAAGACATTCAAGGATAGATACACACACTAAGAGGACGACAACCCTTGGTGGGATCCTAGCCAAGGAGGACCACAAGGCCTCCGGCAAGCACCTTACCGGGGATGACAGCATGCACCGCGGCAAGGCCCTTGCCGAGGACGCCCGCAGGGCCACCGTCAGGCCCGCACCAACTGAGTTTCCACCGCCCATGCAGCTGCCGACCCAACCAGCTGGGCAGGCTCCTACGTGGCAACATGCAGATCTTCATGGAGACCCGCCGTTGCGCCACCTCAGCTGCCTGCCTGCCTATATGGCACCTCAGGCACCGCTGGCCAGCGCGCGTGTCAACACAAGGAGGAGCGGCGACGGAGAAGACGGACGTCTCCCCTCATCCCCGATAAAGCGAGGACACCTAAGCTAAGCGCATTAAATGCGCCTTGTCCTGTAATGCGAGGGATAACCTCGCATCACTGTACCCTTTCCACCTCCTGTGTGCCACTGTGGCAACCCCTTTTTCCTATAAAAGGAGGCCTGAGGCGACCAGGAGAAGGATTCGGCTTTTCAGAACTCCTCATGACTCTTTTGGAGCTCCTCACTAGCTGAAGAACACAAACATATAATCCACCAAAGTAGGAGTAGGGTTTTACGCATCTTTGCTGCCCGAACCTGGGTAAAGGAACCGTGTGCTGACTGTTAGATCCGCTCTTCTCTCAACCCCGCGCCCCACAACCGTAGTAGGGATTCTTGTGATCCCATAGGTGTCGATCCAAATACACCGACATCTTTGGTGTGCTAGGTAGGGGGCGTAGTTGTGAGAATCGGCTTTAGCAGTCAGTTTGACGCTTCTTCATCATCATGGCGCCCAAGAAGAAGACGACGGTGGCGGTTGGCCAGTCGGAGGCCGGACAGCCCGCCCCGACGCGGGCGAGCAGCGGACCGGTCGCGGAAAGGACCTGGGGCGCTGCTCGCGAACACCAACGCCGTCCCAGCAGCCTGAGTCTGGGAGGTGGCAATGTTTGTGCGCCTGGTAACGGGCCGCACACCACCAGTTCCAAAGATGGAGCCAGGCCCTCTGCGGGTGGCGCTGATACGTCCAAAACGTATCTATAATTTCTTCTTGCTCCATGCCTCTTTTGGGTGATATTGCTATGTTATTTATACACTTCCATACACTTTTGATCATATTTGGACTAACCTATTAACTCAGTGCACCCCAGTGCCAGTTTCTGTTTTCGGCTGTTTTTGTATTTCAGGTTTTTCACATTACGAGAACTGCCAGAAAAAATCCAGAAAAATTATATAAAAAATCAGCGTTCATGAAGCTTCCATGCGGCCAAAGTAGGGCCAGAGGGGACCCACAGGGGCTCCAGGCGGCCTGCCCATGCGGCCCCCCTGGCCGCGCCGGGGGGGCGCCTGGGTACCCCTGACCCCCTCTGATGCCCCCCTTTGGCATATATTTACACCGTGTCGCGGAAACCCTGATTCCAGACCCTTTTCTCCAGACGCGATTCCGATCTCCGCCGCCATCGCCATCAAGCTTCGGGGGACCAGAATTCCTGTGCCGGCACCCTACCGGGACGGGGAAGTGCCCCCGGATTCATCTCCATCGATGTTGCTTCCTCCCTCCATGATGCGGGAATAGTTCCTCCTCGGGGCTGAGGTTCTTACCAGTAGCTATGTGGTCAATTCTCTCTCCCATGATGTGATCTTCGTTGTGATCATAGGCTATGTTAATCTAGGGTGATCCCATGATATTTCCCCTTCCTCTATGTATTGGATTGATGTACTCACTTGTCTTTATCTAGTATAATCCCCGAGACCAAGGTGACAGCGGTCTATTGGACATGGATTAGAAAAGTATTTTCATGAGTGATTTCCTCTCTTGTGTGTTGATTGAAGATTGAGAGTCTCTTGGTGCTTGTCTTTTACTATCCTTTAGATATGTTGTGGTGATTGTGGGACTCTCTTTGGATGGCCGCGGTGACATTGGGAAATCCTTAGATTGAGAACTACGAACTTTGAGGTGTGCTTTTGTAGCCCTACATAATTCTCGTCCTCTCTTGACCACAAAGGAATGACCTCCGAGTGTGTCCCCGTTGCATGTTTTATGGGAAATATCATGTGATTCGATTATGTTAATATTGTTGGGAGTTGCCACTAGTGAAAGTATGAACCCTAGGCCTTGTTTCCACCATTGCAATACCATTTGTGCTCACGTTTACCACTTGTTTGCTTGCTGCACTTTTTATTACAGATTTATATTACTTTGCTTTGCCACTCCTATCATCCATATCACTTGCCATTTAACATCTCTTCGCCGAACTAGTGCACCTATACAACTCCTAGTGGTATTAGGTGTGTTGGGGGACACAAGAGACTTCTTGTATCTTAGTTGCAGGGTTGCTTGAGAGAGACCATCTTCAACCTCTACTTCCCTGAGTTCGATAAACCTTAGGTCATCCACTTGAGGGAAATTGATGCTGTCCTACAAACCTCTGCGCTTGGACGCCCAACATAGTCTACAGGAGTAGAAGCGTGCGTAGACATCAAGCTTTTTCTGGCGCCGTTGCCGGGGAGGTGAGCGCTTGAAGGTATATCTTTAGATCTTGCAATTAAATCTTTTTGTTTCTTGTTTTTATTTCACTAGTTATGCTTATGGACAACCTTGTTATTGGATCGTTGCTTGCGGGAAGACGCCCCACACCTGTGGTGGTGTCGGGGGAAACTGTCCGCCACGAACACCTATGGGACCGGAGCCCCTTGTCTGTGCGGTACGAGGGCGGAGGGAGCACAAAGAGCAGATCGAGGCAGACGCGCGGGCAGTTTTTACCCAGGTTCGGGCCGCACGGATGCGTAAAACCCTACTCCTGCTTGGTTGTGTATTGAGTTGAGCGCTCGGGAGCTTGAAGAAGCAGCTACACCGTGCGTGAGAGTAATCTAGGTTTCGAACCCCCTCCACGTTGTGCATGGGCCTCCTTTTATAGTGCAAGGGGTCACCGACAGGTGTCAACGTAGGAGAAAGGGGTAAAAGAGTAAAAGAGGTGGTAGTTGTAATAGTGCGGGAACAGTGGAGCTACAGTACATAACAGTGGTCTATACCTACTTTAACAGTGGGGGACAAGGGCATTTAATGCCCGTCGCCGTCGACCCCAAAAGCTCCCGCCTTAGCGTCTCCGTCCGCCACGGCGACGGATTTATCGCCGTGGTGTGCCACCGTGTACCCCAGGCTGCACAGCCATCCGCCACGCGTCCCTGGTTAGACCTCAGGGCGACGCGTGGGCCGATGAGCTGGAGCGCGGGCACACAGCGTGGCCTTCCCGGCAAGCGCCTCGCCGGGGCCTTGATCTTGCCGGGCCCGGGAACTTGCCGCTCCCCGGGCCCCTTGCCGGGGCGCGCATAGCGCCGAGGCAACGCCTTCTAATCTTCCTGGCAAGCTCCTCTTGCCAGGGTCTTGTGTTAGTGGAACAGCTTTGAGCCTGGTACGGCCTTCCCGGCAAGCTCCTCTTGCCGGGGTCTCGATCTTCTGTTTTGTATACTTTGTTTTTGAATGGTTTAATAGGAGGCAGGGAGGTCTCCGGCGAGCACGCAGTAAACTTTGCCGCGGGAAGCTGCAACTGCCCGTGCACAAGTTGGGGTACTAGGGTACCCCTACCTTAGTACACCGACAGGTGGTTGCTCCTCCCCCTATTGAAATTGTGCCCTATAAAATACCAGCTGGTATTATCGATTATGTTTTGGCTGATCGTTATGCAGGAGACAGACATCCCGGTGAACACTTGCTATATCTGTCACAACTATGTTCATTATTTAAGCTTGCAGGTGTATCAAGGGAGTTTGTCATGAGGAAATTATTTGCCTTGTCACTGAAAGGAAAATCATTGGAATGGTATAGGCTACTAAATGACTCTCACCTGCTGGAGTGGGAAGAGATCCAGTCTCTCTTTTACTCCAAGTTTTATCCTCTTCATGAAGTCCATGAGAATAGGAGTTATGTTTATAATTTTTATCCTCATGACGGAGAGAGCATAGCTCAAGCTTGGGGGAGACTGGAAACGTTAATGCTAAAATGTCCTAACCATGGGCTCCCCAAAGATATGATTATTACTAATTTCTATGCGAGGCTTTCTCGGCAGGATAAAGATTTGCTCGACGCTTCCTCTATGGGTTCTTTCACAAACAAAAAGATTGATGCTAAACGGGAACTCCTTGAAAGAATTCAACGCAACACTGAAGATTGGGAGATCGACAAAGGTAAAGAGCCAGGTATAATTTATGAGTATGATTGCATTAAGTCCTTTGTTGAAACTACAAGTTTTAATAAGTTTAGTGCTAAGTTTGGGCTTGATTCTCAACTCCTTGTTGATTTCCTCAAATCTTTTGCTTCACATCTTAATATGCCTAAGGAGGATTGGATCAAGTATCATAAACCGTTTAAAGAGACTTGCAAAGAAAATGAAATTGTTCATGATGATTGCAACATGCATGATCCAATTCCTAAAAATGAAGTTTTATATAAGCATGTTAATTTTTGTGGAGTGGATAGACCTTGTGAAAGGCCTATGATTGAAGAAGAGAAGTATTGTAAGCAACATAAGCATGAAAGAACGATCACTTGGGTCAGAGATTTAAATGAAATTGCTAGAGAATTGTGTGACCTTTATCCTTTTACTTATGAACTTTGCCGTATAGAGGGTCACTTTAATTTTCAATGCATGAACTTTCAAAACAGAACTGTTAACCGGTTGTGTGATAACATGATCACCTCTGATCTTTATGATGAGCTTATGTTATTTTTGATGTGTGAAGAGTTATCAGAAAAGACTTCATGGCTAGATGTTAATGCCATAGGAATAAAAAACACTTTGCAAAATTGCCATCTCTATTGTGTTGTTAATTGCCATGAAAATGATTACATAGGTAAGATTATAAAGGAGGGAACTTTACCAAAGTATAAAAATGTCTCTTATATTTCTGCTAATAAAAAGGAGAGTTTCTCCCAAGTTTCCCCTATTGTTTCTAATGATAAACCAGGATATGTGGAGAAGCTTCATCTCCAACCACTCCCTCCTAAGGTTAAGAAGAAGAAAAAGAAGAGGAGGAGGAAGAGGAGCAAGAAAGAAGAAGAATGGGTATCAACCTGGCCTGAGCATATTCCTCCCATCAACTTTTATCCTAACGATTGTAAGTTTAAAGAAGAAGGTGAAGTTTATTGCCTTAATTATCATCTTGATGATACGTCCGTAGGTACTATTGAAGATGATTTTGATTATGATATGCATGTTACTTATTGTGATTGGGAAAATGATGATAATGCTACTTATGATCTTGAAAATCTTTTTGGTACCAACTCTGAAAGTGATGATATGGGAAACTCTAAGCTTGGGGATGATAGGATTGCAAATCCTTTACCCACTAGTGATGTGATAATTGATAATTCTTTTGCTAGTAAGAATAAAGACAACATGATTACAAATATAGTTGCTAGCAATGATAATGCTCTTCTCTACTATGATGATGTCATAACTCCAATCTATAGTGATTATAAAGGTACCTATGACATAAGGATAAATTATCCTTATGAAACTTGTCATAATCATGGAGGGAATTACTCCCTTGTTGAACACCACCCTCCTAATACACAATTAATCTATAGTGTTCAAGTTGTTTATGATAGTCCTACTCCCACTATTACCAATGAGAAAGATTATGCTTATGTGGAGAGTAAGAGTACCTTTTTGCATGTGGATCATGGTAACAATGCTTTATGTGATGCTTATATTGTTGAGTTCATCCATGATGCCACTGAAATTTATAATGAGAGAGGGAGACTTAGTTCAAAATATCTTAATAATAAGAAGTTTCCTCTCTTTATGGTGAATATTTTGAAGTTAAGCTTGTTTTGCCTTCCTATGCTAGTTGCTTTGTGCTTCAATGAATTATTCTATTGCAATATTCCTATGCATAGGAAGCATGTTAGGCTTAAATGTGTTTGGTATTTGCTTCTTGATGCTCTCTTTTGTTCTTCAGGTCTTCTTCCTACGAGAGCATCATTAAAGTCTTAAGCCTATCTTTATGGCTATAAAGAAAGAGCTCTAGGGAGACAACCCTTGTTATGTTTACTTTCAGTTTTAGTGGTCTTGATGTTTGTTACTACTGTAGCAACATCATTGTATCTTTATTTTTCAGCTTTGTGCCAAGTTTAGCCTCTGATTGCAAGAAAGTTCAAAAGTTGTGACGTGCTGTCCAGGAAACAGATTCTGTCCTTGGATAGAAAAATTCGTATAAAATCACCATATCATCTTTTTGGTCTGAATTTTTTCGACAGCGTGCTCTATATAATTTTCTTTCGTGCGTCTGTTTTGAGTTTTTTGATTAGAGTTGCAGAAGTGCCCCGGAAAAATCATTTACTACCTGCTGTTCTGTTTTTCACAGATTCTGTCCTGTTTTGCCTTTCCTTCATTTTGCAAACCTAGAGCTTGCTTTTTCTTTGCAAAAACCTTTTGGCAATCTTGAGAAACAGTAGAACTTCAAGAATATATTTATTTCCAGCAAGGAAAAATTATTTTATTATGGGTACTAACCTCGCTAATCAGATTATGATGAGTTATGTATGAAGGGAGTTTTCAAGTGTGCGAGGGAAGATGATAAAAAGATTTAGGAGTGTCAAACGCTCAATCTTGGGGATGCCCCCATGCACCCCCTAAGAAATATTCAAGGAGACTCAAGCGTCTAAGCTTGGGGATGCCCCAGTGCATCCCCTTCTCCATCAACATTATCAGTTCGTCCTTCGTTCCACTATATTTTAATCACTTCATGTGTTATGTGCTATGCTTGGAGCGCATGTTTTAGTTTTCCTTTTAGTTTTCTTTAGCTTTTCATAACGAGTCGGAACTCAGCTTTCTTTATGTGGGAGAGAAACACGCTCCACTTCTACCTAGAACATAACATAGAATTTGCATGTCTATCTTTGCTGTGTGTGTTCTTTGTCTTTTAATAGCTACTATCATGCTTAGCTCTTAACTTTCATGCTTATCTTTTTAAAGAGCTTTTGTTTAGTTGGTTGCTTGAACTCTGTTTAGTTATCATGTTTATCTTATTAAGAGAGTTTGCTTCCGTTGCATTGGTTGATATGTCTATGATAAAGATGCTACGTGCATAATGGCGCTTAGTAGTTCATGTTTTCTTATGGTTAGTCTCAAATAGCTGGGGGGTTCCCAATGTGTTATTGGAGTACCAACATGATTTGTTTGCCTATGATGTGGTATGGTTTAGTAATATCTTCCTTCAAAGAATTTATTTTGATTGCCTTGGCGTATGCTCACGCATATTTAAGACTGTAAAGAAAGTCTGTCAAGCCTTGATGATCTTTTGTTTCTGAGTAGCGATATAACTTCCATGCCTGATTCAATGTTGCTTTGTCGCTCTGCATGATTATGACCGTCATTGTTCTCTTAGTTGGTTGCTCCCAATCTTTTGCTAACCTTCGCCTGTACTAAGCGGACTGACTGCTTGTGCATCCACATCCTTTTAATCCAGTTATGCCATATGAGTCCACCATATATTCCTACATGGTATTTACCTGCCATTCCTAACGGAGACTTGCATGTACCATCTCGAAATTATTCAAAGAAAAAGCATTCCTATTTTGTGCCTCTGTTTTAAGTTCATGAGGAAGTAGTAGTTAATTCATGATCTTTTTAAGTTGGACAAGCTTCACCCCGGGATTGCATGTATAATGTGCAAACCCATAATACGAGAAGCAACTGGCATTGAGTGCGCCCGGCACAAAAAGATAATATAACAAACAAACCCTCCTTCACGCTTTGTTCATGAGAAATCAGAAAACTTTGGCAGTGATAAACAAAGGAGATTAAGAGGATGTGATCGTCCTCATTCGGGAGCAGTTCCTCGAAACTTGTCCATCTCAAGAAGTGATTGAGTTGTGTGCTAGCATTCGTTGACGAAACATGCATGATCTAAAAAAATTATTACCTCTGTTTTAAAACCAAGAGCTCTGGTACATGTTTTGTTTTTGTTTCCGACTACGGGTTTTCAACCTTGCCAACAAAAGCCACGGTCCGAGAGTCTCCACCTTCTTTTAAAAGCACCAACTACTGAGAGCATGATTGTCATTCTGAGTGTAATGTGCATTGTCCCAAAGTAGCATTGTCTTTTGCATGATTGTGATATCGTTTATTTTGAAATCATTGTATCTAGTCATCACTTAAACCTTGGAGGTGCCCCTGCATTTATGTTTTGCTTCACTAAAGGGGGCAAGCTAGATATCACTTTATCATATTTGCACATCATGTTCATTAAAAATCTATTTGATGTTTCAATATCATATTGTAAAACTTTCAGTTCTTTGTGATTTTCTCATGAGGCAACTTAATTACTATAGATTCATTGTCTCAGTAAGCTTTTGTCATATGACTATGAAAAAGTCCTATATGGTTAATAGCATGTGTCGGGGGAAACTGTCCACCACGAACACCTATGGGACCGGAGCCCCTTCTACGTTGCGGTAAGGGAGCGGAGGGAGCACGGAGAGCAGATCGAGGAACACACGCGGGCAGTTTTACCCAGGTTCGGGCCGCGCGGACGCGTAAAACCCTACTCCTGCCTTAGGTTGTATTGAGTTCTTGAGCTCGGGAGCTTGAAGAGCTATAGTACTAGCTACACCGAGCGAGAGAGTTGTCTAGGTTTCGAACCCTTTCTACGTTGTGCATGGGCCTCCTTTTATAGCTCAAGGGGTCACCGACAGGTGTCAACGTAGACGAGGGTAAAAGTGTAATTTTGGTGGTAGTTGTAACAGTGCATGAATAGTGCATGAACAGTGGTCTTCACCTAACCTTGACAGTGGGGGACAAGGGCATTAAATGCCCGTCGCCGTCGACCCCAAAAGCGCCCGTCCATGCTTCTCCGTTCGCCACGGCGGTAGCCTCGTCACCGTGGCCTGCCACCGTGTCCCCCAGGCTACACAGCCATCCGCCACGCGTCCCTGGAAGGGCCCCAGGGCGACGCGTGGGCCGATGAGCTGGAGCGCGGGCACACAGCGCAGGCTTCCCCGGCAAGCATCTTGCTGGGGTCTTGATCTTGCCGGGCCCGGAAGCTTGTCGCTCCCCGGGTCCTGCCGGGGCGCAGGGTGCGCCGAGGCATCTTTTGAGATACGCATTCCTTGGCTTTCCTGTCAAGCTCCTCTTGCCAGGGTCTTGCGTTTAAGTGATAATCTTGAGCCTGGTGCGGCCTTCCCGGCAAGCTCCTCTTGCCGGGGTCTTGACTTTCTGTCTTGTATACTTTGTTTTTGAATGGCTTCATAAGGACCAAAAAAGGTTTCCGGCGAGCACGCGGTAAACCCTGCCGGGGGAAGCTGCTACTGCCCGTGCACAAGTTGGGGTACTAAGGTACCCCTATCTTAGTACACCGACAGGAGCCCCCGGGCCTGGGCCACACACGGTGCCGAGCGCTGTTGGGCCAGGCCCAAGACAGTGCACGGGCACGCACGGCCCACGACAAGCCGTATCCCCTTCCGTATCCGCCGCATCCCTCCCTAACGGCACGCGTCGATTGCGGCGTCGTGGGAGAGATCGTGGCCTTGTTCTTTAATGGGAAATGCGGAACGTCCCCCACTTCCCCCTTAAAAGCAGAGGAAACAGGGGCAGTTCCCCTCCTTCGTCTTCATTGCGCCTGTCTTCCCCAAAAACCTCCGCTGCTTCTTGCCTCCGCCCCTCCTCCGCCGTCTTCCGCATCCGCGGCGCCGTCGAGCTCCTCGCCTCTTCCCTCGCCGCCTCCGCCATGGCTCCGAAGAGCGACAAGGCGAAAAGCGACAAGGCCAAGACCGACAAGGCCAAGAAGGAGAAGTCCGAGCAGGCGGCGAAGCTGGCCGCCCTGCGGAAGAGGAGCGTGGTCTTCGCGCCGAGGCTTGGCGCGAGGGAGCTGCGGAACAAATACTATCTGTTCTGGGCGAGGGAGACCAAAGCTCATCCCCGCACCAGAGCCTTCCCCGCCGTCGCCAAAGATATGTTCCCCGGCGGGTACTTCTTCTTCGCTGCATTTTTCCACTGTGGTCTGTGCCCTCCGTACTCGGAGTTCTTTTGTGATATCATGAACACATATGGCCTCCACCTCCTAGATTTCACCCCCAACGCCATCCTTACGATGGCCGTTTTCGCACATCTGTGCGAAAACTATGTTGGGGTTCATCCCAATGTAGCTCTTTTCCGCCATTTCTTTATGCCTAGAGTAGAGGCTGGCGCTCCCCTCTCCGGCGGCATCTCCTGGATCTTCAGGCTGAATAAGAAGGATTCATACCTGAAGGGAGAGCTCCGCGGCAAGTGGGAAGAATGGAGGGCCGATTGGTGCTGGGTGGTGGAGGAGAAGCCGGAGCCCTTCACTGCGCCGCGCACGACTGCAATAGTGCGCGGCAGGGATTGGAGCGAATTGGCCCCGGAAGACAACAAGCTTAGCATCGCCCTTGTCAGGATTATTCATCTCCGGGTAGCCAATCTGACCATCGGAGAGGTTGGGGCAGATTTCCTCCGCCGCCGCATCGCCCCTTTACAAGAAAGGAAAAGGGCTGCCTGGGAATTCGGCAATGCGGCGGATATCATGAGGCTGCGCCCTGGATTAAACTATAACTTCACTGCTCTGGAATTGAAGGGGATGGTCCGAGAGCTCTTCAGGCATGACCCGGCCCACCCGGAGTGGTTCAAACCTCCCCGGGGAGTGGTGCCGCTATGCAACAGCACTGCCCGGGATTCCTTGCGCGCGATGATGCCGGCGTGCGATTCCCATGGCGTCGTCCCCACCTGGATCGAGCCTCCGCCGGATACCGTGCTAAGCTTTTTCGACAACTTGGTCGAGACGCCCAAGAACGCCGAGGAGAACAAGGGCCTCACCCGGGCCACTACGGCAAGGGATATAGCCTACATCGCCTCCAGGATGGAGGAGGCCGCCGTCGCGGCAGCCGCGGGTGACTTTGGATACACCGTGGACGAGGCACAGGCCGCGGACGAGGTGAGCCAAGCAGAGGAGGCGGAGATCCTCAGGCTGCTCAAGCTTCCGCCCGAAGAGTTTGCCGGGGTGCCATCTGTGCAGTTTGCCGGGACGAGCGAAGTCGCCGGGGGGAGCGAGGTCGCCGGAGGGAGCGAGGCCGCTAAGCATGGTGCTGGGTCCAGCGGTCCTGTCGGGGAGGAGGAGGACGCCGGAGCTGACGAAGACTCCGGTGGATCTCTGGGACTTGATGACGACGCCTCCTCGTCCTCAGAGAACTCCCCGCCTCCGGCAAGTCCCAAACAACAACCGAGGAAGCGCCTCCGCAAGGCGGCTGAGGCGGCGAGGCCACAGGCGCCTCGACAGCAGCCGGTGCGCCGGGCGACGCGTGCCACCAGGACGAGCGAAGTCGTCAAGGAGACACCCCGTGCCCGTGCGCCAAGCGGGGGAGGATCTTCCCGGAGCGGAACGGGTGCTCCATCTGCACCTCGGTCCTCGGCGGCGATGGGAGCTGGGTCTTCGCAGCCCACAGCCCCCGAGACCGCCAAGCGACCGAGGGAGCCTTCTCCTCCAGCTCCTCGCGCGGGAGCGAACCAGGCGGAGTTCGACTTCTCCGCCCTCAGCTCCGACGACGAGGAAGAGGAGTGAGTGCTTGTACTTCTTTTAGTTTCTTCGATTTTGTCTTGATTTTCCTTGTTGATTCTGATCTTGTTTTTGTTTTGCTCTCAGGACCCTGACCCAGCGGATGGCGAAGAGGGCCAAGATCCCTGTGGTTGAGGTTGAAGACGACTCGCCCGTCGCGGCGATCGGGGACATGCCAGCGGCAAGCTTGCCGGATCAACCCGCTGCTCCGAGGAGCAGCCCCCAGCGCAGCCCCCAGCGTAAGTCTGGTATTTGTCTTTCTGCTTGGCGGGCGCGCTTGCGGTTATCGCTCGTACTGATATTTTGTTGTCTTGTTTGTCTTGTGCAGAAGTGGAGCCGCAGCCGCAGGAGCAACCGGAGGTCACCCCCGAAGAGCTGCCTGTTCCACCCTCCCCGCCAAGGGTGAACTCCCCGGCGAGGGAGGACGCTCCGCCGAGGACGGGCACCCCGCCAAGGGCGGGCACCCCGCCAAGGGCGAGCAGCCCGACAAGGGTGAGCACCCCGCCAAGAGAGGGCGCGGGCGGCCCTCCGCCAGCAGGGGCCACCACTCCGCCGCCAAGGGTGGATTCCCCGGCGAGGGAGCCTGTCGTCGAAGAAGTCCGCGAAGGTAAATCCTTGTAGCTTTTCCTTCTTGAACTTGTCTTTTTGGATATTTGCTTGACTTTTTCTTTTCTTTTTCTTCTGCTAGATCCTCCTGCCCCAGAGCGGATGGAGACGGAGGCCACCGTTGAGGAGGAGGTGCACGGCGACGGCGGCAACGCCACTGCCGCTGAGGGCATGGCTGGAGCCGACGAGCCTGCCGCTGAAGAGACCGTCCCGCCCGCAGACGCCGCGGCTGGGGAAGGGACCGGCGACCACACTGCTGGCCCGGAGGCAGCAGGAGCGTCTAGCGCTGCACCGGCCACCGATCCTTCCGCCTCTGCGGCTGGGCAGGGCGTCTACCTGGAGGCCCCCAACGGGGTTTTCATACAAGTCCCGTGGGGGTCCTCGTCTCGAGCCCCCGTGGAGGGAGAGACCTTTGACGGAGAGGTCCTCGCCTCCGCGGGGTTGAAGGTTGTTGAAGTGCCTGGCGGCAGCGACGAGCCCGAAGAGGAGAACCTCCTTCGCCGGCTTCTGGCTCTGTACCGGGCCAGGCAGACGAAGCTAGAATCTCGGGAAGCTCTCACCGCCAAGGCTGGAGCTGACTTGGAGAAGCGCGCCGCGAAGCTCCGCGCCGCCAACCAGGCGGCCCTCCGCAACTTGGCGGAGGAGCGCGAAGGGCTTGCCGAGGAGCAGCAAGCATTCCTCCTTGAGAAAGCTGAGGCCGAGGAGCAGCAGCGACTGGCCGCGAGGAGCTGTCCCGGCGAGAAGGAGCGCTCAACCAGCGGAAGGTCGACCTCGATGCCCACGAGGACGACCTCATCGCCCGGGAGCAGGCCATTGGTGGGGCCCTGAAGGAGGCGAAGGCCGCCGCAGCCGCCGCGGAGACCGCCAAGAAGGACCTGGAGGCCAAGGTGGAGCAGCTGGAGCGGTACCTGAAGGCTAGTGCGGACAGAATCACCGCGCTCAATGTGGAGCGGGAGAAAGACGCCCACACCAACTCTGACTTGCAGGTACGTCTCTCCAAGAAGGGCGACGAGCTTACTGCCGCCAAGGATTCCATTGCTGACTTAGAGTTGAATGTCTCCACTCTGACTGATTCGCTCGACGCCGCCCGGGACCGCGAGACGAAGCTGAAGGACGAGCTCCGCAAGGAGCGGAACTTGGTGGAGAGCGCCGCCGTCTCAGCAAACAACTTCAACCGGGCGGTGGAGCAGTGGACTGACGATCTGGTCACCTCCGCTGCCAATATTGACAAGGAGATGGTGGCACTGAGGGCGGAGCACCTCGCGTACTCCCCGGACGAGAATCTCCCCCACAGCGCCAAGTTAAGTCTATTCTTCAGGGGAATAGCGCCGGCACTTGCGCGGTTGCAGGAGAAGATCCCCGCGCAGCTGGCCGATGAGGCGCGTCGGCTCTGCATGGGCACCTTGGAGCGTGTCTTGACGAAGATCGTCTACCGCAACCCCGGCATCAACCTCGTCAACGTCCTCCGCACCTTGCCGGCCGAAGCTGATCAGGAGGCGTTGAAGGCCCAGGTTGCCCACATCGTCGCCAAGGTGAACAAGATCACAAGGCGTGAAGGCGACCGCGTAGATTAGATCTCTTTCTTTTTGTTTCCCTTGCCGCTGCAAGGCATGTTATTGGACAAGAATCTATTAGTATCGCGGCAAGCTATCTTTGTAATATACAATCTTATTTCGAGTTATCATTGCGGTGTTATCTTCCTTGCTTTTGATCCTTCACTTTGTATGCTTTTTACCCTACGCTTTTAGGGAACTTGCCAGCAAGGGGCCCTTGCCGCGAGCGCTGAGTGCTGGACTCTTAGCAGCCTGCTGGGAAAAGACCTTGTCGGCAAGCAACCTTGCCGCAGCTAGTCGCAGCACACTTAGACTGCTGAACGAACTCAAGAACGAAGTAAGGGCGCGACACTTGTCGCAGCTCACTTAAGCCGTTGAGCGTGCTCGAAACAGAGTAAGGGCGCGGCTAGCCACGGGTAGGTTCCTCCGCGCACAGGTTTTCCATACAAAGTGTGGTTGTTCAAGGAAGACAACTAGAAATTTTTTAAAAATTTGAATGCTCAAACTTTGATAACTTAGCTTTCATAGATTGTTTGCTTTCGGCAAGTCTTCTCTTTCTTGAACTGCACTTGGTTCACCCACCCTTCATCTCCTTCCCCCCCGGCAAACTTGTGCGCGAGGAATATCCTTTCTGCTTAAGAGGGAAGAAAAAGAGGAGGAAAAACAAGTATAGAGCTTCACGGCCCGTTAGTGCTTACCGGCGATGTGCGTTGCACAAGGTGCCAAACGATGCATGCAAATAACAAAGAAAAGCATGGAAATGGAAAATAGTGTGAAACGCAAAAGCTTTACTGATGCACGGGATCTGCGCCCGGCTTTGTACAAAGGTTTACATGCAACAGCGGCAAGACTCGTACAAAAGGTGGTTGCCGGAGCGGATCACGGCAACCGCGCCTTATGGGTGAAACTTGCGAAGATGCTCTATGTTCCAGGAATTGCTCACCGGTAAGCCTTCTTCGGTCTCAAGGCGGACAGCTCCGGGCCTTGTGACTTGTCTCACCCGATAAGGGCCTTCCCACTTCGGCGTCAACTTGTTGGAATTCTTGGCGGACTGAAAACGCCGAAGAACAAGGTCGCCTTCCTCGAGACTCCTGGCCTTGACCTTGCGGCTATGATAGCGACGCAAGGCTTGCTGGTATCGAGCAGCTCGTACAGCAGCCTGGAGACGTTCCTCCTCAAGGAGCAATGCATCATCTTGTCGCAGTTGCTCTTGCTCGAGCTCATCATAAGCGAGCACTCGAGGAGATCCGTATACGAGTTCCGTGCGGAGAACTGCCTCTGCTCCATAGACAAGAGCAAAGGGTGTCTGTCCGGTGGCTCGATTTGGTGTTGTCCTGATTGACCAAAGAGCCGCCGGCAACTCCTCTATCCAGTTTCTTTCACACTTGCGCAGCCTGTCGAAGGTTCTTGTCTTGAGCCCGCGCATCACTTCAGCATTGGCCCTCTCCGCTTGACCATTGCTCCTCGGGTGAGCAACAGAAGCGAAGCAGACCTTGGCGCCAAGGTCTTGGACGTACTGCATGAAGGTGCGGCTTGTGAACTGTGTGTCGTTGTCGGTGATGATCCTGTTAGGGATTCCGAAACGGCAAACAATCGCCCTGAAGAACCTGACTGCTGACTGTGCTGTCACCTTTCTCACCGGTTCCACTTCTGGCCACTTTGTGAACTTGTCGATTGCTACGTACAAGTACTCAAAGCCCCCGACTGCGCGGGGAAAGGGGCCGAGGATATCGAGCCCCCAGACCGAGAAGGGCCAGGACAAAGGAATCGTCTGGAGAGCTTGAGCTGGCTGGTGGATTTGCTTGGCATGGAACTGGCACGCTTCACACTTGGTTACTTGTGCAGTTGCATCTTGGAGGGCTTCTTGCCAGAAGAACCCTTGCCGGAACGCCTTCCCGGCAAGTGCCCTTGCGCCAATGTGGTGGCCACATATGCCTCCATGTATCTCTGCCAACAGCTTCTGTCCATCTTCTCTGGAAATGCACTTCAACCTGACACCGTTGAGTCTTCTTCTGTGCAGTTCGTTGTCAACGAACTGGTACATACTTGACTGTCTGGTTATTTTCTCTATCTCTTCTGGCTCATCGGGAAGTTCTCCAGTTTGCAGAAAACGGACGATCTACTGTGCCCATTCCGGAGCCCGAGGCTCAACGGCAAGGACTAAAGGCATGAGGGCTGCTGCGGGAACCCCAGCTTCTACGGCAAGAACCTCCGGCTCTGCCGGAGCTGATGGTCCCCCGACAAGCCTGCCGGGGCAAGGCTCGTCGGGAACGCTTGCTTCAACTGTACAGACCCTTGGATCTGCAGGAGCAAACTGTTCCTCAGCATTTGGACTGTTGATCTTGGGGACCTTGGCGGCGGCTTCTGGAAGGTCCGCCGGCAAGTAGTCGCCGGAGACCAACTTTCTCTTCTTGTTCTGCCCAACTGATGGTGTAACGGATGGTTGAGTCAACTTGAGCAGGAAGGTCCCTGGTTCCACAGGTAACTTCATTGCAGCACACTTTGAAAGGCCATCTGCAATATCGTTCTGAGCTCTTGGGACGTGCTCCATTTGCAGCCCTTCAAAGTGCTCTTCAAGCTTCCTCACTTCATCAACATAAGCTTCCATCAAGGGGCTCTGATAACTCTTACTCACTTGTCGGACCACCAACTGCGAATCTCCCCGCACAATCAACTTCCTGATCCCAAGCTCGGCTGCCATTCTGAGGCCGGCAAGCAACCCTTCATACTCAGCAGTATTGTTTGTCGCTTGTTCCCTGGGAAAATGCATCTGGATAACATACTTGAGGTGCTCTCCGGTGGGCGCTATGAGTACCACGCCGGCACCAGCGCCTTGCAGCGAGAAAGCACCATCAAAGTACATCATCCATTCTTTGCTTGCTTCTTGGACGGGGATGCTTGTCTCTGGAACTTCTTCATCCGGCGTTGGGGTCCATTCTGCTATGAATTCTTCCAAAGCTCTGCTCTGTATGGTTGAAGTACTTTCAAACTTGAGACCTAAGCTTGACAGTTCCAGTGCCCACTCGACGATCCTGCCCGTTGCCTCTGGATTTTGCAATATCCTCTTTAACGGAAAGCGAGTGACCACTGTTATCTCGTGTGCTTGAAAGTAATGGCGCAACTTCCTTGAGGCCATGAGGAGGCCGAATAGCAACTTCTGCACCCCAGAGTATCTTGATCTAGCCCCCTGCAAGAGGGAACTTACGAAATACACTGGGCGCTGCACCATCTTCCTTCGCACCTCACCTTGCTCCTGCGCAGACTTGTCCTTGTCGGGGCCAGAGCTTGTCGGTGGAGCCCCCTGCTTCTCGCTGGATTCACTTGCCGGGGATGTGGGTTCCTCATCTGCCTCCCTCTCCGCTACTAACGCAGCACTAACCACTTGATTGGTTGCCGCTAGGTACAGCAGCAACTTCTCTTGTGGTCTAGGTGCGACAAGTATTGGAGTAGAGGACAGGTATCCTTTCAAGTCTTGCAGCGCTGCTTCCGCTTCCGGAGTCCATTTCATAGGACCAGCCTTTTTCAAGATTTTGAAGAAAGGCAGGGCGCGTTCTGCAGACTTTGAAATGAACCTGCTGAGGGCAGCCACACAACCGGCAAGTCTTCTTACGTCCTTGACGCGCTTCGGGGCTTCAATCTGCTCGATGGCTTTTATCTTGTCGGGATTGGCTTCAATCCCCCTCTGGGACACAAAGAACCCGAGAAGCTTGCCGGAGGGGACTCCGAAGACGCACTTCTCGGGGTTCAACTTGAGCTGAATCTTGCGCAGGTTCTCAAAGGTTTCCTCTAAGTCTTGGATCAGGGTATCCTTGCTCTTGCTCTTGACCACTATGTCATCCATGTAGGCTTCTACATTTCTGTGGATCTGTGGCTCAAAAGCAGTGTGCACCACCCTTGCAAATGTTGAGCCTGCATTCTTCAATCCAAAGTGCATGCGTATGAAGCAATATGTGCCACATGGAGTAATGAATGCAGTCTTCTCTTCATCTTCCTTGGCCATGAAAATCTGGTGGTAACCTGAGTACGCATCAAGGAAGGAAAGCAGCTCACATCCAGCGGTGGAGTCAACAATCTGGTCGATACGCGGCAAGGGAAATGGATCTTTGGGACATGCTTTATTCACATCAGTGAAGTCTATACAAAGCCTCCATTTTCCATTAGCCTTGCGTACGACAACTGGATTGGCCAACCACGTAGGATGGATCACGCCTCTAACCAGTCCTGCTGCTTCTAGCTTCTTTATCTCTTCGGCGATGAATTCTTGGCGCTCCACGGCTTGCTTTCTGACCTTCTGCTTGATGGGCCGCGCATGAGGACAAACAGCAAGCTTGTGCTCAATTACCTTCCTGGGAATGCCGGGGATGTCAGATGGTTGCCATGCAAACACATCGACATTCGCCCGCAGGAAGGCAACGAGCGCGCTTTCCTATTTGTTGTCGAGTGTAGCGCTGATGGTGAAAGTACCACCAGTGCCGTCCTCCTTGGCGGGCACCTTCTTGGTTGCCGGTGGAGCTGCCATTCCTTTCTTGCACTTGCCGATGGAGCTCGATGGAGCGTCCTCGACGGCAGCGCAGCACTCCGAGGAGGTGCGTTTGCCGGAGTGGGCCCCAGAGCTCTTGCCGGACTTGGTCTTGGTCTTTTCCCCGGGAGCTTCAGCGGCAAGTGTGTTGCTTTCTGCTGCGGCTGCTGCGTCCCGGTAGATCTTGTCGGCGCAGATAAGCGCGTCCTTCTTGTCGCTAGGGACAGAGATGACGCTTATCGGCCCCGGCATCTTGAGTACGTTGTAGGCATAGTGGGAAGCTGCCATGAACTTGGCGAGGGCAGGACGTCCAAGTATCCCATTGTACGACAATGGGATATCGGCAACATCAAACGTGATCCTCTCCGTCCTGAAGTTAAGCTCCCTGCCAAAGGTCACTGGCAGAGTAATCTTTCCCTTCGGCTTGCTCCTTCCCGGGTTGATCCCCTGGAACGACCCAGTTTCTTCGAGCTCGCCGTCTTGGATTTGTAGTTTCTTGATCACAGCCGAGGAGATCAAGTTCAGGCCAGCCCCGCCGTCAACCAACATCTTGGTGACCTTGAGGTTGCGGATAGTTGGTGAAACCAACATCGGCAAGCACCCGACCGCTGTGGTACGGTCAGGGTGGTCCTCAAGGTCAAAGATGATGGGCGTGCCGGACCACTTCAGCAGCCTGCGTGACTCGACGGGTGGCTCAGCTGCGTTCACTTCCCGCACCCACTGCTTGAGTTGGCGGTGGGAAGTGTGCAGAGAGGCACCTCCGTCGACACACAGAACCTCGGTGGCCTTCTGGAACTCCTGCTCGCTGTTGTCTCCTTCTTCCATGTCGTCATCGTCGTCTTCTTCCTCATCCTTGTCGCGGCCCCGGGGAGGTCTATCACCTTGCCGCTGCTTGGCCTTGCCGCGGCGTCCTCCCCGGCCATTGAATGGCCGCTTCTTGCTGGGCTCTCCTCCGCCTCCTTGAGCCTTCTCCTTGTCGCGATGCTCGTATTCAGCCTTCTGCTGCTCTACGAGGTACTCGACTCTTTTACAGTTCTGAAGATCATGGCCCTTGGTGCGGTGGATCTTGCAGTACTGCTTGTCGGAGCCTTCCTGCTTGTCGGCTGCCGCTACAGGGGCGGGCTCCTTGCCGGAACCGCCAGCCTGTGTCTTCTTAGCGGGAGCCTCCTTGCCGGATTGCTCGACAGCCAGCACCTCCTTGTTCTTCTTCCTTCTGTTGTTCCGCCGCCGGCTCGTCTTTACCGGGGCGGCATCGTCGCTGTCGCTTCCTCCTGCGCCAGAGTCCTCTCCGGGGAGTTTCCTCCCCTCCTCAGCGCGCGCGCACTTGTCAGCCAGAGCATAGAGCTCGCTGACATCCCGGATCTTGGTCATGGCCATCTCTTCCCTCATGCGGCGGTTACGTATGTTCTGATGGAACGCGCTGATAACCGCGGCAGGGTGGACGTCGGGAATGGTGTGTTGCACGCGGCTGAATCGTTGTATGTACTTGCGCAGGGATTCTCCCTCCTTCTGGGCCAGGATGTGGAGATCTCTCTCCTGGCCGTGGGGTTTGTGGCCGCCCGTGAAGGCGCCAACAAACTGGTGGCATAGATCCGCCCATGAAGAAATGTAGTTCTCCGGCAAGTGCATAAGCCAAGAGCGGACGTTTGGCTTAAGCACTAGCGGGAAGTAGTTGGCGAGGATCTTCTCGTCGCGTCCCCCGGCAGCCTGCACCGCGATGGTGTAGATGCTGAGGAACTCCGAGGGGTGCGTCTTGCCGTCGTACTTCTCGGGTACGTCGGGCTTGAAGTTCTTCATGCTGGGCCACTAGACTTGCCGCAGCTCTCGGGTGAACGCGGGGCAACCTGCCGCGTACGGCAAGTCACCTGGTTCACCGGGCGTGTGCATATCGACAGCGGTCCCAGCTCGATGATCGGATTGCCTTCTGGCTTCTCGTCGACGCTCGATGCGAGTCCGAGCGTCCTCTTGCCGCCTGTCGTCTAGGACTTGGCGCTGATCGCGGCGAGCCCGCGGATCCGACGACGCCATGGAGTCGTCGTCGACGTTGATCCGGCGGGGTGGCGATCTCTGCTTTCGCGGCGGGGAGTGCACGGTAGTCGCACCCCCGGCGGTCTTGTTGCCATCGGCCTTCGCTTGATCGACTTGCCGCGGCCGCGAAGTTGCCGGCTGCTGTGGCGCGTCGTTGTTGGCGAAGGCGATGAGGCTCTGGATCGTCGCCCTCCAGTCTTCGGCCTTGTCTGCCGCTGGAGGGAAATTGAGGAGTAGCTGTGCTCTTGCTAGAGCTTCTGCGGGAGAAGAGGGGAACGGCGGCGAGCGGTGCGAGGAGCGGGATACGCTCGGACTTCTAACAGCGTTAGAAGGAGCACGTTCCCGCCCCGGCGACCGCGCCTTGCTCGTACCAGCTTGCTGGCCTTGAGCATCCCGCGATCCTCCGGCTTGGCTTCGTCCCAGCAAGCGTATGGTACCTCCTGTACCACGCCGCTGTGGGTCTTGCACCTCCCGAGAGAGACGTGGCGCGTCCACGGACACCGAGGCCTTGGAATTCGCCCGGTCGTCCGTCTTGTCTTTGGACTTGGTGGCGCCGTGAGTTTCCTCGCCGGCGACCACCCTTCCGCCGGCGTCTCCTCCACCAACCGTTGGCTCTGGTGGCGGTGGAATCGACGCAGACGGGCCTCCGACCTCTGAAGCCTTCTTCTTCGGAGGCATGTCGTTGTAGCTGATGAAGTTGATGAAGCTGGAGAGGTTGATGAAGAATGCGCCCGCGTGAGCGCCGGATCAGGTTCGCACAACCAAGACGCACCCCTACCTGGCGCGCCAAAGATGTCGGGGGAAACTGTCCACCACGAACACCTATGGGACCGGAGCCCCTTCTACGTTGCGGTAAGGGAGCGGAGGGAGCACGGAGAGCAGATCGAGGAAAACACGCGGGCAGTTTTACCCAGGTTCGGGCCGCGCGGACGTGTAAAACCCTACTCCTGCCTTAGGTTGTATTGAGTTCTTGAGCTCGGGAGCTTGAAGAGCTACAGTACTAGCTACACCGAGCGAGAGAGTTGTCTAGGTTTCGAACCCTTTCTACGTTGTGCATGGGCCTCCTTTTATAGCTCAAGGGGTCACCGACAGGTGTCAACGTAGACGAGGGTAAAAGTGTAATTTTGGTGGTAGTTGTAACAGTGCGTGAATAGTGCATGAACAGTGGTCTTCACCTAACCTTGACAGTGGGGGACAAGGGCATTAAATGCCCGTCGCCGTCGACCCCAAAAGCGCCCGTCCATGCTTCTCCGTTCGCCACGGCGGTAGCCTCGTCACCGTGGCCTGCCACCGTGTCCCCCAGGCTGCACAGCCATCCGCCACGCATCCCTGGAAGGGCCCCAGGGCGACGCGTGGGCCGATGAGCTGGAGCGCGGGCACACAGCGCAGGCTTTCCCGGCAAGCATCTTGTCGGGGTCTTGATCTTGCCGGGCCCGGAAGCTTGTCGCTCCTCGGGTCCTGCCGGGGCGCAGGGTGCGCCGAGGCATCTTTTGAGATATGCATTCCTTGGCTTTCCTGGCAAGCTCCTCTTGCCAGGGTCTTGCGTTTAAGTGATAATCTTGAGCCTGGTGCGGCCTTCCCGGCAAGCTCCTCTTGCCGGGGTCTTGACTTTCTGTCTTGTATACTTTGTTTTTGAATGGCTTCATAAGGACCAAAAAAGGTTTCCGGCGAGCACGCGGTAAACCCTGCCGCGGGAAGCTGCTACTGCCCGTGCACAAGTTGGGGTACTAAGGTACCCCTATCTTAGTACACCGACAGCATGTCACCACAGAAATTATTCTTGTTATCATTTACCTACTCGAGGACGAGCAGGAATTAAGCTTGGGGATATTGATACGTCCAAAACGTATCTATAATTTCTGCTTGCTCCATGCCTCTTTTGGGTGATATTGCTATGTTATTTATACACTTCCATACACTTTTGATCATATTTGGACTAACCAATTAACTCAGTGCACCCCAGTGCCAGTTTCTGTTTTCGGCTGTTTTTGTATTTCAGGTTTTCACATTACGAGAACTGCCAGAAAAAATCCAGAAAAATTATATAAAAAATCAGCGTTCCGGAAGCTTCCATGCGGCCAAAGTAGGGCCGGAGGGGACCCACAGTGTCTCCAGGCGGCCTGCCCACGCGCCCCCCTGGCCGCGCCGGGGGGGCGCCTGGGCACCCCTGACCCCCTCTGATGCCCCCCTTTGGCATATATTTACACCGTGTCGCGGAAACCCTGATTCCAGACCCCTTTTCTCCAGACGCAATTCCGATCTCCGCCGCCATCGCCATCAAGCTTCGGGGGACCAGAATTCCTGTGCCGGCACCCTGCCGGGACGGGGAAGTGCCCCCGGATTCATCTCCATCGACGTTGCTTCCTCCCTCCATGATGCGGGAGTAGTTCCTCCTCGGGGCTGAGGTTCTTACCAGTAGCTATGTGGTCAATTCTCTCTCCCATGATGTGATCTTCGTTGTGATCATAGGCTATGTTAATCTAGGGTGATCTCATGATATTTCCCCTTCCTCTATGTATTGGATTGATGTACTCACTTGTCTTTATCTAGTATAATCCCCGAGACCAAGGTGACAGCGGTCTATTGGACATGGATTAGAAAAGTATTTTCATGAGTGATTTCCTCTCTTGTGTGTTGATTGAAGATTGAGAGTCTCTTGGTGCTTGTCTTTGACTATCCTTTAGATATGTTGTGGTGATTGTGGGACTCTCTTTGGATGGCCGCGGTGACATTGGGAAATTCTTAGATTGAGAACTACGAACTTTGAGGTGTGCTTTTGTAGCCCTACATAATTCTCGTCCTCTCTTGACCATGAAGGAATGACCTCTGAGTGTGTCCCCTTTGCATGTTTTATGGGAAATATCATGTGATTCGATTATGTTAACCCTAGGCCTTGTTTCCACCATTGCAATACCATTTGTGCTCACGTTTACCACTTGTTTGCTTGCTGCACTTTTTATTACAGATTTATATTACTTTGCTTTGCCACTCCTATCATCCATATCACTTGCCATTTAACATCTCTTCGCCGAACTAGTGCACCTATACAACTCCTAGTTGTATTAGGTGTGTTGGGGACAGAAGAGACTTCTTGTATCTTAGTTGCAGGGTTGCTTGAGAGAGACCATCTTCGACCTCTACTTCCCTGAGTTCGATAAACCTTAGGTCATCCACTTGAGGGAAATTGCTGCTGTCCTACAAACCTCTGCGCTTGGAGGCCCAACATAGTCTACAGGAGTAGAAGCGTGCGTAGACATCACGCGCGGGGCCTTCCAAGGTCGCTGCCGCATCACCCGGAGGCGACGGAATGGCCTCCAGAACTCCCACGCCGGTGCTAACAGCGTGCGGCGTCTTCACCCCGAAGATCACGGGCGTCGCCATGGGAAGAGCCCCGAGTGCCACTCCCAGGACGTAGAAAACCTGCCCGCCCGCCGGGGCACTGGTGGAGACGGTATGCAACCGCGGGATCGTGATGAGGCTCCTCCTGACACGGTCAGGGGTCGAAGAGCGTCGCGGTCCATGGAGGTTTCGCTACCGTTGACCCCAGCCGAAGCCCTAGCGCGCGCGCAGTTGCTCCTCGACTTTCCTCCCGTTACGGGGAAACTCGACGAATGGAGAGCCACCATCCGAAGCCTTGTCGCAGTCGCCAACAAGGATGAACCAAACCCAGCGGAGCTCCTGGGTCGATGCTTGATGGAGTCCCACGCACCGGAGGCGGGAGGGCCGGGAGCGCCGTGGCTACGGTGCATTCGCCTCCTCCACGCCCGGTGCCGCGTGCGTCGACTCGTCGGGATGTCGCGGGCGACGCCATCTCCATAGCTTCGTCTGACCCGCGGACCCACGACGACCAGTGTCAAGTTCTTCAGGAGCGAGCTCATGAAGACGCTCGAACCACCATCGAGCGCCGGCGCGGAGCGCGCCTCCAGTCACACAGGCGAGCGGGGCCTGCTGTGGACCGCCCAGCACCGGAGAGCCCTGGAGGTCTACCTTATGAGGTAGGATGTCCGGCTTTTACCCGTGAGCTGCGGTAGTTCCAGTGGCCCTCTCACCGCACCTTCAAGCCTAACGTTGGCGAGAAGTACAACGGCAAGACCCACCCGTCGGAGTTCCTCAACATCTACACCATCGCGATGCAAGCTGCCGGGGCCCGCGACGATAAGGTGCTTGCGAATTACTTTCCGTTGGCTCTTAAACCTAATGCCATGTCGTGGTTGATGCACTTGCCAGTAGACTCCATTTCCTCCTGGTCCGACTTGTGCCATGAGTTTGTTGGCGCCTTTACCGGAGGTCACCAAGCCCATGGCCAAGCGAGTGACCTGCACGTCATACCCCAGAAGGAAGGCGAGAGTCTGCGCAAGTACATACAAAGGTTCAGCCGGGTATAGTACAATATCCCCGATGTTCACCCTGCCGCCATCATCAGCGCGTTCCATCAGAACATGCGTAACCGCAAGATGCGTGAAGAGCTGGCGATGACCAAGGTGAAAGATGTGGCAGAGCTCTATGTTCTTGCTGATAGATGTGCCCGGGCTGAAGAGGGAAGGAAGTACCCCGGCGAAGATGCCGGCACAGAACCGACTCTTCAGACGACGATACTACCGCCCCGGCGAAGAAGGGCCGAAACCGCAACAGGAAGCGCAAGGGTAAAGCCGTGCTTGCCGTCGAGGGATCTGATGACACCGGCTCCGCCAAGAAAACCAGGGCGGGTGACCCCGGCAAGGAAATTGCTGGGTGTGTCGCCTGCCGGGCCTTGGCGGCCGCCGAGAAGCCAGGAAACTCCGGCAAGAGATATTTCAAGATCCATCGCACCAAGGGCCATGATCTCCAGGACTGCCGGCAGGTTGAGCTCCTTGCTGAGAAGTAGAGGGCTGAATATGAGAGGCGGGACAAGGAGAAGGGTCAGTATGGTGGTGAAGGGTCCGGTAAGAAACGTGACGGCCAAGCAAGCCGTCGCGGCAAGGATAAACAGCAGGAGAGGCCCACCCGGGGCCGTGATAGAAGGCCCGAAGACGACGATCACGAGGAGGACGACGAGTCCGGCGACCAAGAATTTCAGAAAGCTACGGAGGCCATGTGCGTCGATGGCGGCGCCTCGCTGCATACTTCTCACCGCCAAATTAAACAGTGGGCGCGTGAGATTACAGCGGCGGTGCCGTCTTCCGGTGCCCAAAAGCCGCTGAAATGGTCCAGCACACCTATCATCTTTGACGCTGAGGATCACCCTGATCGCACTACTGCGGTCGGGTGCTTGCCATTGTTGGTTTCACCAACAATACGCAACCTCAAGGTGACAAAGATGCTAGTCGATGGTGGGGCCGGTCTGAACCTACTCTCGCCCACTGTGATCGAGAAGCTGCAAGTTCCTGATGGAGACCTTGAAGAGACGGGCACGTTTCAGGGGGTCAACCCAGGGAGAAGCCAACCAAAGGGGAAGGTCACGCTGCCCGTGACTTTTGGAAGTGATCTGAACTATAGGACGGAGAGGATTGTGTTCGATGTTGCCAAGATCCCCTTGCCCTACAACGGGATCCTTGGCCGCCCAGCGCTGGCCAAGTTCATGGCAGCATCGCACTACGCCTACAACACCCTGAAGATGCCAGGACCCGTGACGATCATCACCATCCCCTCCGATAAGAAAGATGCGCTGATCTGCGCTGACCAACTGTACCAGCAAGCGGTTGCAGCAGCTGCCGCTACGAGGGCACTTGCTCCTGCCGCTGGAGCCCCGGGAGGGAAGAAGAAGAAGACCGGTGAGACCTCAGACACCCACTCCGGCAAATGCACCTCTTCGGAGTGCTGTGCTCCCGTCGAGGACGTGCCAGAGAGCTCCACCAGAAAGAAGAAGGTCGGTGAGACCTCGGACACCCACTCCGGCAAGTACACCTCTTCGGAGTGTCGCGCTCCCGTCGAGGACGTGCCAGAGAGCTCCACCGGTAGGAACAAGAGGTCCAGGGCCACGCCGCCGGGAACCAAGAAGGTTTCCGTCAAGGAGGACGACACAGGAGGGGCTACACCATAAGCTCCTCCCTTAACGACAAATAGGAAGACGCGCTCGTCACCTTCCTGCGGGCGAATGTCGACGTGTTTGCATGGCAAGCATCCGACATCCCCGGTGTTCCCAGGGAGGTGATTGAGCACCACCTTGTTGTCTGTCCTCATGCGCGGCCCGTCAAGCAGAAGGTCGGGAAGCAAGCTTTGGAACGGCAAGAGTTCATCACCGAGTAGATCCGGAAATTGGAAGCTGTGGGTTTGGTGAGAGGAGTGCTCCATCCAACATGGTTGGCCATTCCAGTGGTAGTGCGTAAGGCAAATGGGAAGTGGAGGCTGTGTATTGATTACACAGATATCAATAAAGCTTGTCCCAAGGACCCCTTCCCGCTGCCGCGCATCGACCAGATTGTTGACTCCACGGCTGGGTGTGACCTGCTGTCATTCCTCGATGCCTACTCCGGCTACCACCAGATCTTCATGGCAAGAGAAGACCAAGAGAAGACAACATTCATCACCCCATGTGGTACGTACTGTTTCGTACGAATGCCTTTCGGGTTGAAGAGTGCTGGCTTGACGTTTGCAAGGGCAGTCCAGATTGGTTTTGAACCCCAGCTCCATAGAAATATGGAGGCTTATATGGATGATATAGTGGTCAAAACCAAGAACAGGGCAACCCTTATACCGGATTTACAAGAAACATTTGTCAACCTACACAAGATCAACCTCAAGCTGAACCCTGAGAAGTGCGTCTTCGGCGTCCCGTTCGGCAAGCTCCTCGGGTTCTTTGTGTCGCAGCGTGGGATAGAAGCCAATCCGGACAATATCAAAGCTATAGAGCATATTGAAGCACCCAAACGGGTCAAGGATGTGCGTCTGGTTGCTGGCTGCGTTGCCGCCATGAGCAGATTCATTTCCAAGTCTGCCGAGCGCGCCCTCCCCTTCTTCAAGATTTTGAAAAAGGTAGGGCCGATGGAGTGGATGGCAGAAGCTGAAGCAGCGTTACAAGATTTGAAGAGGTATCTTTCCTCCACGCCAATAATAGTTGCGCCTAGGCCACAAGAACCGTTGCTGCTATACTTGGCGGCGACGAACCACGTGGTCAGCGCCGCACTAGTGCCGCAGAGAGAAATTGATGACGGGGTCATAGCAGCAACAGAGCCTGGTACCACTGGCGCAGAGACGACACGGCCGGTTGGAGTGCAGCCAAGGAAGAAAATGATGCAACACCCGGTCTACTTTGTTAGCTCCCTCTTGCAGGGGGCTAGATCAAGGTACTCCGGTGTGCAGAAATTGCTCTTCGGCCATCTTATGGCCTCGAGGAAGCTGCGTCACTACTTCCAGGCGCACAAGATCACTGTCGTCACTCGCCTCCCTCTACAACGGATATTGCACAATCCAGATGCAACGGGAAGGATTCTAGAGTGGGCACTGGAGCTATCCATCTTTGGCCTCAAGTTTGAAAGTACCTCGACGATTCAGAGCCGTGTCCTGGTAGAGTTCGTCGCATAATGGACCGCAACGCCTGATGAAGAGGTCCAGGAAACTGCTCTCCCCGGCAAAGAGGCGAGTTGCAACTGGATCATGTACTTTGATGGAGCTTTCTCCTTGCAGGGTGCCGGGGCTGGCGTACTGCTGGTCGCGCCAACTGGAGAGCACCTCAAGTACGTGGTCCAGATGCACTTCCCTAGGGATGTATCAACGAACAACACTGCTGAATACGAGGGGCTGCTTGCTGGTCTTAGGATCGCGGCAGACCTCGGAATCAAGAAGCTCATTGTCAGGGGCGACTCGCAGCTTGTCGTCAAACAAGTCAACAAGGATTACCAGAGCCTGTTGATGAAGGCCTACGTCGATGAAGTGAGAAAGTTGGAAGAGCGCTTTGATGGTATACGTGCGGAGCATGTTCCCCGAGCGGAGAACGACATCGCCGATTACTTGTCAAAGCGCGCTGCCCTCAAGCTACCTGTGGAACCAGGTACCTTTGCTGTGACGCCCGAGACCGACGTCCCAGAAGATTCCAGAAGATTCCAGATGTTCCGGGTTGCCCGTGTGTTTCTTTTGAGCTTGTGTTATTTATTTTTGCATTGCATCATGTCATCATGCCATCATGTCATATTTTATTTTGCATCTCAACCTAAATAAATCGTGTGGACCTTCGGTCCATTTAAATCGAGGGAAGGATGACTTCTCTTTATAACATATAAAAGTCTCTCAATATTTTAGGGAGCTATATAATAAATATTCCATTGTTTGGAATTACCCGCAACACACTTGCAATATTTCCCCATGTCTTTTCCACTTCGAGTTCTCCTACAAAAACCTTGCCAATAATTCTTTCCGTTGTTTCGAGGTTCCTCCAAAAATTTGAACATTTTTGGACACTTCAATAATCACGTCTTAGTTCAAACCTATTTGAATTAAATTCAAATATGTTTGAATTATTTTCCGATCTGGCCTTTTATATTTTTCTCCGGTCGTGCTCATTTTTACGAGCCCGAGAAAATTAACCTTTGTCCTAATTCTTGCCCTAACCCCCCTCCTCTTTTTCTTTTTCCTTCTCTTTCGTTTTTCTGCTATAGAGTTTAATAGAAGAGGGCAGCCGCACCGGGCCTCCTCCTTCCTCCCAGCCGGCCCAACACCTCCTCCATCCCTCCAGGCCGCCTTGGCCCAGCCGACCGAACCCTAGCTCCCTAGCGAACGCATCCCCATCTCCCCTCGCTCTCCGTCGTCCGCCGCCAGGCGATTCCTCTCGATCCCTCTCGCTCACTCCCTCTCCCACCAGGCGCCCCGACACCCTCTCCCTCCTCTCGACCACTCCTCCCATCGCTCGCCCGAACCCCCCGTTTCCCTCTCGATCCTAGCGCCCGAGCGCCCCTCCCGTGTGCCTCGCTCCTTCCTCGCCTCGGCCTCGTCAAGTCCCGCGACCAGCCCCAGGCCGTCGCCCCTCCCATCCCGCGAGCCAGGTCGCAGCGCACCATCCTTTGAAGCCGTCCGTCGAGGCCGCCCTGCCTCGCCGCACTCCAGCACCGAGGCCCCGCCTACGTCTCCAGGCCGCCGCGCCTCGGGCCTCCACCACCGCACCTCCATCGGCCTGGCCCCGAGCGCCCTTCCCCGATCCAGGGCCTCGGCTCCGTACTCCACGCGCCAAGGTCGGGCCCCCGACGCAGCAGCAGCGCCGGCCCCCGCGGCCTCCCATCTCCTCTACCTCGTCAAGTGCCCCGAGCCCCGTCCTCCAGCGCCATGGCCTCGTCGCCCCGAGCTCCTCCAACAAGTACGGCGCCGCCCTGCATCCTCTCCAGCAACGCCCCGTACCTCCTACTCGCGCCGCGGCCTCCCTCCTCCACGCTGGGTGCCGCCCCAGCCAGCACCAAGGCCCGCGCCCCGTCCTCTCCGGCGAGTCCTGCCGGTGACTAGCAACAGCACCGGCGCCGTCTAGTTTTGCTGCAGGGGACGTTCCATCAGTTGCTGAACGCCAAAGTTACGTACGGTCATCTTCGGTACGGTGGTTCCAGTCAAGACTCGCCGACAGCCCGTCAAGTTCGACTACAACGAGAACCCGACCAAGTTCCACTACGTCCACGACGACCCTATGACAAGTACCACGACGACCGAACGGCTACGATGACTTGAACATCTACGATACGAGAACGATGACTCGACGAGTACCCGACGACAAGTACCACGACGACCATCGCTTGCCAAGTACAACTACCGTCGCCCCGAAGACGTCCGGTGCCGCGACAAGTACCCCTACCGCCACGTGAACCACTACTTCCTCTACGACTCGTGAGAACGACTCCTTCCTCTACGATCTCGAACCGCCCCGAAACGATCGCTCCGAAGGTATAACCCGAGACGTGACCCGTGTGATGCTTGTGTTGTATGAGACGTTTCCCGTGTGTGCACCGTGCCCGTTTCGTCCGTTGTCATGTTCCTTGGTTGCCTCGTCACCGACTCGTGGAAACCCGGTAACGGGATCGCCCCACCTTTCATCTCGTTTGACTCACCCACGCCATCTGTCTCTTGCACCGGTCTCTCAACGGGTTACCGGAACCGATATGTTGCGTGGCATCATTTTCGGATCGTTGCCGTGGCGCCCTTTCATTCCACCACGGTGACAAATACTTCATATCCTCTTAAGTCAACCTTTTAATTATAATTGCATAAAACTTGATCATATCATCCGCATCATATTAACAACATTGCAATGTGTGTTTGTTGTTGCTTTATAATTATTAAACATGCTCATGGGGATTTTCCGGACATGTTGTTGTTATTTCCTGCCTCATTTAAAATGTCTTAATAGTGTAGTTTTCTTTATGCTTCACCTCTTGCCATGCTAAAAACAATTAATCTTGTCTTGTAAATAACGAGAGTCAACTAAATAATTAAAATGTGGTGTTTCGTCAATATGCAACTCGTTGCATATTGAGCTCGACTTAACTTGTAGATTTGTTTGTGCACTTTGCCATGCCATGCATTTTTAAACCGGACATGCATCATACTTGGATGTGCATCGTATGCCATGTTTATGATTGTGTGTTTACCGAGTTGTTTGCTTCTTTCCGGTTGCTTCTCTTGATAGCTTCGGTTTCATTCCGGAGTTGTGAGGATTCTCTCGTCTGTGTTGCTCCGTCTTCTTCACGGATCCGTTCTTCTCCCTTGTGGAATCCCAGGCAAGATGATCATACCCTTGGATACCTTTACTACCATTGCCATGCTTAGTTGTCTCGATGCTATCGTTACATGTCGCGCTACCCATCTTTTATGTCAGCCTCTCCTTGTTGCCATGAAACCTCTAACATTTGAAACCTTCCTAGCAAAACCACTGTTTGGCTATGTTACCCGCTTGCTCAGCCCCTCTTATAGCGTTGTTAGTTGCAGGTGAAGATGAAGTTCGTTCCAGGAGGGAACTTGTTGTTGGAATATCACAATATCTATTAATATTATTAACACACCTATACACTGGGCATGGGTGGAAGGCTTGGCCTTTTGCTCGGTGTTTTGTTCCACTCATGCCACCTTAGGCGCCGATAAACCGGCATTATGTTCCTTGATTTTGCGTTCCTTACACGATGGGTGAAATGGGGACCCCTTGACAGTTCGACTTTGAATAAAACTCCTCCAGCAAGGCCCAACATTGGTTTTAATTTGCTCATAATAACAACTTAATTAATTAATTAAATTGCATAGGGAGTTAGCGCTACCCGAGGATTCTTAGTTCTACATAGCAGGGGGGCCAGTGCTGATGGTGTTGGTCCCAAACGGGGAGTCTGCGGGGCCGCCTTGGGGAAACCCGAGGTATCTAGTATACCTGTAGAATCGCCCATCCGGTAGTGTCCTGAGACGAGATACGCGCGGCTACTATCAGGGTGTCGACACACCGGGAGGTCTTGCTGGACTTGTTTTACCATTGTCGAAATGACTTGTGCTACCGGGATGCCGAGCCTGATCGGATTTTCCCTAAGATAAGGGGTGATGATATTATATTTATCACTTCAGCTAATCGTGAGAGCTTGTGATGGGCTAAGTTGGAACACCCCTGCAGGGTTATGATCTTTCGAAAGCCGTGCCCGCGGTTATGTGGCAGATTGGAATTTTGTTAATGTCCGGTTGTAGAAAACTTGACAGATGATCCGAAGTAAAACACACAACTGTGTGAGTAACCGTGACTGGCTCTTTTCACTTTGAGAAGAGAACACAGTGGGGTTATGTTTGATTCGTATGTAGTTCAGGATCTTTAGCGATCACCTTTTGCGACCGTTTGCGTAGATGCTCTTCTTATTCTGGTACTCGTAAGCTAGCCACCATATTATGCTTAGCCGCTGCTGCAACCTCACCACTTTACCTCTTCCTACCCATAAAGCTTTGCTAGTCTTGATACCCATGGTTATGGGATTGCTGAGTCCTCGTGGCTCACAGATACTACAACACCAGATGCAGGTTCAGCCGAGTTTGATGCAGAAGCTAGTTCAAGTTCTTCACTGGGAGTTCGATGAAGAGAGTGGCCGTATGCTTGTGACGTTTCGACGATCAGTAGTGGTTTCTACTAGGATTCGATCCTGACCTGTGGCTTTATGTTGTTTTGGTATCTTTCTTTTGGATCTTCACCCGTAGTCGGGTTGTGATGTTTTGAATGATGGTTACTTATGTAATGTATTGTGTGAAGTGGCAAGTGTAAGCCAACTATCTTCTTTTGCAATTTAATCCCTCTTTTACATTAGTCGTGCAAAGATACCAAACTTGAGATCATTCTAGGATGGGCTTATATCTTTAAGTCGTGCCTCGACACGTAGGAGATATAGTCCCATCCTGGGCATTACAAGTTGGTATTCAGAGCCTTCTCCGACCTAGAAGCCCCCACTGATTGATCAAATCGTTGACGGTTGAGTCTAGGCACACACTTGAAAATGTTTTGAGTCCTATATATATATCGGAGAGTAGGATTTCTTTGCTCCTCATCTCTTTTCATTCTTGTGAGGACTCCTGACGTCTACTCTTGCCTCTTCTACTTTCAAAAATTGCACCAATTTTTTTTAGGATCTCGCGAGTATTGTTTGGATTGTTTCGATGTCTTTGTGACGAGAACATTGTTCTCGATGCCTCCTATCATTAGGGGTTGTGGCAGTGTCCCGGGGAGTTGAGCTCCGAGGTGTTGTCGTCACAAATCCATCGCGGCAGTACTAGAATACTTAAGACGGCCGACATCGAAAACTCTCCTATGCGGTTAGTGGTAAGATAACCCCGACATCACCCAGTACTGGGGAGGTAGTTCGGGAGTATTGCCATAGCTTGTTATAGTGGATGCTTTTCGAAGGTCCGAGGTAAACAGTTTCCGAGAAAGACTGGTTATGTGTTGAAGGATGGATACACCTGGATGTAGGTTTAGAGTTGATTGCGCGGTGCTTCCCGTGTATCCCCAACACCTGATTGCATAACTGGAAACTTTCGGAAATCTATAGGTGGGTTTATCTAGTAGTTCTAGGCATTCTTCCAACGGATGCTCGATATGAAGTTTGGGGTTCTACATTGAGTGAAGTGGTTTTATGGACTTGTTCTGATCGGGAGTTGCATCTTAAAGGGTCCTTGGCTATGCTGATCCGGGGATTGCAAAACCCTTTTGTAACACGTTCCATGAGCTTTCAGCACGAAGATGTCGAACAAAGCTTCTATCTTGTATTTGTTCTATCTGTTCCTTGTTCCTTTTTATTTTCATTTTGTTCTCCAAGTGGCTTCTCGACTAGTTGATGTACCTGCGGAATTCATTCGTTCAATTCTCTGTTCGGATAGATATGTTGCAACATAATCTTCTTCATAAACATATCTATTGTTTGTTCTTGTTTTGATTCTGGTATTCGAGTTGCTTCGATGTCAAGTGTTGATTCCATACCTTCCTAATCGGTGTTCTCATATTTCTATGGGAGTGTTAATTCTTCTTGACCATTAAGATCTTCATGAATCCTTTTCAACCGGTGCGCCTTCTTTTCAAGTTATTCCATGCGGACGCCCTTGAGAATCTGACGATTGTCTGTTTCATTCATCCCAAGTCGTCTTTGTTTTTCCCCGCCCTCCCTCCCTTTTTCTTCTTGGAGCCAGAAATTCTCAGATGAAGTATCCATTTTATTCATGTGATATTTCTTCATTCTTTTCCTTCAATGTTCTTATCCGGTGATTACCGTGAAGATGCTCAAGAGCTTCAAGTTCGTCATTCTTTTGTCCTCGAATTCTTCCGATGGATGTAATTCAAGAATTCGGTGTTGATCTTATCCTTTTCCTCATTTCACAATGCTTTCTTATTCCGGTGCACCAATTAATCATTCTCCTCTTGCTATTCATATCCGGATTGCTGATGATATCTTAGAAGATTCGTGTTTCAATTATTTTTCCGTTCAAATTATTTTGAGCCTTGTCTCCTTATTCAAGCCATTTAATTCAACCGGTGCAATATCTCTTGAGCAATCTTTTCAACGGTTTTTTCTTTTCAGTGGGCCCTAACCCACAGGTCTTTTTCCAGGATCTTACCTGACTCTTCTTTTTCCGGAGAATTCTTTTCAAAGTGTGACGTAAGAATGATTTCCATCAATCATATGCCTTCTCCAAGTTTACTTTCAAATTCTTTCAATCGTTGGTTCAACCTTTTTAATTCTTCATTCCGGAGTGCTCAACAATTCTTATGGCATTTCTCGTCTTCATTCTCAACATTTGGAGACCGGAGAAGAGTTTCTCTTAAATTTTGACCCGTTCTCAAGATTCGTGGTTCTAGCTTCATGCCATCCTCTTTATTGTTCCGTTTGTGAGGAATTCTTTTATGCCATCCGAAGCATTTCATCAATTCTTTTCTTTGCGTTCCTCCGAAGGCCATCATGTCAGAAGATTCTTCGTTATCAGTTTTCAACTTCGCCCTCCAAATATCCTTCATTGATGCCTCTTCGTTCGTCTCCATATTCTTACGGTGGTTCTTTCAAGATTACCCTTCCGTTGTTTTCGTTTTAATTCACTCGTTCTTTCATAATCCTACCGGTGGTTCGTTGAATCCGAGGTTGTACTAGATCTCTCTTTAATTCTTTCCAACGAGAATAAGTAGTATGCCAAATCCTTGGTTGTCATCAATTTAAATTGATGAAGGAGATGCATGACATAATTCTTATTCTTATTCCTTCAAGGTGATTTAATTCTTTTGTCTGGAGCTTGTTCATCATATCATATTCTCGGTTCTAAGTTTTCATCTTGTTTCCGGAGCTCCATGTTATTTCAATTATATCATTTCAAACCTCCATCTAATTCATCGCAGGCCTTGAATCTTATTCTTTTCATCTTACACTTCTCATGCTTTCATTATCGGAGTTCTCATGGTGGTTCATCATCATTTAATTCATCCTCGAAGTCTTCATCAAGATTCTTGTTGGAGCTCAAGCATTCTTCATCATGCTTTCCAATTGCAATCCTTTCTACCTTATCTTTTCAGATGGTGTTATGTCATTCTTGTCAATTCCTTCATGTTTCATGATTCACGAGTTTCAAGAATGAGATATTTAAACCCATCATTTTCCTTGTTCAGGAGATCTTTCCAACCATTCAATTATTCGTTGGAGTAATCTTGGGTTGTATTGCACCTATAAGCTTTCCCTAAGGATTGTTGCTATTATGGTGCTTATAAATGTCCCAAGTTCTTCATTTATCATTCCGGTGAAATAAGTTTATCGTCTCCTTGTTGATCTCAATCAAATCAATTGTTTAAGTTAGTGGCAGAATTTCACCTCAAGTTTTGAGATGTTTTCCATAAGCCCACATCAAGCTTATTCGTTTCGTTGTTGATTTCACCATCAACCACATTCAACCATTCTTTGTAAGGAGGATTTCCTAATTCATTTTGAGAGAAGTTGTCATACTTTTCTCCGTTCATTTCTTTCATTGATCTATATTCTATTCTTTCATTCCGGATGCATTGTGATATTGCCCTTTTGGTCCCATAATCTCGTTTTGTCAAGATCATGTTCTTTCCTTTGTTTATCTATCTAACTGGAGTGTTGTGCCCAACGTTCTAGTTCCGTCATCTTATCTAGTTTTGCCTCACTTTTCAACCGGAGTGCTGTCTGAATCCTTCTTACCCCCTTGTGCCATTCTTGCAATGTTCCGGAGGCTGTGTGTTGTTGTTTTCATCAAGTATCATTCCATCTCCTCAAGCTCATGTTAATTCCTTCCATTTTCAGACGGAGTGCTGTCCAAATTATCTCATTCTTATTCCTTGACTATACCATTGCAGTTTCATAATCTTTTGGTTCATAAGCTCTTGTTTCATGTCTTTCAATCTACAAGGTTCTCGTAACATTCCTTGTTCCTCCTTTTTACCGGAGTGCTCTTAACTTCGTTCATCTCTGTTGTTCTTTCTTTCAAGATTGTTCAACCTCTCAAGGTTCTTTGGTTTCACTCGTCTGTCAAAGAAGCAACTTTGTTTTACCTCTTCCTCTTCCGTTTTTACCCGGTGATATCTCTGGGATCTCGGGTCGAGATCCTCTGTTAGTGTGGGAGAGTTGTGACGCCCGAGACCGACGTCCCAGAAGATTCCAGAAGATTCCAGATGTTCCGGGTTGCCCGTGTGTTTCTTTTGAGCTTGTGTTATTTATTTTTGCATTGCATCATGTCATCATGCCATCATGTCATATTTTATTTTGCATCTCAACCTAAATAAATCGTGTGGACCTTCGGTCCATTTAAATCGAGGGAAGGATGACTTCTCTTTATAACATATAAAAGTCTCTCAATATTTTAGGGAGCTATATAATAAATATTCCATTGTTTGGAATTACCCTCAACACACTTGCAATATTTCCCCATGTCTTTTCCACTTCGAGTTCTCCTACAAAAACCTTGCCAATAATTCTTTCCGTTGTTTCGAGGTTCCTCCAAAAATTTGAACATTTTTGGACACTTCAATAATCACGTCTTAGTTCAAACCTATTTGAAATTCAAATATGTTTGAATTATTTTCCGATCTGGCCTTTTATATTTTTCTCCGGTCGTGCTCATTTTTACGAGCCCGAGAAAATTAACCTTTGTCCTAATTCTTGCCCTAACCCCCCTCCTCTTTTTCTTTTTCCTTCTCTTTCGTTTTTCTGCTATAGAGTTTAATAGAAGATGGCAGCCGCACCGGGCCTCCTCCTTCCTCCCAGCCGGCCCAACACCTCCTCCATCCCTCCAGGCCGCCTCGGCCCAGCCGACCGAACCCTAGCTCCCTAGCGAACGCATCCCCATCTCCCCTCGCTCTCCGTCGTCCGCCGCCAGGCGATTCCTCTCGATCCCTCTCGCTCACTCCCTCTCCCACCAGGCGCCCCGACACCCTCTCCCTCCTCTCGACCACTCCTCCCATCGCTCACCCGAACCCCCCGTTTCCCTCTCGATCCTAGCGCCCCTCCCGTGCGCCTCGCTCCTTCCTCGCCTCGGCCTCGTCAAGTCCCGCGACCAGCCCCAGGCCGTCGCCCCTCCCTTCCCGCGAGCCAGGTCGCAGCGCACCGTCCTTCGAAGCCGTCCGTCGAGGCCGCCCCGCCTCGCCGCACTCCAGCACCGAGGCCCCGCCTACGTCTCCAGGCCGCCGCGCCTCGGGCCTCCACCACCGCACCTCCATCGGCCTGGCCCCGAGCGCCCTTCCCCGATCCAGGGCCTCGGCTCCGTCCTCCACGCGCCAAGGTCGGGCCCCCGACGCAGCAGCAGCGCCGGCCCCCGCGGCCTCCCATCTCCTCTACCTCGTCCAGTGCCCCGAGCCCCGTCCTCCAGCGCCATGGCCTAGTCGCCCCGAGCTCCTCCAACAAGTACGGCGCCGCCCTGCATCCTCTCCAGCAACGCCCCGTACCTCCTACTCGCGCCGCGGCCTCCCTCCTCCACGCTGGGTGCCGCCCCAGCCAGCACCAAGGCCCGCGCCCCGTCCTCTCCGGCGAGTCCTGCCGGTGACCAGCAACAGCACCGGCGCCGTCTAGTTTTGCTGCAGGGGACGTTCCATCAGTTGCAGAACGCCAAAGTTACGTACGGTCGTCTTCGGTACGGTGGTTCCAGTCAAGACTCGCCGACAGCCCGTCAAGTTCGACTACAACGAGAACCCGACCAAGTTCCACTACGTCCATGACGACCCTATGACAAGTACCACGACGACCGAACGGCTACGATGACTTGAACATCTACGATACGAGAACGACGACTCGACGAGTACCCGACGACAAGTACCACGACGACCATCGCTTGCCAAGTACAACTACCGTCGCCCCGAAGACGTCCGGTGCCGCGACAAGTACCCCTACCGCCACGTGAACCACTACTTCATCTACGACTCGTGAGAACGACTCCTTCCTCTACGATCTCGAACCGCCCCGAAACGATCGCTCCGAAGGTATAACCCGAGACGTGACCCGTGTGATGCTTGTGTTGTATGAGACGTTTCCCGTGTGTGCACCATGCCCGTTTCGTCCGTTGTCATGTTCCTCGGTTGCCTCGTCACCGACTCGTGGGAACCCGGTAACGGGATCGCCCCACCTTTCATCTTGTTTGACTCACCCACGCCATCTATCTCTTGCACCGGTCTCTCAACGGGTTACCGGAACCGATATGTTGCGTGGCATCATTTTCGGATCGTTGCCGTGGCGCCCTTTCATTCCACCACGGTGACAAATACTTCATATCCTCTTAAGTCAACCTTTTAATTATAATTGCATAAAACTTGATCATATCATCCGCATCATATTAACAACATTGTAATGTGTGTTTGTTGTTGCTTTATAATTATTAAACAAGCTCATGGAGATTTTCCGGACATGTTGCTGTTATTTCTGGCCTCATTTAAAATGTCTTAATAGTGTAGTTTTCTTTATGCTTCACCTCTTGCCATGCTAAAAACAATTAGTCTTGTCTTGTAAATAACGAGAGTCAACTAAATAATTAAAATGTGGTGTTTCGTCAATATGCAACTCGTTGCATATTGAGCTCCACTTAACTTGTAGATTTGTTTGTGCACTTTGCCATGCCATGCATTTTTAAACCGGACATGCATCATACTTGGATGTGCATCGTATGCCATGTTTATGATTGTGTGTTTACCGAGTTGTTTGCTTCTTTCCGGTTGCTTCTCTTGATAGCTTCGGTTTCGTTCCGGAGTTTTGAGGATTCTCTCATCTGTGTTGCTCCGTCTTCTTCACGGATCCGTTCTTCTCCCTTGTGGAATCCCAGGCAAGATGATCATACCCTTGGATACCTTTACTACCATTGCCATGCTTAGTTGTCTCGATGCTATCGTTACATGTCGCGCTACCCATCTTTTATGTCAGCCTCTCCTTGTTGCCATGAAACCTCTAACATTTGAAACCTTCCTAGCAAAACCACTATTTGGCTTTGTTACCCGCTTGCTCAGCCCCGCTTGCTCAGCCCCTCTTATAGCGTTGTTAGTTGCAGGTGAAGATGAAGTTCGTTCCAGGAGGGAACTTGTTGTTGGAATATCACAATATCTATTAATATTATTAACACACCTATACACTGGGCATGGGTGGAAGGCTTGGCCTTTTGCTCAGTGTTTTGTTCCACTCATGCCACCTTAGGCGCCGAAAAACCAGCATTATGTTCCTTGATTTTGCGTTCCTTACACGATGGGTGAAATGGGGACCCCTTGACAGTTCGACTTTGAATAAAACTCCTCCAGCAAGGCCCAACATTGGTTTTAATTTGCTCATAATAACAACTTAATTAATTAATTAAATTGCATAGGGAGTTAGCGCTACCCGAGGATTTTTAATTCTACATAGCAGGGGGGCCAGTGCTGATGGTGTTGGTCCCAAACGGGGAGTCTGCGGGGCCGCCTTGGGGAAACCCGAGGTATCTGGTATACCTGTAGAATCGCCCATCCGGTAGTGTCCTGAGACGAGATACGCGCGGCTACTATCAGGGTGTCGACACACCGGGAGGTCTTGCTGGACTTGGTTTACCATTGTCGAAATGACTTGTGCTACCGGGATGCCGAGCCTGATTGGATTTTCCCTAAGATAAGGGGTGATGATATTATATTTATCACTTCAGCTAATCGTGAGAGCTTGTGATGGGCTAAGTTGGAACACCCCTGCAGGGTTATGATCTTTCGAAAGCCGTGCCCGCGGTTATGTGGCAGATTGGAATTTTGTTAATGTCCGGTTGTAGAAAACTTGACAGATGATCCGAAGTAAAACACACAACTGTGTGAGTAACCGTGACTGTCTCTTTTCACTTTGAGAAGAGAACACGGTGGGGTTATGTTTGATTCGTATGTAGTTCAGGATCTTTAGCGATCACCTTTTGCGACCGTTTGCGTAGATGCTCTTCTTATTCTGGTACTCGTAAGCTAGCCACCATATTATGCTTAGCCGCTGCTGCAACCTCACCACTTTACCTCTTCCTACCCATAAAGCTTTGCTAGTCTTGATACCCATGGTTATGGGATTGCTGAGTCCTCGTGGCTCACAGATACTACAACACCAGATGCAGGTTCAGCCGAGTTTGATGCAGAAGCTAGTTCAAGTTCTTCACTGGGAGCTCGATGAAGAGAGTGGCCGTATGCTTGTGACGTTTCGACGATCAGTAGTGGTTTCTACTAGGATTCGATCCTGACCTGTGGCTTTATGTTGTTTTGGTATCTTTCTTTTGGATCTTCACCTGTAGTCGGGTTGTGATGTTTTGAATGATGGTTACTTATGTAATGTATTGTGTGAAGTGGCGAGTGTAAGCCAACTATCTTCTTTTGCAATTTAATCCCTCTTTTACATGAGTCGTGCAAAGATACCAAACTTGAGATCATTCTAGGATGGGCTTATATCTTTAAGTCGTGCCTCGACACGTAGGAGATATAGTCCCATCCTGGGCATTACATTTGCGCTTCAGCTTTCTCAGCCATCCGTTGATCCATCAACAGAGCATAACAAGAGGAGGAAATCAGGGCCTGACAAGTACTTTCCCGCCGAGCTCCCCGGAGCCGCCCGCAAGGATGTTGCTGGAGACACTGATCCCGCCACAGGACGGCTAGCTCCGGCGGAGCGTCAAGCTCTTGCCGTCGAGACAGCCGCTCCCTTGGCGGAGGAAATGCCTTTGGTCCTCGCCGTCGAGCCTCAGGCTCCAGCGTGTGCGTAGCATACCGTCCGATTAATCCAGACTGGGGAACTTCCTGAGGAGCAGGAAGAAGCGGAGAAAGTAGCCCGTCGGTCTGCTATGTACTAGTTTGTCGATGACGTCCTATACAGAAAGAGATCGAACGGCATGAAATTGAAGTGCATCCCTCGAGAGGAAGGACTGGAGCTGTTAGCAGAGATACATGGAGGCATATGGGGATCCCAAATAGGGTCAAGAGACCTTGCCGGCAAGGCATTCCGGCAAGGCCTCTTCTGGCCCACTGCCCTCTAGGATGCGACGGCACTGGTCACCAGGTGTGAAGCGCGCCAGTTCCATTCGAAGAAACTTCATCAACCAGCTCAAGCCCTTCAAACCATTCCACTCTCCTGGCCCTTCTCGGTCTGGGGGCTCGACATACTGGGCCCTTTCCCCCGCGCTGTCGGGGCTTTGAGTACTTGTACGTTGCAATCGACAAGTTCACAAAGTGGCCAGAGGTGGAAGCAATCAGGAAGGTCATAGCTCAGTCAGCTGTCAAGTTATTCAAGGGACTAGTGTGCCGTTTTGGTGTACCCAACAGGATCATCACCGACAACGGCACGCAGTTTACAAGCCGCACCTTCATCAATATACCCAGGACCTCGGCAGCAAAGTCTGTTTCGCTTCCGTTGCTCACCCCCTAAGCAATGGTCAAGCTGAGAGGGCAAACGCTGAAGTGCTGCGAGGATTAAGGACAAAGACCTTTGACAGGCTGCACAAGAGCGGGAGGCGCTGGATTGATGAGTTGTCGGCGGTTATTTGGTCGATCAGAACGACGCCAAATCGAGCCACCGGCCAGACGCCCTTTGCCCTGATATACGGGGCAGAAGCAGTTCCCCCCACTGAACTCATATACGGGTCACCTTGAGTGCTCGCTTATGATAAGCTTGAGCAAGAGCAACTGCGGCAAGACGACGCAATGCTCCTTGAGGAAGATCGTCTTCGGGCGGCTGTGAGAGCAGCACGCTACCAGCAAGCCTTGTGCTGCTAACATAGCCGCAAGGTCCGTGCCCGAAGCTTTGAGGAAGGCGACCTTGTTCTCCGGCGCATTCAATCGGCCAGGAATACGAACAAGTTAACGCCGAAGTGGGAAGCCCTTATCGGGTAATACGAGTCACCAGGCCTGGCGCAGTCCGCTTGGAGACCGAAAATGCCATTCTGGTGAGCAATTCCTGGAACATTGAGCATCTTCGGAAGTTTTACCCGTAAGGCGCGGCTTGCCGGGCCCCCCGGCAAGCCACCCTTTTGTACAAGCCTTGCCGGCAAGGCATGTAACCCTTTGTACAAAGCCAGGTGCAGACCCTGAGCATAAATAAATGAAGCGCCGGCGCCCTAAGTTATAGCATGCATGCTGAGTCGAGTCTCGTCCTTGGTTAGGGTTGATAGTGCTTAGTGGCGGCTAACCCCTAGCTTAGAGGTCGAGTTTGCGTCTCTTTGTCTTTCCTCTATCTCCTTTGGTTCACAGGACGCACATACATCCTTGCCGAGGCCACTCGGGGAGAAGAAAGAGGAACAGATCAGCATCAAGGCCCCGACAAGCTAGTGTTGTCGGGGGCTACAAGAGCAAAGATTCGCCCACGGCGAACCAGGATCGCCGGGGGCTGCGGCTTCAGATAAGTTCTTCGTCCCCTATCATGCATTCCATTATGGACTGAGGTATATGAAACCTCGTTCTTTTCCTTAAGCTACCGTGCTCCCATAACTCTAGGCCCTAGGGCTCGTTCCTGGGACTAAGTTTGGTCATAGTCCCGGCAGCAAAAAGGTGAGACGAGGAGCCTAAGACCACTTCATCCCTGCCTCCGCCAAGGGCGTGAGAAAGGTCGAGCGAAGTAGGAAGACGGCAAGGCCTGTTGCCGGGCAAGAAAATGTTTATCTTAGAGATATCAGGGATTTATTCCCTGTTGTGGGTTCTACCTGCGAACAAATGACCCGGCAAACATTCCTTTTTCATTAAAAACATTCCACTCAGGTACAGTCCATAGGGAATGAAAAACATGAACAAGGAGGTTACAAGTTTTAAAGTTGACAGATGCCCGATGGCTTACAAACTAAAAAGAGATAAGATGCCCGTAATGCCTTTCTTGTCCCTCTCCTCAGGAGGTAGGTCAAGGAGGCGAGAAGGGCAAAAGGGACGCCTAGGCGAGCTACGGGTGGCAGAAGACACCAAGAGGACATCTCGGTGGCCGCCCAAAGGCTGAACGGTGATGACGGCGCCGAGGGCAGAGCTGGAAGACGAGGCGGCAGGACGTCAGTACGCGTCGAAGGCGTCGGTGCCCGCGTACTCCGATATGACGACCTTGCCGCCCGCCTTCTTCCTCTTCCTCCTCCGCAGGCTCCCTACGCCAGCCGCCAAGGAGACGGCCCTGAGAAGTTCAAGGAGCCGGCGACGCGGATGATGGGGTCGCCGGTGCCACCAGGAGCAGCGCCCGACACCTAGTCGGACCCGTCATCCTGCCGTCCACCGCCCTCGTCGTCGCTGCCGCTGTCCTCCTCGTCACCCTCGTTCGAGGTGGAGTCTTCGTCATCGGAGGAGCTCTCCACGCAGCACCTTGCGCGAGTCCCGAAAAGCCCGAAGACCTTGACGGAGAGATGGCCGTCCTCCATCAGCTTGAAATGGAGGGTGAGCCCATCTGTCAGGCTGTGGATACGGGCGAAAGTCTTCCATCCATGACGAAGATACATCACATGAGGAGCGGGGAAGTTGACGCGGACCCGCATGCCGCTGATCCCGCAGCCCCTCATGTGCAACCGCAGCGACTCCGGCGGATCCACCTCCATCTCCCGCGCAAATGGGGTCGGGAGACGAAGGCGACAGCGCGGCGGCCGCCGCAGCCTAACGAAGAACTCGCAAGGGTCATCCCCAATATGACCTTCCATTGGAGGAGGGGCTGCAGGCGGGGGCGAGGCCGGCGGGCCGTCCCGTCCTCCTCTTCCCCGAGCGCCCTGGCCTCACCCACGGCCTCGCCCCCTCCCTCTTCCCCTCGTGGCCGGCTCTGCCACCGCAGGTGCAGGAGAAGGAGGGACACGTTGTCGAGCGGCGACCCTCGCCGCCACCATTGAAGAACCAGGATTTCCTCTCTCCATGGCGAACAGAAGAGAGGGGCAGAAGCTGAAGGAGAAAGAAGATGGAGGAATACGGGGCGCCGTACCTTCCCTCCACTCTTTATAAAGGGGCGGGGCTGGGGCTCGACCGCCCACTCGGCCAATCAAGACGCAGAAGGCGAGGGAGCCGGGACCGACCCGCCGCCCCAACCAGCGACGGCTCGGTTTCCCGCCTCCACCGTTCGCCACCTCAAGCGCATGGAGGGCACGTGGCGAACGTGAAGAACCAAGGGGACGGGTGAGGCGACCTGTCCCCACCCCGTGATCATGGGGAGTGGCCGCCTAGACGACCGCGCCTCGGCCCCATTTAGTAAATGGGCCGCGCCTCCACGCCTCCCCCCATTTACGGGGAAGGCACGAAGCCGCCTCCTTTCACATTTACTGCGACGTGACGTATGCCTGCGGAAACCGCCCCACGCATGCCGCCCACGTCACGCACGCCTCTCCACCTCGCGCCATGCGCGCGGGTCGTGGGAGGCGCAGCGCGCGGGAAATTTTACCACGGCGAAAACCGCCCCACCTGCCCGCGCACCATTCTGGGCCTGGCCCAACAACGCGTCACGCTCATGTGTGGCCCAGGCCCGGGGGCTCCTGTCGGTGTACAAAAAGAGGGGCACACTTTTTGTACCCCTATAACTGTGCACGGGCAGTCTGAGCCACGGGCACCACCACACCAAGCACAGCAGGGGAGGTGAGCCAAGGTAAGATCGAAGCTCAATGGAACTGGAGCAACGCCAAGAACAAGACCACAGAGAGCAAAGGGACGAAGCGGCTTCCCCCGGAAAGAACCTTGTTGGGAGCCAGTTTCAGCAGCCCTGGCAAGACCCTTGCTGGGGACGGCTCTGGCAGCCCCGGCAAGACCCTTGCCGCGGCAGCTCGCCCCACGCCTACGGAGCGGATCACCCTTGAGTCCACTGCCACCATGGGGCAAGGATTCGGGAGATATCCCCGTGGTGGCATGCAGATCTTTGTGAAGACATTCAAGGACAGATACACACACTAAGAGGACGACGACCCTTGGCGGGATCCCAGCCAAGGAGGACCACAAGGCCTCCGGCAATCACCTTGCCGGGGATGACAGCATGCACCGTGGCAAGACCCTTGCCGGGGCCTCGGCAAGGCCCTTTCCGAGGACGCCCGCAAGGCCACCGTCAAACCCGCACCAACTGAGTTTCCACCGCCCATGCAGCTGCCGACCCAACCAGATGGGCAGGCTCCTGTATGGCAACATGCAGATCTTCATGGAGACCCGCCGTTGCAACACCTTAGCTACCTTCCTGCCTACATGGCGCCTCAGGCACCGCTGGCCAGGGCGCGTGTCAACACAAGGAGGAGCGGCGACGGACAAGACGGATGTCTCCCCTCGTCCCCGATAAAGCGAGGACACCTAAGCTAAGCGCATTAAATATGCCTTGTCCTGTAATGTGAGGGATAACCTCGCATCACTGTACCCTTTCCACCTCCTGTGTGCCACTGTGGCAACCCCTTTTTCCTATAAAAGGAGGCCCGAGGCGACCAGGAGAAGGATTCGGCTTTTTAGCACTCCTCACGACTCTTTTGGAGCTCCTCACTAGCTGAAGAACACAAACATATAATCCACCAAAGCAGGAGTAGGGTTTTACGCATCTTTGCGGCCCGAACCTGGGTAAAGGAACCGTGTGCTGACTGTTAGATCCGCTCTTCTCTCAACCCCGCGCCCCTTAACCGTAGTAGGGATTCTTGTGATCCCATAGGTGTCGATCCAAATACACCGACACCCGGCAGACCCAGCGATGTAGCAGGACGAACGGGAGGATGGCGAACACTGTCCGGGACCACTGTCTGGTCACAGTGATGCCGAAGACAATGATTATGAACATGTCTCCGAAGAGGATGTTAGCCTCGGCGATGACGAATACATCATCCCAGAAGAACCCTTAGAACAAAGGCGCTTCCATTGGAGGCTTATTGCCACCGGAAGGAGCCTGAAAAAGCAGTAGTTGCGGCTTCGAGCCGCACAAGATATGCTCAATGATAGATGGAACAAAGTGCTAGACACTGAGCAAAATATGGCTGCAATCACCAAACAAAGGGCTATCCTAAGCGTAAACTGTTGCCCGAATTCGACGACGAGGCTACTATGCCTATACCGCCGAAGAACAACACCGCCGATAAACCGGACCGACCACCTCGTGGACGGGACAGAGTGGCTAGCAACGGCGTACACAAGCCCGCACCCCCTCCACGTAAAGAAAAGGAGGCAACGACTTAGGCCTGGAAACACGATCTACGTGAGGACCTGAACAAAAAGGCTGGCAAGACCAGATCCATCCATGGATCCAGGGACCATGCTCCCGCACGGGACGACGGCTATCAAGCCAAATATGCCGGTCATATACCAGTTCTAGGTCAATACCGAACATCACAACCGTCGGGCATACGCCAAGACATAGCAAAACACAGGGGTGCCGCACACCCTCTGTGCTTTACCGATGAGGTGCTGGATCACGAATTTCCAGAAGGGTTTAAACCCGTAAATATCGAGGCGTACGATGGAACGACGGATCCTGCTGTCTGGATAGAAGACTTTATTCTTCACATCCACATGGCTCGTGGATATGATCTGCACGCCATCAAATACCTACCCCTCAAGCTAAAAGGACCAGCTCGGTACTGGCTGAACAGCCTCCCAAAAAACACCATTGGAACTTGGGAAGAGCTTGAGGATGCTTTTCGGGCCAATTTTCAAGGGACCTATGTCCGGCCCCCGGATGCTGACGATCTAAGTGACATAATCTAACAACCCGGGGAGTCAGCCTGCAAGCTTTGGAATCGGTTTCTCACTAAGAAGAACCAAATTATCGATTGTCCGGACGCTGAAGCCTTAGCGGCCTTCAAGCACAGTGTCCGGGACGAATGGCTAGCCAGACACCTCAGCCAGGAAAAGCCGAGGACAATGGCTGCCCTAACTACACTCATGACCCGCTTTTGCGCGGGCAAGGACAGCTGGTTAGTTGTAGCAGCACTAGCGACCCTGGCACATCCGAAGTCAGGGATGGCAATGGAAAGCCACGATGTAAGAAACACAAACGTCGAAACAATGCTGGAAGCCCAGATGATACAACGGTAAAAATGCAGGATTCAGCGGCTCCAGGCCCGATCAACGAAAGAAGCCATTTAAAGGCAACAAAGACGGTCCATCTAGCCTGGACAAAATATTAGATAGGCCCTGCCAGATCCATGGCACCCCAGATAAACCTGCGAACCATACCAACCGTAGTTGTTGGGTCTTCAAGCAGGCCGGCAAGCTCAACGCCGAACACAAGGGAAGGGGGCCTCAGAGCGAAGACGAGGACGAACCTCGCCAGCAGAACACGGGGGGATAGAAGAAATTTCCAATGGAGATGAAAACAGTGAACATGATCTACGTCACTCATATCCCAAAGAGGGAGCGCAAGCGCGCACTCCGAGATGTCGTTGAGCATGTTGCCCCCAAATTCAACCCATGGTCGGCCTGTCCGATCACCTTTGATCGCAGGGATCATCCGACTAGTATCCGTCATGGGAGTTCGGCTACCCTAGTGCTCGACCCAATAATCGATCGATATCATTTCACTCGAGTCCTTATGGACGGCGGCAACAGTCTCAATCTGATATATCAGGACACTGTCGCAAGATGGTGACAGAACCGTCAAGAATCAAGCCTAGCAGCACGACCTTCAAAGGAGTGATACCGCGCGTAGATGCCCGCTGCACGGGCTTTTTAACATTGGATGCCGTATTCGGCTCTCCCGATAACTTTCAAAGCGAAGAGCTAATCTTCGACATAGCTCTGTTACGAAGTGGCTATCTTGCACTGCTCGGAAGAACGGCCTTCGCCTGCTTTAATGCAGTCCCGCATTATGCTTATTTAAAGCTCCAAATGCCTGGACCACGGGGAGTCATCACGGTCAACGGAAATATTGAGCGCTCTCTCTGTACGGAGGAGGACACTGCGGCCCTAGCAGCCGAAGTCCAAAACAGCCTATTCAAGTCGAACAGCTCATCAGTCGTCAAGACCGCGGACACAGCTAAACGTGCCCGACATACGCCTGAGTGCGGCAGCTTGGATGAACCCGAGCTCAATTAGCAGCTACGCCCCCCATCGACTGCCCCATAAGCTGGTAGCATACGTACCTCGTGTACACAATTATGCCCTTAAAATTCCTTGGGAGGCGCTGGGGGCACACTGCTTACAAATAGTCCATAGTTCGGCTCGACCCTATTCAGATTCTAAAATTATCTTTCAAGGTTCATTAAACGAACCAGCTTTGTTTACGGCCGCAATGGTTTCTTTTTCCAGGTTTTTTCTTTTTCTTTTCTTTTTTACAGTTGGCCATCACACTCCCCCCTTCAAGGACACATCACAAAGGAAAAAAGCGGTGCAGACGTGCAGCAGGGACCCTCACTAAGGTTTCTTTTTAGATTAAGACCATGTGTAAACCTTTTATCTCTTTTTGTTTTATAATTTTCTGGCATGTAAGATGTCCAAGGAAGTTATCGGCATTATCTGTAAGTCTACGGCTCGCCGTACTATAACGGGATATTATAGAAACAGCTTGGTTCATATTATGTTTGGAGTTTTATTCTCTCGCCACCCGTGTTCTCTCCCCACGTCAAATTGCCACATGTGCCTTGATAATAGGGTCCATTACCAGGGGCTGTCTTCAGCCCGGTATATGTCGAAAAGTCCGAACACCTATAGGGAGTGTTCGGCGTCCTGGATATTTGCTTTATATGCATCAGTTGCGAATCATATCTTGGGTCAATAGTTGGGTTGCCCGGCTCCTATGCTTACCCCTACGTTCTCGATTGTTCGTCTAGGATGTAAAGGGAGAACTACTGTGATTGTACTTCTGGCTCGTCCGGTCAAGTACCTCAGTAGAGAAAGCCGAAAACTGACTATCATGGTATGCGAGAATCTGATCTGCAATCCGGTGACTTAGCGTTATACTATGATCGATGAAGATCTACCCCATGTTATACGAAGGGTTAGTTTTTTGCCCAGCCATGTACAAATGGATACCTTAAATTCGGAAACACCATATACGCACCAGGAGCTAGTACCTAGCCCCACTTGTCAAACTCCTATGGCTAAGTGAAAGCAATAACGCCGCATAGTCTGATTGTATGGTTCGCTCCGCATACACCTCCTACATGTACCAAGACGTTGGATAAAGAGTGTCTATGCATATGACAGAACACCCCAGTAATATTTACATGAAGGCTGAAGCCAACGACTAGAAACTTTCAGATTTAAATAAACGGCCGCACAGGAGGTGAAAGTCGCTCACATTATAATGGCGCAAAAGTTATATACATCGATTCATTAGCTTAAGTCTTTACAACCGGATACAATTACTCAAAGATAATATCTTTTGAGCACTGGCCTTCTACAAGGCGGGCGCCTTCTATGACGTCCTTGAAGTATCTCTCCGGTTTGCGGTGCTCCTTGCCTTCGGGCGGGCCAGCAGTGGCTATGTCCTGCGCCTTCATCTTCGCCCAATGCACTTTTACACGTGCACAGGCCATCCACGCACCTTCTATGCAGGCCGAACGCTTCAACGCGTCGACCCGTGGACTCGCTTTGACGAGTGTAACACCCCAAATTTTTGGGTTTGGTTTTTCTTCCAAACTTTTGGCCTTTTGGAAGAGGGTTGTTTGATCTTCTCTTAAGACCGTTCTAAAATCTCTTCTGGCCAAAGTTTGTGTGTTTTCTCAAGCTTGGTTTTTGGTCTTGAAGGTTTTCTCTTGTGTTGGCTCAAGCACAAGTTGAGTTTCAAAAGAGGTTGTTTGAATTGTCTCCTTCTTGATTTAAACCTCTCAGGTTTAACCTTGGACCTATCTTCCTCTCCAACCTTCATCTTGCCATGACCCCAACAGAAATATTTCTCTCCAAGACCCTCTTCACACCTTAAGACAAGTCTCTCATCAATTCTAGTAAGTTTTGACCTTGTTGGAATTTTTCCTCTATTTATTTTACTCCAAAAACTATTTCTGTCTTTTATAGTGGAAATTGGTGATTTACAAAGGAACTACCGTGCATATCTTGTTATTTGACTCCAAACTAACTTTCCTAGATAGTCCTTAGTACCCACAACCTAGATCCATCTTGTTTCACTGGTCCACAGTTCAAAAATTTCAAATTTTACCTGCTGCAAGTTTGGACCAGATTTGCAAATTTTGGTGAAATTCATAGTTATCTTTTTCTAAAAATTCTGTGAAAAATCATGCAGCCTCTAAATGCATCAAGAGGCCACTCCACCAAATATCAGCCCCAGAAACATTTCCCTCATGCCAGAATCATTTCATCAAACACCTAGCATGCACTGTGCTGTCAGGTTCTGAAACTGCTAACTGAAGCTGTCGACAGTGCAGTTTGACAGTTCGTCAGTTCGTCAGAACCACAGCGACAATCTCGCTAGTGCCTGCCTTGGATCGACGCACACTGCACCTCCTGCTTATCCAACGCGCCGCACGCTCGCTTGGCTGCTTCTGGGCGTCGGTGACGCCGTGGCCTGACCACGCCGGCGACTTCCATGGCAACAGAACCGCCCGTGGCGGCTGGCAGACGTCACCCCGCGGCTCAACGCCGTTTGGCGCCACCCAAATCACCCCAGCGCTCTGCATGGCCATCTCCACTGCCAGCGCACGCCTGCCGCACCGTCGCCGTGGCCTGGCGCGCGCAGAGCGCGTTTTCTGCCGTCGACGTGCCACACGGCCATTCCGTCGAGGAAAGCCCATAATCATCTCTCCCCTGCTGAGTTAGGCACGGGAATGGAACCACTACACCTCCTAGTCGATGCTCAAGCCCCTAAACCCGCCGTCCAGCCACTGCATCGCCGTAATCGCTCGCCGGACTTATCCCGTTCACGGCAACCGCCTCGAGCCGGCTATATAAAGCACCCCCGAGCTCATTCTCGAGCCCGCACACCTCCACCACCTCCCTAGACCACGCCCAGCCTCTAGAAGAGCGTCGAGGGGCCCTTCTTCTCCAACTCCGGCCAACTCCCTCCACCTCGGGCTCCAGCAGCATTCTCTCCGGTGAGAACTCCTCCGCCGCCGTGGACTCGAGCATAGCACCCTGGCACCCACCTAAACCCAACCCCCACTTCAATTCGACCCAACGAACTCTTCCCGATGAGGCCCACGACCACCCGAGCCGCCGTCCGCCGGAGACAGGGTCGCCGTCGACGTGGGGCTCGCCGACGCTCAACTCCACCACCAATCGACGAGGAAGATCACCGAGAAGCCGTACGTACCACTCCCCTCCCCTAACTCACCGTCGATCGGCGCCGGCGACCACCGCAGCACCTGGCACCGGCGCGACTCTGTCCTAGAGTTCAAACCCGACGAGTGGGACCCCTCGTCAGCCTCTCACCTCTCCCCCGAACCGTTTTTTTGTAAGCGCCTTCGGGCAAAGTACGTTTTCTCCTTCAGTTGACGTACTGCGTACCGGTTCGCTTTGCTATTTTCTATTCTAGCCCCTGGAACTTTTCTGTTTCATTACAGATGAGCCCTTGGACAGAAACTCTAATATCTTTTTAACTAAAGATGATTTTGAGTTGATTCTTTTTGTGTTCTCTTTAGTTTTCTATCTTGTTTTTTGTCATATTTATTTGAATTTTTTGGAGCAACTTTATTTGCACGCACGGTATTTATGTTAGTATCTGTTTGTTTGAATACGTAGATACCGAAGGACATGACGGAGCCGTGAACCTCACCGAGTTAGACTCCGACTACTCCGAACCAGGCAAGCATGTTTGAACCTTTGATATGATGAGTGTGTCGCATGTTTGCTCGAGTAGTTCTTCTCATAAGCATGGTCATATAAGCATTTGTGTATGGTTATATTTCATGCAAGCAAGCTTCGGGTGAGCCCCGAATGATAATGTTTGAACCACCTCGATCATGTAGTGACATGATGGGTGGTATGCTGGTAATGTTGGAGCATGCCAGTAGTTGGTTAACTTAGTATTAACGAAGATCATGTCGTGATTCCGTTCATCACCTTTTTGGTACTACCATAGGCCGTCTGTTAAGATTGCGGTCTAGTCAGTTGTAAACCACTTCCCGAGTACACACCAAGTAGAGGGGCCGGGATGAGGGTTCCATGGCCCTGGATTAAAGCCTGTCATTCGGTCAGGGGGTATGGGTGTTTCCGGTTGGGACCGAGAGGGGGGCACCCCTTAGAGCGCGCATATATAAATTTGATCCCATGCTATTCGAGGTTGTAGCCTCCCCATCTTAAAGTTTTTCGTGAATGTTGTCGCGGATGATTCCGGATAGCAGGATGTGAAATGGGTGTGTACTGGTTAGTTGGGTTTCTACTAAAACACCGTAGACGGAACTAGTCCCCGTGACTAGTAGAATCCGTTGGCTATGAGTTAATAGTACAAGCTCTACAGAGTCAAATCTTTCAAGTGGCCATGTTTATGGCCTAGGGTCAACCTTTGTGTCAACCGGTGACCGTCCTTGGTAAATTCTTGATAGTAACAAGAGTAGTGATTTATGTCAAGTTCATTTGGTAGATGAACTCATTACCTCTGCATTGATTTATTTCCGGAAGTATTTCACCGTTCATCATTGTTCGTTACAAGCCCTTTATGTGATGTCGCTCACACGTCCGACTGTGGCATTCTTGTTATTTATAAGCCCTTTATGTGATGTCGCTCAGACGTCCGACTGTGGCATTCTGGTTATTCATTTCCGTTATAAGCCCTTTATGTGATGTCGCTCAGACGTCCGACTGTGGCATTCTTGTTATTTATAAGCCCTTTA
>LR738709.1:626957413-627035044 GCA_902687465.1 Secale cereale | reverse complement strand
CCCTTTATGTGATGTCGCTCAGATGTCCGACTGTGGCATTCTTGTTATTCATTTCCGTTATAAGCCCTTTATGTGATGTCGCTCAGACGTCCGACTGTGGCATTCTTGTTATTCATTTCTGCTATAGCCCTTTATGTGATGTCGTTCAGACGTCTGACTGTGGCATTCTTGTTATTTACTTCCGTTATAAGCCCTTTACGTGATGTCGCTCAGACGTCCGACTGTGGCATGTTTTCATTTTATTCATTCCTCTCGAGGCGCCACTCAGACACTCGTTTGGTTTCCTGCTATTTATTGACTTACAACTCAGGGATATATTTGTCCGGTTGCATTTTTGTTAGAATACTCACATGCATCATGTTGGCATTTATTATATCTTAAGTCCGAACTGTCTTGCGAGTACATTCAAAGTACTCACCTGGCTTGTTGATTTGGCTAGATGTGGACGAAGGCGATCTCATGGATGAAGAGGTCGATAGCGAGTCTGACGTCTAGTGGAGTCCCAGTCAGTCTCTTGCGATCCTGGAATTGATCACTGTGATATAACCGCTTCCGCCTACCACCAAATAAATTCATCGGGTCTCACTCCGACACTCGATGGACTGTATTATATTGGAGTCACGTCACCCACTTCATTGTGACATAACCACCACCTTTTATTACGAGTTAGTAGTATGCCACCCCGCCCTTGTGTCATATACGCCTTTATGTACTATATTGGCGCGCTTGTAATAAATTGTTGAGCAACCCCAGCTCAACCTTGTATAATATTCAGTGTACTGGAATTCTATATCAAGGAATTGTCTACCGGCAAGAAATATTCTTCCTTGCTGGTTTAATAAAAAGGTCAGTCTCCCGGTAATTATTTACTGAAGGACCGGTCCTGACAACGAGCCGCTTCACCAATCCAAAGTAGCTACTTGGGACTGGCTCAGCGGGCCATAGTCGGACTATCAAGTCTTTCATGGCCGAACCCGCCATATTGTGCAGCTTGACCAACTGCTTCATCTGGTCGTTGAGGGGCACCTGATGTTTTGGCGCATAGAACTGTGACCAGAATAGCTTCTCCATGTCGTTCCCCTCCTGGGCTCGGAAGTATTGGGCGGCTTCAGCACTGCTCCTCGGGAGATCAGCAAACACGCGTGGAGAACTCCATAACCGTGTCAGCCCAAGGTACGCCTGCCCTTTAAAGATGCTCTGTAAGAGAAAAGTCTTACCACATGCTATCTCCCGCGCCTGCCTGATTTCTTCGCAGACGCTGCGCGACTCGCTTCGTGCCTCCTTGGCAGCCTTAACCGCTGCAGTGAGCTCGGATGCTTGTTACAAAGTCTTCTCTTCCAATGCCTTGCATTGGAAGAATAACATCTTTGAGTTCATCTTCGACTTCGGACACCCGAGCATTGTGCTTTTGGCACACGGCCTTTTCGGCCTCTAGATGAGCAACCGCTTTGTCAGCGATTGCCTTGCTCCCTTTATCCTCCTTCTTGGCCGTAGCGAGTTTGCTCTTGAGGGCCTCGAGCTCAGTGGTGCCAACTGTTTAATACAAAATATCTTAAAGAGTTTATACTCATACTCAATTAATATTATCAGTCTTCTTGACATCTAGATTTTTCAAATCGGCATACCTTGCGTCTCATCTAAATGCTGGTTGACGCTGTCGAGGTCCGCGTTGGCCTGCGAAAGCTTCCGATTTAGTTCGGTAACTTCTGCATCTTGTGCAGTTGCCGCAACTAGTGAAGCATGTTCAAATACAAAAGCATACGGTTTAGCTCTATAAATATGATATATCATGAATACTTCGTCAGATTCTGTTCAGAATCACACAAAGCATCAGGGGCTACTAGCTATATATGTGCATATAAAATAAATAAAGTTCCATAAAGAACATTACATTACTTACCTCGAATCCTGTTAGTAGGCTGTTCAAGGCTTCATTCAGTCCACCTTTGACGGACTGAATCTTCTTCATCACCACACCCATTACTATGTGGTGCTCCTCCACGACGGAAGCACTTCGTAGTGCTACCTCCAGAGGGTCCGGCGCCTCCGGATTGACTCCGGGCGCCGTAGGAACAGTTGTATCCTCCCCCGCCTTGGGGGTCTGGTCTTCGGACCCTGGAGCCATGCTAGGATCCGGATCAGTATTCGGTGGGGCCCCGGATTGTTTGGGCCCCCCGTCTTTGATCTCCATGGGGATTGTTTCCCCACGGTCAGCGGCAGCCGAGGTGTTACCCTCGGTCGCCCTATCATCCGCTTCGCCCCCATCTCCTTGAGCACGAGACGCACGCTGAGAGGACACTTCAGTGTCCCCGCGGGCCACGGGTGATGGAGCTCAGACCGACAACTCACTCTCCGTCTCTCCGGGCGCTAGAGAGTTCCCCTCCGATAAGGAGGCGTCGGGGTGTGATGACCCACAAGTGTAGGGGATCTATCATAGTCCTTTCTATAAGTAAGAGTGTCGAACCCAACGAGGAGCAGAAGGAAATCATAGGCAGTTTTCAGTAAGGTATTCTCTGCAAGCACTGAAATTATCGGTAACAGATAGTTTTGTGATAAGGTAATTGGTAACAAGTAACAAGTGGTAAAAGTAAATAAGGTGCAACAATATGGCCCACTCCTTTTTGTAGCAAAGGACAAGCCTGGACAAACTCTTATATAAAGGAAAATGCTCCCGAGTACACATGAGAATTATCGTCAAGCTAGTTTTCATCACCCTCATATGATTCACGTTCGTTACTTTGATAACTTGGTATGTGGGTGGACCGGTGCTTGGGTACTGCCCTTACTTGGACAAGCATCCCACTTATGATTAACCTCTATTGCAAGCATCCACAACTACAAAAAAAGTATTAAGGTAAACTTGACCATAGCATGAAACATATGGATCCAAATCAGCCCCTTACGAAGCAACGCATAAACTAGGGTTTAAGCTTCTGTCACTCTAGCAACCCATCATCTACTTATTGCTTCCCAATGCCTTCCTCTAGGCCCAAACAAGGGTGAAGTATCATGTAGTCGACGTTCACATAACACCACTAGAGGAAAGACAACATACATCTCATCAAAATATCGCACGAATACCAAATTCACATGACTACGTATAGCAAGACTTCTCCCTTGTCCTCGGGAACAAACGTAACTATTCACAAATCATATTCATGTTCATAATCAATTAATATGCATAATGGATCTGAACATATGATCTTCCATCGGATAAACCAACTAGCATCAACTACAAGGAGTAATCAACACTACTAGCAACCCACAGGTACCAATCTGAGGTTTTGATACAAAGATGGGATACAAGAGATGAACTAGGGTTTGAGAGGAGATGGTGCTAGTGAAGATGTTGATGAAGATAGCCCTCCCCAAGATGGGAGAGTTGTTGGTGATGATGATGGCGATGATTCCCCCCCCCCCCCCGGAGGGAAGTGTCCCCGGCAGAACAGCTCCACCGGAGCCCTAGATTGGTTCCGCCTCGAGACGGTGGAGCTTCGTCCCGAAAGCCTCTCTATGATTTTTTCCAGGTCAAAACACTTGATATAGTAGAAGATGGGCATCAGGGGGCTGCCAGGTGGCCCACGAGGCAGGGGGCGCGCCCAAGGGGGTAGGGCGCGCCCCCCACCCTCGTGCATGGTTGGTGCCCCCCTCCAGTACTTTCTTCGCCTGATATTTTTTATATTTTCCAAAACTGACTTTCGTGGAGTTTCAGGGCTTTTTGAGTTATGCAGAATAGGTCTCCAATATTTGCTCCTTTTCTAGCCCAGAATTCCAGCTGCCGGCATTTTCCCTCTACATGTAAATCTTGTAAAATAAGAGAGAAAAGGCATAAGTACTGTGACATAATGTGTAATAACAGCCCATTATGCAATAAACATCAATATAAAAGCATGATGCCAAATGGACGTATCAAGGTGTGCTCGGGGAGGGCTGTAGGTCAGCAGGTGAGAAATACTCAAAAAGCATTAATATGCTGAATAAACTAGGTGCAGCAATTAATATATCCAAACAACTTACGTTTCGTCTGGGGGCTTCTCCCTAGGCTTCACCACAAAATTGTGTTCGGACGATGAGTCCGAACTGGCGGGGAGGTTTAGCTTCCTCTGGGGTGCGGCCTTGCATGCGTCAGCAAGGGCCGCCCTCTTCTTCCCCCTGCTTTGGGCAGGGGACTCTTCTTCTTCATTATCCTCCTCCTCTTCGGAGGAGAGGATGTTAATCTCCTCGGACTTCGCGTCCACAGGGCGCGGGCCGCTCTCGGCCTCCTTGCTCTTCTTCTTGGGCTTCTTGTGTGGTGCCTTGTACGGCGCCGAAACCAGCATCGCCGTCAGTTGAGGCATGTCTGGGTCTTCTGGCAAAGGCGTCGAACACTTAATCCAGATTGCCTTCTTCGTCTAGCTCTATATATCATGCAAAAACTCCAATTCCTATCATTGTTAAAATAAGAAGGGGATATATGTTCGACAGAGTTTTTGATTACCTCTTGTGCGGTAAACGTAGTGATGTAGCCTGCATCCTCAGTTTCCTTTGGCCACTCCTTCTGGCTCTTGAAGAGATGTTTCCAGATCTCTTTGTGTGTGGAGCCGTACAGATGCTCCAAGGGCCGGGCTCCTGCCGGATCGAACTCCCATAGAGAGGAATCCCGGTGTTGGCAAGGAAGGACAAGCCGGGCCAGCATTACCTGAACCATGGTTGTGAGTTGGTAGCCCTTGGTGATCATGCCGGACACACGGCCTTGGAGTGCCGTCACCTCAGCCCGAGACCCCCAGTTCGGACTCTTATCGGTCCAGGAGGTTAGCCTCTCCGAGGGTCCAGATCTGAAGGCAGGAGCCGCTGCCCATTTGGCATTGCGGGGCTTAGTGATATAGAACCACTCCTGGTGCCAAACCTTGTTCGTCTCCACGAACGATGATACCCCTCCAACGTATCTACTTTTCCAAACCCTTTTGCCCTTGTTTTGGACTCTAACTTGCATGATTTGAATGGAACTAACCCGGACTGACGCTGTTTTCAGCAGAACTGCCATAGTGTTGTTTTTGTGCGGAATAAAAAGTTCTCGGAATCGCCTGAAAATCAACAGAGAATTATTTCAGAAAATATAAAAAATATCTGCAAGAAGATACTCACCGGGGGGCCCATGGCCTGTCCTCGAGGGTGGGGGGCGCGCCCCCCTTCCCAGGGCGCGCACCCTGCCTCGAGGGCCCCTGATGCTCCACCGACGTACCCCCAGATCATATATCTTCCGTTTCGGGGAGAAAAAAATCACAGAGAAGGAATTATCGTGTTTTACGAGATGGAGCCGCCGCCAAGCCCTAATCTCTCTCGGGAGGGCTGATCTGGAGTCTGTTCGGGGCTCCGGAGAGTGGAGATCGTCGCCATCGTCATCATCAACCTTCCTCCATCACCAATTCCATGTTGCTCACCGCTGTGCGTGAGTGATTCCATCGTAGGCTTGCTGGACGGTGATGGGTTGGATGGGATCTATCATGTAATCGAGTTAGTTTTGTTAGGGTTTGATCCCTAGTATCCACTATGTTCTGAGATTGATGTTGCTATGACTTTGCTATGCTTAATGCTTGTCACTAGGGCCCGAGTGCCATGATTTCAGATCTGAACCTATTATGTTTTCATGAATATATATGTGTTCTTGATCCTATCTTGCAAGTCTATAGTCACATACTATGTGTTATGATCCGGCAACCCCGAAGTGACAATAATCGGGACCACTCCCGGTGATGACCATAGTTTGAGGAGTTCATGTATTCACTATGTGTTAATGCTTTGGTCCAGTACTCTATTAAAAGGAGGCCTTAAAATCCCTTAGTTTCCAATAGGACCCCGCTGCCACGGGAGGGTAGGACAAAAGATGTCATGCAAGTTCTTTTCCATAAGCACGTATGACTATATTCGGAATACATGCCTACATTGCATTGATGAACTGGAGCTAGTTCTGTGTCACCCTAGGTTATAACTTCTACATGATGAATTGCATCCGACGTAATTTCCCATCACCGATCCAATGCCTACGAGCTTTACCTATATTGCTTCCTGCTTATTTACTTTTCCGTTGCTACTATTACAAAAACTACAAAAAACACTATCGTTACTTTTATTGCTGCTACCACCACTATCATATTACTTTGCTACTAAACTATCTTGCTGCAGATACTAAGTTTCTAGGTGTGGTTGAATTAAAAATCAGCTGCTAATACTTAAGAGTATTCTTTGGCTCCCCTTGTGTCGAATCAACAAATTTGGGTTGTATACTTTACCCTCGAAAACGGTTGCGATCCCCTACACTTGTGGGTTATCAAGACTATTTTCTGGCGCCGTTGCCGGGGAGCATAGCTCTATTCTTTAAGTCACTTGGGATTTATATCTGCTTATCACTATGAAGAATTTGAAGGACTCAAAAACCAAGATCTTACCCTCAACTACGAGGGGAGGCAAGGAACTTCCATCTAGCTCTGCACTTGATTCTCATGATGTTATGAGTAAACTTGCGACACCTACTCCTGCTATTGAATCTGATATGTCATATGTTCTTGATGATGTTACTTCTGCTATGTATGTCGAAACTACCTCTATGCCTGATACTGTGCCGCTAGGTGAATTTCTAGATGAAAAAATTGCTAAGGCTAGGGAGAGTGCAAATGTTGATGATATTTATGAAAGTGATGATGAAACTACTTCCAATAGATATGACTTGCCTGTTCTGCCCGAGGGTTATGTTATGGATGAAGAAACTGCTAGAGACTTTCTTGCTTGCAATGATAGATATGATCTTAAGAAGTTATTAGCTAAGCTGAAAGAAAAGTCCTTTAATGCTAGAATGAAACATGACCCTACTTTTGCTACTTCACCTATTTGTGTCACTGATAAGGATTATGAATTCTCTGTTGATCCTGAGTTAATTACTTTGGTTGAATCTGATCCTTTCCATGGCTATGAGTCTGAAACTGTTGTGGCACATCTTACTAAGTTGAATGATATAGCCACCCTGTTTACCAATGATGAAAAGATTCGCTATTACTATATCCTTAAGTTGTTTCCGTTTTCATTAAAGGGTGATGGTAAACTTGGTTTAATTCTCTTGATCCTGGTTGTGTGCGTAGTCCCCAGGATATGGTGTATTACTTCTCTGCTAAATATTTTCCCGCTCATAAGAAACAAGCTGCCCTACGGGAAATATATAACTTTGCTCAAACTGAAGAAGAGAGTCTCCCACAAGCTTGGGGGAGGCTTCTCTAGTTACTTAATGCTTTGCCTGATCATCCTCTTGAGATGCATGATATACTTGATGTCTTTTATAATGGACTAACCGATGCTTCCAGAGACCACCTGGATAGTTGTGCTGGTTGTGTTTTCAGGGAAAGAACAGCGGAACAAGCTGAATTACTATTGAATTATATGCTAGCCAATGAAAATAATTGGACGCTTCCTGAACCAGCCCCTAAGCCAACTCCGAAGAAGAGAGGTGTTCTATTTCTTAGTCCTGAAGACAAGCAAGAGGCAAAGAAATCTATGAAAGAAAAAGGTATTAAAGGTGAAGATGTTAAGAATTTACCGCCTATTGAAGAAATACATGGTCTTGATAACCCGACACAGGTAATAAAGGTAAATTCTCTTTATAGATTTGATGAAAGTGATATTCCTCGTTATAAGTCTGCTAGCCAATGCTTAGATGAGTTTGACAATTTTATTGTGATACAAGAAAACTTCAATGCTTATGTTTGTAGACAACTACAACACAATGCTTATATGATTGAACGCTTGAGTGATTATCTGTCTAGTGCTAAAAGTGAACTGAAACTCATTAGTATACATGCTTCTATGGTCACCACTCAAGTAGAACAAGTACTTAAGTCTCAGAATGATTTGCTCAATGAATTAAATATTAAGAATAATGACTATGCTATTAGAGTTGCAACTAGAGGTGGTAAAATGACTCGGGAACTTCTGTATCCTGAAGGCCACCCTAAGAGAATTGAGAAAGATTCTCATAGAGCTAATTTAGATGCACCTAGTTCCTCTAAGAAGAAGAAAAAGAAAAATGATAGGACTTTGCATGCTCCTAGTGAACCTGTAGCTCACCCACCTGAGAATCCCAATGATATATCTGTTTCCGATACTAAGACACAACCTGGTAATGAACATGAACCTAGTGATAATATTAATGATGATGTTCATGTTGATGCTCAACCTAGCAATGATAATGATGTAGAGATTGAACCTGCTGTTGATCTTGATAACCCACAATCAAAGAATCAACGTTATGATAAGAGAGACTTTGTTGCTAGGAAGCATAGTAGGGAAAGAGAACCATGGGTTCAGAAACCCATGCCTTTTCCTCCGAAACCATCCAAGAAAAAGGATGATGAGGATTTTGAGCGCTTTGCTGAAATGATTAGACCTATCTTTTTGCGTATGCGTTTGACTGATATGCTTAAAACATATCCTTATGCTAATTATATGAAAGATATTATCATCAATAAAAGAAAGATACCTGAAGTTGAAATTTCCACCATGCTTGCCAATTACACTTTTAAGGGTGGAATACCTAAGAAACTAGGAGATCCAGGAGTACCTACTATACCTTGCTCCATTAAAAGAAACTATGTTAAAACTGCTTTATGTGATCTTGGAGCCGGTGTTAGTGTTATGCCTCTCTCTTTATATCGTAGACTTGACTTGAGTAAGTTGACACCCACTGAAATATCTTTGCAAATGGCTGATAAATCAACTGCTATACCTGTCGATATTTGTGAGGATGTGCCTGTTGTAGTTGCAAATGTTACTATTTTAATGGACTTCGTTATACTTGATATTCCCGAGGACGATAGTATGTCTATTATTCTTGGAAGACCTTTTTTGAATACTGCAAGGGTTGTTATTGATTGCAACAAAGGCAATGTCACTTTTCATGTCAATGGTAATGAGCATACGGTACACTTTCCGAGGAAACAACCTCAGGTCCATAGTATCAATTATATTGGAAAAACTTCAACCATTACTATTGGAGGTTTTGAGTTTCCCATTCCTACTATCAAGAAGGCATATAACATACTTATTGTTGGGGACATACATATCCCCATTGAGGTAACCTAGTGTTATTCGAAAATTCTCCGGTTTCATCTTACTCGGAAAGAGTTTATTAACAAGACCTGATCAACCTTATTAATGGATTCTTGTTGATGAGCATGGGATAGGTGAATCTAGATAGCACAAACCTTCTGTACCCTCCTTTTACTTTCTGTTAATTAGATTAAATAAAACAAAATTAGCATTGTATGTCTGTTTCCAGACTTATCCGTGGAATAAAATATATCACGAAAATAAAAGTTCTCCAAATGCCATGAAAATGAAATATGATTTTTTCTAGAATAGTTAAGAAAATACGGCACTCAACACACAGCGAGGGGAGCCAGCACGTGGCCTCGAGGGCACAGGGCACGCCCCCCTGCCCAGGGCGCGCCCCCTGCCTTGAGGGCCCCACGTGGCCCCCCTCCACTTCTCCTTTCACCCATGCTCTTCTTCTTCCTCCCAAAAAATCCCCAACCAGCTCAAACCCGAGTACTAGCTCATTTTGCTGCCATTTTTTATCTCCTTGCACAAAGCACCATTCACCAAACTGTTTGGGGAGATTGTTCCTTGAAAATGTCTAGGAGAAACTTCCAAGGTGGTCCTTCAAGGAAGCAAGAACCGAGGCTCGCGTTCCGTGAGTTGGATGATGAACCACCGAGGGATGCTGATGTGCGGCCTTGTGAATGGCCGTCAGATGATTTTATGGGTCAAGCGGGCATCAAAGATGAATTTTACACATGTGCGCAACGCTGACCTCGAGGACTTCATGCAAGATAAGTGTCTTCAATACTGTGGCTTAACTGATAGCTTTGTGAGAAGATTTAAATTTGTATCTTCACGTAATTCTCACACTGTATTGTTTGACCTCTATGATAAATCTTACACCATGGACTTAGAGGATTTTAATGTTGCCTGCAAGTTCCCACGGTGGGGCGGTATGAGTGATCCTCGCAAATCTGAAATTAGAGAATTCCTAGCTAGCATTACAGTGGGGGAATCCAGGGACATTACACAAGCTACCACGGGGAGCATACATTTTCCTGCTATTCATTACTTTGCTCTCTTTATCGGTAGATGCATAAATGGTAGAGATGAGGCTTGTCACATGTGTGTCCCTGATCTTAGTGTTCTAAGGAGTGTTGTACTAGGTGATAGGCAATATAATCTGGGAGCTATTGTTGCACTATGGGGACCCCGACTTAAGAGTCGAGATCACCGAATACACGTGTACAGTGATCCCAGAGATCAATGCTCACTGAACACATAGAAGCTGAATAACAAGAGTCTTACATCCATACATACCGTCTTACACAAATTATGACCATTATGGCCAAGTCTTACACAGATAAAGCCTCAAGGGCTGAATAGCAAATAACTCGAATAGCGGAAGTCTTCGTAGATAAGTAGAACCCATGCCATCTGCCTTAACCCTACAGGCATTCTGACTCAGAAAGCGTCCTAGTTCGCATGTTCATCTCCATAGAATCATCTTCAAATTCCTGCTCTTCCATGCCTGGCCAATTAAATAACCAATGGCAAGCCAATGAGTACTTTGAATGTACTCGCAAGCAACCCATGATTTGGTTCAAGGTAACAATGCAATTATACAACAACAAGCAACCTAGCTACAAGCTAGATTAAATATTCTACCATCATGTAACATGCATCAATAAATTTGGGTAACCTCGAAGACAGGTTACAGATATCAACATGAATTCAATTCAACGAGTCAAGTCACCACCTTGACTCATCACACACATACTTTCACCGAGATTGTAAAATTCTGGACATAGTTTAAGTAGCACCACCCAACTGTCCATGACCGTGGACACGGCTATTCGAATAGTTTTACACTCTGCAGAGGTTGCGCAGTTTACCCACAAGATCCGGGAAGCTTTCGTGTCACCCACGATCCCGCAGTACCTCAAGTATTCGGGGGAAGCACCCGGTCATTATCTTTCCCTAGACGACACTAACATAGGGTCCACTCGCTGGTGCACAGCCCTCGTGTACAAACGGTAAATCATGGGACTTGCCCTCTTTACAATGTCACGCATACACGAAGGGACCAACGGTGTGTCCGGTGCCCCGTGAAAACAGTCATGGTCGTCAATCCAAGCATGGCCCCGTCCCGGGAGAGACCTCAAGTCTTATCCGTCACTAGTAATGTGGGCACCATGCTAGTATCGGCCTAAGTAATCAATAATGCCCCGTCCCATAAGGGGTAGAGTGGTTGCACATGTTTGGTTGGGACGGTAGTCACACATAAATCTAATCCATCATTTCACCCACACAAAAGATCTTTTTTGGCACACCACTTCTTCCTCAAGTAATGACCTAACTCAACATCACCCTCGGGCATTAGGGGCACCCGATGGTTTTTTTTTTGAAAAGAATGCAACCACGAAGGATTCATGGCACACATGCATCAGTAAGCATCACTACTAATCATTTGCATTGCATCTAAGCATATAGCAAAATAATGAATAAGGCATGCATCATGTGGTGGCTCACAACTTGGTCACCACCGTCACTCTTATCATCATGCATTCGAAAATAAGTGGGTTCCGAGGAACACAATGGTATCATGGTCAAAGGGCTGCTTGCCTGGATTGCCTTGGTCTTCAAGGTCTTGAAATCCTTCCCCTCCTTCTTCTTCAGCAACCTCGTCAAACATGGTATCTAATCGTCGCAATAAACAACGGAAAAATAAGACCACAATAAAAACAGAAAAACCAAAATGCTCAGAAAAATGTCAACTTATTTTTACCAAATACTAGAGGGAAAACTAAGATGGCAAAAATTCTTAGTTTGAGTTTTGGAGTGACAGAATGGGGTACATGAATTTTTGAACAGAGGTTTTAGTGTTCAAATATGGATTTAAATTTGAACAGAACAGAAAAGGTCCATGGATATGGGTGAAAGTGACATCGTTAAATAGGTTGGATTTTTACAAGTTTTTAGGAACTGGAATTAACTCATTTGGATAAATATTTAATCCTGTGGAATTATTTAAAAATCCTACAGAAAAGAAAAAGAAAAAGAGTCCTGTGCAACTGGGCCAGAACGGCCACAGTGCAGCAGGCCCAGGGCGAATCAGCCCACCGCACGGGCGCCAGCGCGAGCGCCAGGTTTTCAAACCTAACGGGTGGGGCCCGGCGTCAGCGAGAGGAGAGAGGGGCGAGGGCGAGGGGAGGCTGACAGGCGGGGCCTGCCTGTCATCCCTAACCCTCCGGCAGTGTAACATCCCAAATTTTCAATTTGGAATGTTATACATAGATCATATTTGCATTTCAAACTTTTGCATTTTTGTTTGAGGCGTTCCTCGAAATTCTAAGCAACTCAAGGACCTACGGAGGGAGTTGGGAATTTTACCGTTTCGTATTTGAGTTCGCTCGAATACCGGTACGAGGACAGTGTGATTCTAATTATTTTTCTCTGCTAAAAATATTTCTAAATACAAAATATGAGCGGAGATAATATGAATTCTCCAATATAACAGATATATTGGAGGAAAAATATTAAAATCGCTTTTGGTATTTTTCTGGATTTATTTGCGATTTTATTTGCATAGGAAAATGTGCGTTTTTCAAAATTAAATTTAGGTCCGGTAAAAATGTTCACTTTGTCCTAAATATTATTAGAGGACGGTGAAAATTTATTTCGGGATTTTTGGAGTCCGTTTAGTATTCCTTTCGTTAGTTTGTCCGCGCCAGGACTCTATTTAAAAAAAACGTAAACCGACTTGGAGCCCTAGAGGCCCGGGACTCTGGGCTTTATAAGTAGCCGCCCAGGCCCGTCAGCCCCAGCCGCCCACCCCGCCTCCCTGCCCTAGCGCCGCCTCGCCCGCGCCGCCGCGCCGCCCGCCCCGCCCGCGCCGCGGCCGCTCGCCGCCCCGCCGCGCAACCGCGCCGCCGCCGGACTGCCGGGCCGCCGGGGATCTCGCCGGAGTTGCCGTTGAGGTAGTTATCAGTTTTCTTAAGAACCGATCGGTTTTCTTTTTGTAGACATTAGATTCTTTTTTTTAGTTAGATCGGTTCGGTTTTCCTCGGTTTAGTTAATTAGCGGACGCTCGTCCGTACGTTCGTTTTAACGAACGGTTTTCGTCCGTTAGCCGCAAACAGCGAACGTTCGTTCATTAGCCAGTTCGTCCGTTTTCTTTTTCGGGGTATTTATCCGCGATTATTCCGATCGTGATTTCTACCCTGATCTAGTTTTTCGTTTTTCTTTTCGCTCGAGAGTCGGAATCAGGTGATTTAAAATCCCAGATCTTTGTCTCGATGCCCTCTTTACATTTAACCAACTTGAACAAGGTTTTGGCTACTATAAAATTTGACTTTAGGCCAATTAGCAAACCAGAGCTCGTTTCTTTCGCAGTTTGAGTTTCGTTGCTTCTTTCGAGTTGATTCTTTTTGCAAACCGGAGTTCTTAAGTTGAACTATCTGGTTAGATCTCTTATTTGAGTTTTACCCGTGCATTAGTTAAGTACTTATTGTGTGCTTGTTTGTTTGCGATAGAGTACCCGGAGTGCGCCGCTTGCTACTTTGAATCTCTAGGTTTTGCGGATCATCAGCAAGGCAAGTAACACTTTGATCATACTTTCCAATTACCCAGTTTTCATTGCATTAGTCCAACCCTCACACATTGCATGAGTAGGATCAATTAACTTGTGGGACTGGGAAGTAGATTGAGGTAGTACCTATTACCTGCATTTCATTCAAACCATTGGGAGTTACTTCTACGTTTGCTGTTAGGACATGCTATGCTCGTAGACGTGGATTGTGTGAGTGTATCCATGAAAGATGTGAGTTTATTAATTAATGGTTCAACTTAAGGTGGCAACTTTAACACGCATCTGGGTGGATTGAGGCACCTGGGTATTCCAGTGATTGCCTGTTTTTCTTTTGGACCGCCACCCAGGCTCAAAGAGATCATGAGATTTTTCATACTAGAAACTTCCATGTGCAGCCACATGCCAATATGGGCTCTGGCATAGTTGAGTAAGTTGTGGGAAACCTTTCCATGATGGGCTAGCAGATGTAGAGGGTTTGTAGGTGTACCGGCCTATCTATCTGGTTAAGGGGACCTCTTCGGAAAGACTGTGTCTCGGTCATCCGTTTCTCAAACACCATGTAGTGTGAGAAACCAAATGGAGGCGATCGAGTCTTGTGGGGAAAAGTGCACAAACATCTGCAGAGTGTACAAACTGATCATGATTAGCCGTGTCCCCGGTTAAGGACGTCTTGAGTATCTAGTACTTGGATTATCATGTGAATCTCATCATGTTACTCTAATTAAAATTGTTGGGTTTAAGGATGATTTTTAATTGGGGTTGAGAGGATGTTTATCTTTTCAACGATGTTTCAACTACCATGTTAGTTAATTAAAATCTATTCCTTTGAAGTAGGGAAAATTTGGCTTTACGCAAAAACTGTAACCATAGAGCTTTCCACCAGCCAAATATGCATATAGTATAGCCATTATTCTGTTACTTGCATTCTCTTGTGTTACTTTGCCAGCATATTCCATGTGCTGACCCGTTTTCGGGCTGCACCGTTCATGTTGCAGACTTTTCAGACGACGAGTAAGGTGCCTTTTAGGTCGTGGTTCTATACTCAGTGATGCCGTTGGAGTTGATGGACTCACTTATCTTCCAAGCCTTCCGCTGTTATCGTGTTAGATAGCCTTAAGCCATTTTTATTGTAATAAGTTCATCGTTGGAACTATCGATGTAATAAGTGTGTGATTGCTACTCTGTTATAAATCCTTCAAGTACTGTGCGTGTCAGCATTACTGATCCAAGGATAAAACTGATGCACAGAGATCAGACTGTTTGAGGTCTAGTCGCTACAAGATGGTATCAGAGCACACGCTAACTGTAGGACACGACCACTAAGCTAAAACCCTAGAGCACTATTCACTCTTCTCTTTTCTGACTCCTCCTCTTTTCTACTTTTTTAGGATGGTGGATGCAAAGAACAAGTTCACGCAACCGGATGATGATACACCATTTGGACGACACCTGAAGGAAGTCACCAGATATCTAAACATTGGACTACCAAGTTTCACCGGAACCTATAATGCCACTCTACCTGAGGAGGAGCGTTGGTTGATTCAAGCCCAAGTTCCAGGAAGGACGTTCGAGCCCGTCACTGCACTCATAGCATTTTCTTTTAACGCGCCTACATGGAGCCTAGGCAGGAGCATGGCAGCCCACATCGCTATGGGAAGGATTGGAGAAGTCTACAAGCAGGAGCTGAAGGACACCATCTACCAAATTTGTGGACGCCGAGATGAGAATTGGGATATGATCAGCACCCGGAAGGATAGGTCCATTGCAGCCTTCATCCAGGAGTTGAACCATCACATTCGTCGCCAGGAGCACCAGATGTGTGCAGGGATGATAAATTTGAAGAAAGCACTAAACAGAAACTTGGAGCTAGAGGAAGAACTCAAGTCTACACGCGACGGATACGAGGAGGAGATGCTAATACTTGTGGAGAAGAATGATGACTTGACACAGAAGTTAGGGATACTCATGGGAGAAGAAGACGAGGAAGAAGAACCCAAGGAGATTCCACCGGAAGACTACATTATTATTGACGACACGGATTCGGAACCTGATGATAGCAAGGACGAAGACTATGAAGATGAAGCTGGAGCATATATCATGGAATCCTCTGCCGATCAATATTTTTAGATGACCACCCTGTGACTAGTAGTTTACCTCCATATATTAGTTTTAGAGCACATTTGTAACGTTAGTTAGATTTGTAAGATCTTGCTTGAAATTGATTGGTGTGATATGATTGTGTGTTTGTCTCATGTGCATATGGGTAGTGATTTTCCCTTAGACCTCTTTTCTATTGTAATCTCTTCCCTCTACACCCATCAGACGCCTCCAAGACGTGAGCCCGGATTTGAGTTTCCCCCTGAGCTCACCCAGTTGATCCAGCAGCAGAAGACCCTCATGCAACTTCTTGTCCAGAACACTCAGAACAACCAGAACAACAACAATAACAATCCTCCACCACCACCACTCATGGACAACCTAACACGTTTCTTAAGGTTGCAACCACCCGTGTTTGCTAGCAGCATCGAACCAATAGTGGCTGATGACTGGCTACGCAAGATTGGAAGGGATTTGACCACTGCTAACTGCTCAGATGCTGAGAAGGTGCGTTTTGCCGCACACCAGTTGTCTGGACCAGCCGCAGCATGGTGGGAGGATTACACAGTCACTTTTCCCATAGCCAATGTGACTTGGGATCAGTTCCAGCAAGCTTTTCGTACCGCCCATGTCTCAACTGGAGCTATGAGTATGAAGAAGCAGGAGTTTCGCAATTTGCGCCAAGGTAACCGTACTGTGGCCCAGTACGTGAATGAGTTTAGTACCCTATCTCATTATGCCCCAGATGATGTGGCCACAGATGCCGCTAAGCAGGAGAGATTCATGGAAGGGGTGAATGATGAGATGAGTGTACAGTTGATGGTGGCAACTTTCAATAACTACCAGGAGCTGGTTGACCGCGCCCTAATGATTGAAAGGAAGCACCAACAGATTGAAAGTCGCAAAAGGAAGTATGGACAAGGAAAGTATAACTCTGGAGCTCAGCAGAAGCCTCGTTTTACCCCTAAAACGGTAGGAAAGTTCCAACATACCCATGTAGGAGGTTGCTCGCACAATCACAATGGCCCTAAGAATGGAAATGGGAATGGAAATGGAGCAAATGGTAACCAGAGCCGCCCTACACCGTCCACACCCACCAAGAAGGATTTCAGTCATGTCACCTATTACAAGTGCGGGAAGAATGGACATTATGCCAATGAATGCCCGGAAGCTAAGAACGGGAACGACAATGGAAGCGCCGCAAAGAAGCCCAACCCGTTCAACAAAGGACAAGTGAACCACGTGACTGTGGAGGATGTAGAAGAGCAACCAGATGTTGTTGTCGGTAAGTTTTTGGTTAAGACATTTACCGCAATAGTTCTTTTCGATACTGGTGCAACGCATTCATATATTTCAAGGGGATTCGTAAATAAACATAGGATGTCCACCCGAGTTCTTAAGACCCCCATGTTAGTAAGTTCACAGGAGCAGAGTATATGGCACACCAAGGATGTTTTCAGACGCCATTGACCACAGTACGCCACACTTTCCCCTCTGACCTAACAGTCCCGGAATCACAAGGATTGGATGTGATATTAGGTATGGATTGGCTATCAAAGTATGGAGGTAACATTGACTGTGCCAGTAAGTCAATTTTGCTCACCACCCCGGAGGGAAAAAGGATTAAGTATGTATCTAGGCATTCGCCTATAAGGACCCAAGTACATTCTCTCACGGGAGTTGTTCAGGAGGAAGTGCCAGTAGTGAAGGATTATCCGGATGTGTTTCCAGTGGAGTTACCTGGCATGCCACCGGATAGAGATATAGAGTTTTTGATTGAACTTTTGCCTGGCACCGGACCAATTTCTAAGAGACCATATAGGATGCCCGCAAAGGATTTGGAGGAGATAAAGAAACAGATTAAGGAGTTACTGGATAAAGGATTCATTCGCCCAAGTTCTTCGCCTTGGGGTTCGCCAGTACTTTTAGTGGAGAAGAAGGATGGATCGTTAAGAATGGTTGTTGATTACCGAGGACTGAATGAAGTAACGATCAAGAAAAAGTACCCATTGCCGATGATCAATGATCTGTTCAATAGATTGCAAGGAGCTAAGATATTTTCCAAGATCGATCTGCGATCAGGGTACCACCAATTGAAGATCCGAGAGCAGGATATACCTAAGGCGGCCTTTACCACCAGGTACGGGTTGTACGAGTATACCGTTATGTCTTTTGGTCTGACTAACGCACCAGCATACTTTATGAACCTGATGAACAAAGTGTTTATGGAGTATTTGGATAAGTTCATCGTAGTGTTCATAGATGATATATTGATCTTCTCGAAGGATGAAGAGGAGCATGACGAGCATTTGCATTTAGTATTGGAGAAGCTCAGAGAACATCAGTTATATGCCAAGTTTAGCAATTGCGAGTTTTGGTTGAAGGAAGTCGGATTTCTCAGACACGTTATATCTGGAGAAGGAATAGCAGTAGATCCCGCTAAGGTGGACACTGTGACCCATTGGGAAGCACCAACAACAGTTGGAGAGATCCGGAGTTTTCTTGGACTTGCAGGATACTACCGGAGATTTATTGAGAATTTCTCGAGGATTGCAAAGCCAATGACAGAGTTGTTAGAGAAGGACACCAAGTTCAGTTGGACAGAAGAATGTGAGGCCAGTTTCCAGGAATTAAAGAAAAGGTTGGTCTCATCCCCTGTGTTGATTCTGCCAGATCAACATAAGGATTATGAGGTGTACTGCGATGCTTCATGTCGAGGACTTGGAGCAGTCCTTATGCAGGAAGGAAGAGTTGTTTCGTATGCTTCACGACAGCTAAAACCTCATGAGCTGAACTATGCCACCCACGATTTGGAGTTAGCAGCCGTAGTGCATGCATTGAAGATGTGGAGACATTTTCTTATTGGAACCCATTGTGAAGTATATACGGATCACAAGAGTTTGAAGTATATATTCACTCAGAAGGAGCTGAATCTCAGGCAAAGGAGATGGCTGGAACTCATTAAGGATTATGACATGAGATTGCATTATCATCCAGGAAAGGCTAACGTAGTAGCCTATGCGCTAAGCCGTAAGAACCATGTCAACACCCTAATGACGGAGGATTTTCCAAAGGAAATAGCCGAGGACTTACGAGAACTATGTTTGGAGATAGTTCCGAGAGGCTACGTAGCAACACTAGAGATCCAGTCTACCTTGATGGATAAAATCAGAGAAGCTCAGAAAACTGACGAGGAGGATGTCTCTATAAAGGAGAGGATGAGTGAAGGAAAATCCAAGGGATTTCGTGAGGACGAACACGACACCTTGTGGTTTGAGGATCGAATCTATGTGCCAAATGACCAGGAGATAAGGAAGTTGATACTGCAGGAAGCACATGATTCACCATACTCGATACACCCCGGTAACACCAAGATGTATTTGGATTTGAAGGAACGTTTCTGGTGGACGGGAATGAAGAAGGATATTGCCGAGTATGTAGCCGTATGTGATGTATGTCAGAGAGTAAAGGCAGAACATCAGAAGTCAGCAGGATTGTTACAACCTATGCCGATACCCGAATGGAAGTGGGAGAAGCTTGGCATGGATTTTATCACCGGATTGCCCAGGACCAAAGCAGGATATGATTCAATCTGGGTAGTAGTGGACCGATTGACGAAGGTAGCCCACTTTATCCCTGTGAAAACCACATATACCAGTGCGAAGTTGGCCAAGATATACATGACCAGGATAGTATGTCGGCATGGAGTTCCGAAGACCATTGTATCAGACAGAGGAACACAGTTCACCTCAAAGTTTTGGCATCAGCTACACCAAACTTTAGGAACGAGGCTGGAATTCAGCACAGTGTTTCATCCGCAGACCGATGGAAGGACCGAGAGAGTCAACCAGATCCTAGAGGATATGTTGAGAGCCTGTGCATTAGATTATGGATCTAGTTGGGACGACAATTTGCCCTACGCGGAGTTCTCATACAACAACAGCTACCAAGCCAGTTTGAAGATGGCACCGTTCGAGGCATTGTATGGAAGACGATGCCGAACACCGTTAATGTGGGATGAAGTTGGAGACCGACAGTTGTTTGGACCAGACTTAATCAAAGAGTCTGAGGAGAAGGTGAAGTTGATTCGAGATAGATTGAAGGTAGCTCAGTCCAGGCAGAAGAGTTATGCAGACTCGAAGCACAAGGAGATAGCCTATGAGATCGGAGATAGAGCATACTTGAGAGTATCGCCTCTGCGAGGAGTTAAACATTTCGGAGTTAAAGGAAAACTAGCCCCGAGATTTGTGGGACCTTACCGTGTTTTGGAACGCATGGGAGAGGTTGCCTATAAGTTGGAATTGCCCGAAGGATTGTCAGGAGTGCACGACGTGTTTCACGTTTCACAACTTAAGAAGTGCCATGCGGAGATGGCCGATATACCGCTTAGAGACACAGTACCCCTGAAAGCAATTCAGTTGGACAGTGATCTGACTTACGAGGAGAAGCCTATTAAGATTCTCGAATTTTCGAGCAGAGTCACCGGCAGTAAGGTTATCAAGTTTTGCAAAGTTCAGTGGAGTCACCACACCGAGGAAGAAGCCGTCTGGGAACGAGAAGATGATCTACGCAAGGACCACCCACACCTGTTCTCTAGCCAAGTCGAATCTCGAGGGCGAGATTCATTCTAAGGGGGGTAGGTTTGTAACATCCCAAATTTTCAATTTGGAATGTTATACATAGATCATATTTGCATTTCATACTTTTGCATTTTTGTTTGAGGCGTTCCTCGAAATTCTAAGCAACTCAAGGACCTACGGAGAGAGTTGGGAATTTTACCGTTTTCGTATTTCAGTTCGCTCGAATACCGGTACGAGGACAGTGTGATTCTAATTATTTTTCTCTCCTAAAAATATTTCTAAATACTAAATATGAGCGGAGATAATATGACTTCTCCAATATAACAGAAATATTGGAGGAAAAAATATTAGAATCACTTTTGGTATTTTTCTGGATTTATTTGCGATTTTATTTGCATAGGAAAAATGCGCGTTTTTGAAAATTGCATTTAGGTCCGGGAAAAATGTTCACTTTGTCCTAAATATTATTAGAGGATGGTGAAAATTTATTTCGGGATTTTTGGAGTCCGTTTAGTATTTCTTTCGTTAGCTTATCTACGCCAGAACTCTATTTAAAAAAAACGTAAACCGACTTGGAGCCGTAGAGGCCCGGGACTCTGGGCCTTATAAGCAGCCGCCCCGGCCCGTCAGCCCCAGCCGCCCGCCCCGCCTCCCTGCCCTAGCGCCGCCTCGCCCGCGCCGCCGCGCCGCCCGCCCCGCCCGCGCCGCCGCCGCGGACCGCCGGGGATCTCGCCGGAGTTACCGTTGAGGTAGTTATCGGTTTTTTTAAGAACCGATCGGTTTTCTTTTTGTAGACAGTAGATTCGTTTTTTTAGTTAGATCGGTTCGGTTTTCATCGGTTTAGTTAATTAGCGGACGTCCGTCCGTACGTTCGTTTTAACGAACAGTTTTCGTCCGTTAGCCGCAAACAGCGAACGTTCGTTCGTTAGCCTGTTCGTCCGTTTTCTTTTTCGGGGTATTTATCCGCGATTATTCCGATCGCGATTTCTGCCCTGATCTAGTTTTCGTTTTTCTTTTCGCTCGAGAGTCGGAATCAGGTGATTCAAAATCCCAGATCTTTGTCTTGATGCCCTCTTTACGTTTAACCAACTTTAACAAGGTTTTGGATAATATAAAATTTGACTTTAGGCCAATTAGCAAACCGGAGCTCGTTTCTTTCGCAGTTTGAGTTTCGTTGCTTCTTTCGAGTTGATTCTTTTTGCAAACCAGAGTTCTTAAGTTGAACTATCTGGTTAGATCTCTTATTTGTGTTTTACCCGTGCATTAGTTAAGTACTTATTGTGTTTTTGTTTGTTTGCGATAGAGTATCCGGAGTGCGCCGCTTGCTACTTTGAATCTCTAGGTTTTGCGGATCATCAGCAAGGCAAGTAACACTTTGATCATACTTTCCAATTACCCAGTTTTCATTGCATTAGTCCAACCCTCACACATTGCATGAGTAGGATCAATTAACTTGTGGGACTGGGAAGTAGATTGAGGTAGTACCTATTACCTGCATTTCATTCAAACCTTTGGGAGTTACTTCTACATTTGCTGTTAGGACATGCTATGCTCGTAGACATGGATTGGGTGAGTGTATCCATGACAGATGTGAGTTTATTAATTAATGGTTCAACTTAAGGTGGCAACTGTAACACGCATCTGGGTGGATTGAGGCACCTGGGTATTCCAGCGATTGCCTGCTTTTCTTTTGGACCGCCACCCAGGCTCAAAGGGATCATGAGATTTTTAATACTAGAAACTTCCGTGTGCAGCCACATGCCAATATGGGCTCTGGCATAGTTGAGTAAGTTGTGGGAAACCTTTCCATGATGGGCTAGCAGATGTAGAGGGTATGTAGGTGTACCGGCCTATCTATCTGGTTAAGGGGACCTCTTCGGAAAGACTGTGTCTCGGTCATCCGTTTCTCAAACACCATGTAGTGCGAGAAACCAAACGGAGGCGATCGAGTCTTGTGCGGAAAAGTGCACAAACCTCAGCAGAGTGTACAAACTGATCATGATTAGCCGTGTCCCCGGTTACGGACGTCTTGAGTATCTAGTACTTGGATTATCATGTGAATCTCATCATGTTACTCTAATTAAAATTGTTGGGTTTAAGGATGATTTTTAATTTGGGTTGAGAGGATGTCTATGTTCTCAACGATGTTTCAACTACCATGTTAGTTAATTAAAATATATTCCTTTGAAGTAGGGAAAAATTGGCTTTACGCAAAAACTGCAACCATAGAGCTTTCCACCTGCCAAATATGCATATAGTATAGCCATTATTCTGTTACTTGCATTCTCTTGTGTTACTTTGCCAGCATATTCCATGTAATGACCCGTTTTCGGGCTGCAACGTTCATGTTGCAGACTTTTCAGATGACGAGTAAGGCGCCTTTTAGGTCGTGGTTCTATACTCAGTGATGCCATTGGAGTTGATGGACTCACTTATCTTCCAAGCCTTCCGCTGTTATCGTGTTAGATGGCCTTAAGCCATTTTTATTGTAATAAGTTCATCATTGGAACTATCGATGTAATAAGTGTGTGATTGCTACTATGTTATAAATCATTCAAGTACTGTGCGTGTCAGCATTACTGATCCAGGGATGACACTGATGCACAGAGATCAGACTATTTGAGGTCTGGTCGCTACAGGCAGAGGGCCAGCGAGCTCACCAACGACGACTCGGGGCACGGCAGGGTGAGCTAAGGGCAGGAACGGAATCAGCGAAGTATCGCCGATCTGGTGGAGGTGGTGTGGGTCGCCGGAGTGGCCTGGTTCGCCGGCGGCGAGGTCACACGGGCGAGGAGCTTCGGGTGGTGGTGGTTCCGGCCGTTTCCAGCAGCTGCAGAGAGGGGAAACGAGGGGAAAGTGATCAGTGGAGGCTTGCAGTGCTAGATGGAACGAGAGGAGCGGCTGGGACGGCCTGTACCGAGTGGAAGACGGCGAGCCGCCGCGGCGGAGCTCGAGCTCGATCTCGAGCTCGGGCCTGTCTGGAGTGGGGTGTGTGGCGCAGGGGGGAGATTGAGTGGGTGAGAGAGCAGTTGGTGAGGAGAGGAGGAGGGCGGGGGGTCCTTTTATAGGCGAATGGCGAGGTGTCGTGGACCTGTGCGCCGGCGAGCTTCTGCTCGTTGCCACAGGGCTCGGGAGAAGCTGGGGTGGTGTCTGCGGAGTTGCTGGATGCGGTCCAGGGCTGGGGAGAGGAAGAGAGAGAGCGGGGGAAGCTTCCAGAGCCGCGTGCGTGTGAGGCCGAGGACTGGAGCTTGCGGGCGGCCGGCGCGCGTGCGAGGGCAGCCACAGGAGGGAGAAGGAGGAGGGGGACATCGCCGGGGCGTGTTGCGGACGTCGAGGAGCATCGAATGGCGCGAGGGGGAAGCACGAGTGGTCGGGGGCGGCTGATTGGAGGAGGCTACAGTGCGGGCGTGCACTGTAGCGCGCTCTGGAGCACGCCTATTGCATGCCAGGGCATGCCTTTGGCTTTCTGGACGCGGCCACCGTGTCTGGGGGGTCAGGGGTGGAGTAAACAAGTGCGCTGCGGCCTTGGATGCCCTGGTTATCCAATGGAAGAGGAGGGAGGTTGAGGGAAGGTGAAAACTGGGCTGTCCAGCAAGGTAAAATGGGGTTTTCACCCCTCGATTATTGTGCTCTGGCCATGGGGAAGTTATTGGAGGTGCAAGGGGACCTGGGGAAGTTGTGGTAGAAAGTTGGGCTCAAGGAGAACAGGAGAAGAGGTGAAAATGGTAACTTTGGGAAATCACCAGAAGGTGTTTGATGTAGTTTAGAGCAGTCAAATGATCTCCACTAGCAATGACACTTAACAGGATTAAATGGCATATGGAAATAGGATGTTTCACCAAGTTTGGGCTTATTTGAAGAAACTTGCCAATGTAACTTTGGTGAACCCTAGAAATCAACAGAAATGGCTTCACCATGTTTGAGTCAAGCTAGTAATCTCCCCTTGATGCACCACTTGGTGTAGTGTCATCTTTTGGGGTTGTGATCATGCCCACAAAGTTTGAAGCCCCAAGTAAAAAGTTGGTAATGTAACGTTGTTCAAATTTGAATTTGAACAGAAATGGTTTTGGGGTACTCTGATTAAGTTACCCTTCTCCAAAGCTTGTGCCATTTGGTCTAGATGCCTTATTAGACCATTCTAGCATGTGTACCAAGTTTGAGAGCATTTGGATGTCAGGACCCTGATCCTAAGTCACACCGATCTAGCTGTAACACGTCATATCACTTTGCGGCCTCACGCACAGTAACCCCACGGGTGCCACCTTACCTGGCCCGGGACCGTTTGCGCATTTTGGCACACGTATATGACAGTGTCGCTAGCATCCATATGACAGAGAACCCGGGCCGACATGGCTAGTTATAAACCAAAAGTGGCACTAAATTACAGAGACAGGCATCCATGACCCAGCAACGAACGTGTCGGTCATCAACGTATGAACCCAAGTCGTAGCAAGCTACATGGACTTAAAGGAACAACGCGTGACATTTCCCCTAAGGGACAGACACAGGAACGAAGAAGGACACATGCCGGCCAGCCTACGTGTTCCGAGCAGTAGCAAGCTACCAAGGCTCATTGGAATCACTAGGAGGCATTTCCCTGTAAGATAGGCTACCAAAGGAAAACAACTAGGTGTCGGATCCCACACATACCAAGCATTTCAATCATACACGCAATATGCTCAATATGTGCAAATACAACATTGCATCACAACAGAACTCTATGACTCAAAGTACTTTATTTAAAAGGCTCCAAGAGCCATACACAACATATTCATACAGGTAGGGGTCACATGACCCAACACTCAAGTCATACAGTCATACAAGCACAAGCGGAAGCTACATGTCTGAGTACAGACAACTTAGAAAATGAAACAGGCTTGGTGTAGCCTGACTATCTACAGGGCCCTTCACAAGCTCCAGATCACCGTCTGGGTGTCAAGCTACTCATCGACGTCAACGTCTATGTAGAACCCATCAGCAGGGGCAGGGTTCTCCTCTGCAACAGTTATTAAGCAAACATGAGTACAAAGGTACTCAGCAAGTCTTACCACAGAACCTATCATACATGCAACATTATCAAAGGGGGATAGTGGAGTTATAGCAGAATGCCAGCATTGACCTTGGCTAACCTATACTACAACTCTCAACGGATTGCAAGATATTGTTACGAACAAGAGTCCTCTACTCACCACATCAATACACTACCGAGGATCCTCTTCCGTCATCCTACGGAAGGGCCATCCACGGCACTCACGCTTATCTTGAGGCTTTTAGTAGTATCCATCAACTTGTCTATGAACTGTAAGGGTAACCAAGTAGTTCGTACCGCGAACAACGGCTATTCGAATAGTTTGATAACCCTGCAGGGGTGTACTTCTTCACACATGTTTTCACCACTTAGCGTCTACACACGACATGTGCTCGGCAGACTTCAAGCGAAAGCCGACGTGGGTGTAGACCACGACCTAACCAACCACTCAAGTCTCTCGTCCAGGTTTATCGCCTATTTGGGTTCCATCCGTGGGGAGATCCGGCCGAGGTGTCGCTCACGGCCCCAAACGATGTGTACAGGGTTCTCGAGTCACCAAACGGGCAACCGGTACACCGTGCCACGTACCTGTCGCATCACAGCCCACCCTGAGGGTCAGCGCTGCGCACGACCTCCAGTAAACTATAAACACCAGAAACTAGTTGCAACTCCTGGACAGAGTACAAGGGCAGTCAATAAGTCGAGCGGGGTCATATTTCAGGGCCCAATGTGTGGTAGTAACTGTAACTTGAATCACACACAGAGATCTCGGGTCCTATGGACGATTCCAATGAAACAACCCACCATGTACTCCTACATGGCCTTTCATCGATACCTTTACCAAGCGTATTCCACACTTCCCTCTCTTTATCGGTAAGATCATTTCACTCTGATCCATCACCCAGATGAACCATACCAGACACAACTCTAAGCATAGCAGGCAACATAAGTAAATAGCATGGTGGATCACACATCACATGGCTCAATCAACTCCTACACATGCTAGTGGGTTTCAACTATTTACTGTGGCAATGACAGGTCATGGAAGGGAATAGGGTTCAACTACCGCAGCAAGTAGCAATTCACGCGCTGTTGCCTTAATGCAGTAAAAGAGAGCAGGAGCGAGAAGATTGGGTTTGTATCGGAATGATCAATGATTGCTTGCCTGACAAGGTAGTTGTCGGGTACTGCTCTTCAACTGGATACGCAGCAGTATCCTCGGGAGCAGGACCTAACACAGGGAATACCGACGATACAATCATTAACAAACAAATGCAACAATATGATGCATGTTTATGACATGGCAAGATGCATGTGTGTTGGCTAATGCAACTAAAACCAGAAGGGTTTGAATCTATTTGAATCAAGGATTCAAATTGAAGTTCAAACTATTATTTAAATAAGTGCATTATCATGTTTTTGACATATACAGCAATTTAACTTGTTCAAACATGCATGAAACCAGTGCCATAAGAAAGATTGGATTTTTCTGATCATTTTTCATATATAAATCTTTTCCATCTGAGCTATGGTTGATTTTATATGATTTTTAGAAGTTTTGGGTATTTTCTGGAATTTCCTGAATTATTATTAAATCTAAAAATCCCAGAAAAACCTTTACTGCGTCAGCATGACATCATGCTGACGTCAGCCAGTCAACAGGGCCAGTCCAGGTCAAACCTGACCAGTGGGTCCCCCATGTCAGTGTCACAGCTAATTAACTGAGTTAATTAGAGTTAAACTAAAACTAATTAGCTGTCAGTGGGGCCAGGGCCCACGTGTCAGTGACTAAACTAATTAACTAATTAAATTAAATTAACACCTAAACTAGGTTTGACTTGCGGGCAGGGCCCACATGTCATTGACCCAGGGGGTCAAACCCGTGGTCAAAACAGGTCCAACTCGCCGGCGTTTAGCCGCCGGCGAGGCCAAACGCGGCGGCGTGCTTCGGAAAACGCCTACGGTGCACGGCTCGAGCTGCGGCTGGGTGCGTTGGATAGCCTTTGCTGTTGCGCGTCGGATGGAGGTGGTCGCCGGACCTGGGGTGGCCGGAGACGACGGCAACGAGCTCGACGGCGGCGACCGGCGTCGGGCGCGTGTGGAGAAACGGCTGCAGGGGCCTAGGCGATGCGTGCGTAGCACCTTTCGCATCTACGTGCTGTGGTGAGTACGTTGGACGGGTGCCAGTGACCAAATGGTCACCGGAGCATCACCGGCGGCGAGCACGGCGGCGGTGCGTGCGGTTGAGCTTCGTGCAGTGTGTTACAGGGCAAAAGGGAGCCAACGGAGAGGGGGAGGAGGTAGCTAGGCTCACAGGGGTTGCGGCAAGCACCGGAGCGAGCTCGGGGGTGGTCGGAGCTGAGAAGAACGGCGAGGGGGATCTCCGCGGCCGGAGTTGGGGAAGAAGAGGTCGGGGGCGTCTCCAGGGCGGGCGAGCGCTCGGGGCTCGGCCTGTTCGAAGCAGTCGAGGACGGCGGAGACGATGGACACCAAGGCGGAGCTCAGGGACGACGGTGGACGCGGCTTCTACGACGGTGCGATCACGGCGGCGTCGGCCATGGCGCGGGGAGAGTGGAGGAGAGGAACTGGGGGGAGGTGGAGGTGTCTGCGGGGTCGAGGAGGACGTGGAGGGTCGAACCATCCCTCCAGGACGGCGAGGGGACGAAGCAGGGCGGCGGGCAGCTGCGTGGCGCGCCGTGCGGTCGCCGTCGAGCACCTGCCTGCCTGCCTGGCCGAGCCAAGCAGCTCGCTGGAGCGGCAGCTGGGCTGGGCCGGCAGGTGGGCCGGGTGGGCGCCAGGTAAGTTCTCTCTCTCCCTTTTTTCTATTTTCTTTTCTGTTTCATTTCTTTTGCAACTTTGTTCATTTAATAAAAATGCCTAAACATTTTTATAACTCATAACACTTGTCATACCTGCTGTATATAATATGAACAGTAGGAAACATTATAGTTTATGATTATTTGAGCATTTAAAATATTTTGTAGCATTTAAATGCCCAAATTCAAATACCATATGATTTAATCCAAAGCCCTAGATTGTCCTAGAAAAATGTGCACCATTTTTGGCAGAGGTTTAAGACCAAGGCAGAAATGATGAACATTTTGAAGGGCATTTTGGGTACATTGGAAAATATTTTAGCAAACCCTAGTTGTTAGGGGAGGGGTGCTGGGGTTTCTGTTAATCCCATTTCAAGTTTCTTTGAAAGTAAACATGATGCACACTCTAGTCAGGTCCTAATGCAAGTGCTAGCTAGGGATGTGACATTGGACAAGTTTGGCAATGTAAAGTTGCTCAAACTTCAGATATGGACAGAATGGTTTTGAGGGGTTTTGATGGTGTTTTCTTGCTTCCCAAGGCATGGGGCTTGGCAAGATCATCAAGTATGTCATATATGACATGATAGAATTTCCCTGGAATTTTTGGAGAATATTTTCTTTGTAAATATTTCAAAAGCTTGAAATATCCAGAAAGGGTTTCTCAGGGATTTGACCAATATTTTGAACATGACCAAGTGTTGAAACTCTTATATATGGACAATATATGTCCTATGAGTCTCCTTGAATTTTGGCAAATAATTTTGAAATAATTAAATAATTTTTCCCTATTAAAGACCATTTCTGGCCTTAAGAAAAAGCTTTTAAATAAAATAGGAAAATGACTTTTAAAATTATCATTTTGTGGTTTATGGGAGTCCTATACCTAATAGGATTCAAATATACTTTTTGAAATAATTTTTCTCACCCTAAATCAAGCACTTGCAGTGCAAACCTCAATTCAGGGGGTTTTTGGAAAACTAATTTTTGAAAATACATTTTGGCCAAATTAAATTTATAAGAAAATACTATACTGCTATAAACACTTGGTATGATCATTGGGCAGAAGTTTTGGGTAAGGAGATAAAATCTACAAGAGGGAGTAGTTGACTTTAAAGAGCACTAGAAAACACAGGGAGAAAAACTTAATTCCAAATAAAAGCCAAATGATGCCAAAAAAATTGCTGGTCCAAATTTTCATGCTTTATTGATGCAAATGACATGTTACAAAATGCAGGGTGTGACAGACCTACCCCCCTTACAAGAATCTCGTCCTCGAGATTCCTAAACTAGGTCTTAAAAGAGATCGGGATACTCGGATCTAAGATAGTCTTCACGCTCCCAGGTTGCTTCTGCTTCCGTGTGGTTGCTCCACTGGACCTTGAAGTACTTAATGGTGCGGCTTCGCGTCCGTCGTTCTGCTTCATCCAGAATGTGATTGGGCTTCTCGCGGTAGGTTAAATCAGGCTGAAGATCAATAGCTTGGTGATCAACATCCTTGTAGAGATCAGGCTTGTCTGGAACTTGGAGACACTTCCTGAGTTGTGACACGTGGAATACGTTGTGCACATCGGATAGCTTAGGTGGTAGTTCTAACTGGTAAGCCACTTCTCCTCGTCGTGCAGTGATCCCAAAGGGTCCAATGAACCTTGGTGCAAGCTTCCCCTTAACGTGGAAACGCTTGGTTCCCTTTAGAGGAGTTACCCGCAGATACACATGGTCTCCGACACGGAAACTCATATCCCGGCGGTGAGTGTCAGCATAGCTCTTCTGCCTTGACTTGGCTGCCTTCAAACGTTCTCTGACAAGTTGGACTTGCTCTTCTGCTTCGCGGAGAATATCTAGTCCAAAGACTATACCTTCTCCAGTCTCTGACCAGTTGAGGGGTGATACGTCCAAAACGTATCTATAATTTATGCTTGCTCCATGCCACTTTTGGGTGATATTGCTATGATATTCATACACTTCCATACACTTTTGATCATATTTGGACTAACCTACTAATCCAGTGCACCCCAGTGCCAGTTTCTGTTTTCGGCTGTTTTTGTATTTCAGGTTTTCACGTTACGAGAACTGCCAGGAAAAATCCAGAAAAATTATATAAAAAATCAGCGTTCCAGAACCTACCTTGCGCCCGAAGGACAGCCGGGGGGGGGCCACCAGGGCTCCAGGCGCCCTGGCGGCGCCCCCCCCTGGGCCGCGCCGGGGGGGCGCCTGGGCCCCCCGAGCCCCGTCTGGTGCCCCCCTTCGGCATATATTTAGAGCGTCCTTCGAAACCCTCGGAACGGAAACTCTTTTTCGCGATCTCATCTCTGTTCCGCCGCCGCCGCCGCTTCCAAGATCGGGAGCACCAGGAGAACTCTTCCCGGCACCCTGCCGGAGGGGAGGATCACCATCGGGAGCCTCTCCACCACCATGGACGCCTCCCGGATGAGTTGTGAGTAGTCTACTTTGGACCATGAGTCCATGACCAGTAGCTATGTGATGTTCTCCTCCCGTTCTTGTGCTTCACTAATTAGTCCTCGTGAGATGCCCTACATGATCGAGGCACATATGTAATCCTTATGCTGTTTCTATGATGAGTTTGCTGGGATCCGATGGATTATGAGATTATGTTCAGATTGTTCTTGAGTAATATATTTGATCTACCTCTTTTATATTTATGTTCATAAGTAATTCTTGCATGTTCTCCGTTGTTATTTATTGCTTTGGCCAAGTAATACGTAGTGACTCCAAGAGGGAACGTTATGCTCGATTGTGGGTTCATGCCCCTCAATGACTAGCTTGAGTGACAGAAACATGAGTCTAGGGGATGTGCTGTTGCCACAAGGGGGAAAACAACGGTGCTTGTGCCCGCGGGTGCAAGGATTGTTTACTTTACGCAAAGTTCTTTTAATGCAGTTGTCTGTTGCTTTGAGTTTACACTATGGGTGGGGCTCGCAACTTAATACCAGCGAGATGTTCTGGATAGATATCTCAAGGTGGATGATTAGTAGTAGATATTGATGGATTTCGGTCTACTTAATTTGGCGTACCGCCCATGCTTTGAGCCTCAACCTTTCTTGCAATGTAATCAGCATTGGTTTGCGTTCGTGGTCCTGTCAATTTCCCACCTGTAATTCGTTTACCTCACATAGCTGTTTTATCATCTTTTGGGAGAGAGACATCACTAGTGAACATCATGAGACTCCGGTCCATATTACCATCATTGATCACATCCGCTATTTACTTTTCTCTTTTACTTACTATTGCAAACATTATCTATCACTACTATCATTTGCGTTTAATCCTTTGTGAACTACAAGGCCGGAGGGATTGACAACCTCTCTGTACTCGTTGGGAGCAAAGTTATTTGTATCTGTGTGCAGGTCCACGTTGATTGCTAATCCGCGCCGTTAGCAGTTGACACCTACTTGTTGAACCTAGGAGTCTCTGGGGATTCGATCCTTGGCATCTTTGCTAAGGGAAAAAACTTCCACAACACTGCATCTTACACCTTCCACTTGGGGTAACCAACGAGGGGTTAGAGGCCCATCAAGGAGTATTTTCTGGCGCCGTTGCCGGGGACTCCACTCTTCAGGATAGGGGAGTTGCACGCTATCTTTTACCTTTGCTTTTAGTCTTGTTAGTTTACCTTTCAGTTTTCTTTATGTCTTTTCACCAGTTATGCTTATGGACAACCTTGTTATTGGATCGTTGCTTGCGGGAAGACGCCCCACACCTGTGGTGGTTGCTCATCCCCCTACTGAAATTGTGCCCTATAAAATACCAGCTGGTATTATCAATTATATCTTGGCTAATCGTTATGCAGGAGACAGACATCCCGGTGAACACTTGCTATATCTGTCACAATTATGTTCATTATTTAAGCTTGTAGGTGTATCAAGGGAGTTTGTCATGAGGAAATTGTTCGCCATATCACTTATAGATAAGGCTTCAGATTGGTATAAGCTTCTCGATAACTCGCACTTGCTTGATTGGCAAGAGCTTATGTCTCTCTTTTATACTAAGTTTTATCCTCTTCATGATGCTTATGTGGAGAGTAAGAGTACCTTTTTGCATGTGGATCATGGTAACAATGCTTTATGTGATGCTTATATTGTTGAGTTTATTCGTGATCCCACTAAAAATTATTATGAGAAGGGAACATATGCTTATAGATATTTCAATAATATTAAGTTCCCTCTCTTTATGTTGAAGGTTTTGAAGCTGCACTTGTTTTGTCTTCCTATGCTTATTGATTTGTGCTTCAATGAATTATTCTATTGCAATATTCCTATGCATAGGAAGCATGTTAGGCTTAAATGTGTTTGGTATTTGCTTCTTAATGCTCTCTTTTGTTCTTCAATTCTTATTCCTACAAGAGCATCATTAAAGTCTTATGCCTAGCTTAAAGGCATAAAAGAAAGCGCTTTTGGGAGGCAGCCCACATGAATAAATTTTTATATTTTGCTTTTGTTGTGTCTTGATGTTGTTTACTACTGTAGCATCATCATTGTATCTTTGCTTTTCATATTTGTGCCAAGTATAGCCTCTGATTGCTAGAAAGTTCAAAAGATGTGAGGTGCTGCCCAGGAAACAGATTCTGTCCTTGGATAGAAAAATTCGTATAAAATCACCAGATCATCTTTTTGGTCTGAATTTTTTCGACAGCGTTCTCTATATAATTGTCTTTCGTGCGTCTGTTCTGAGTTTTTTGATTTGACTTGCAGAAGTGCCCCGAACAAATCAATTACTACCTGCTGTTCTGTTTTTCACAGATTCTGTCCTGTTTTGCCTTTCCTTCATTTTGCAAATCAAGCGCTTGCTTTTTCTTTGCAAAAACCTTTTGGCAATCTTGAGAAACAGTAGAAATTCAAGAATATCTTTATTTACAGCAAGGTGCAATTATTTTATTAAGGGTACTAACCTCGCTAATCAGATTATAATGAGTTATGTATGAAGGGAGTTTTCAAGTGTGTGAGGGAAGATGATAAAAAGATTCAGGAGTGTCAAGCGCTCAAGCTTGGGGATGCCCCCGTGCACCCCCAAGAAATATTCAAGGAGACTCAAGCGTCTAAGCTTGGGGATGCCCCCGTGCATCCCCTTCTCCATCAACATTATCAGTTCGTCTTTCGTTCCGCTATATTTTTATCACTTCATGTGTTAAGTGCTATGCTTGGAGCGTCTTGCTTTTAGTTTTCTTTTTAGTTTTTCATAACGAGTCGGAACTCAGCGTTCTTTATGTGGGAGAGAAACACGCTCCACTTCTACCTAGAACATAACATAGAATTTTCATGTCTATCTTTGATGTGTGTGTTCTTCGTCTTTTATATAGCTACTATCATGCTCTGCTCTTAGTATTCATGCTTATCTTTTCAAAGAGCTTTTGTTTAGTTGGTTGCTTGAACTCTCTTTAATTATCATGCTTATCTTATTAAGAGAGTTTGCTTCCGTTGCATTGGTTAATATGTCTATGATAAAGATGCTACGTGCATAATGGTGCTTAGTAGTTCAGGTTTCTTATGGTTAGTCTCAAATAGCTGGGGGATTCCCAATGTGTTATTGGAGTACCAACTTGATTTGTTTGCCGATGATGTGGTATGGTTTAGTAATATCTTCCTTCAAGAATTTATTTTGATTGACTTGGCATATGCTCACGCATATTTAAGACTGTAAAGAAAGTCTGTCAAGCCTTGATGATCTTTTATTTCTGAGTAGCGATATAACTTCCATGCCTGATTCAATATTGCTTTGTCGCTCTGCATGATTATGACCGTCATTGCTCTCTTAGTTGGTCGCTCCCAGTCTTTTGCTAACCTCCACCTATACTAAGCAGACTAACTTTGCAATACATAGCTCATGGGAAAGTAGCTTAAAAACTATTGTGGTAAAGAATATGTTGCCTATGTATCTTATTTCTTATAAGTTGCTTGCTGAGCGGTAACCATGTTTCTGGGAACGCCATCAACTATCACACTTTTGTTGAATATCATGTGAGTTGCTATGCATGTTCGTCTTGTCTGAAGTAAGGGTGATTTGCCATGGGTTGAATGAGTATGCATATTGTTAGAGAAGAACATTGGGCCGCCAACCAAAGCCATGTATCATGGTGGAAGTTTTAGCTTGGACATTAATCCTCAATCTCTTATGAGAATATGCTTATGCGTTAAAGAGGAGTCCATCATCTATTTTCTATGTTGTCTCGGTATGGATGTCCTCAAGTTGAGATCTATCAAAAACGAGAAATCAAATGCGATTTATCTCCTTGGACCTTTGTACAGGTGGCATAGAGGTACCCCTTTGTGACACTTGGTTGAAACATATGTAACGCAATGATAACCCATGGAAATCCGAGCTAATTAGGACAAGGTGCGAGCACTATTGGTATTCGATGCATGAGGCTTGCAACTTATAGGATGCCTTATGCATGACACATATGAAGTACTACTACCGTTGACAAAATTGCTTCTATGTTTTCAAAATAAAAAGCTCTAGCACATAACCATTCTTTTACTTTTATGTTGAGTCTCCACCTTCTTTTAAAAGCACCAACTACTGAGAGCATGATTGTCATTCTAAGTGTAATGTGCATTGTCCCAAAGTAGCATTGTCTTTTGCATGATTGTGATATCGTTTATTTCTGAAATCATTGTATCTAGTCATCACTTAAACCTTGAAGGTGCCCCTGCATTTATGTTTTGCTTCACTAAAGGGGGCAAGCTAGATATCACTTTATCATATTTGCACATCATGTTCATTGCAAATCTATTTGATGCTTCAATGTCATGTTGTAAAACTTTCAGTCATTTATGATTTTCTAATGAGGCAACTTAATTACTATAGAATCATTGTCTCAGTAAGCTTTTGTCATATGACTATGAATTAGTCCTATATGGTTAATAGCATGTCACCACAGAAATTATTCTTGTTATCATTTACCTACTCGAGGATGAGCAGGAATTAAGCTTGGGGATGTTGATACGTCCAAAACGTATCTATAATTTCTTCTTGCTCCATGCCACTTTTGGGTGATATTGCTATGATATTCATACACTTCCATACACTTTTGATCATATTTGGACTAACCTACTAATCCAGTGCACCCCAGTTCCAGTTTCTGTTTTCGGCTGTTTTTGTATTTCAGGTTTTCACGTTACGAGAACTGCCAGGAAAAATCCAGAAAAATTATATAAAAAATTAGCGTTCCAGAACCTACCTTGCGCCCGAAGGACAGCTGGGGGGGGGGCCACCAGTGCTCCAGGCGCCCTGGCGGCGCCCCCCCCCCCCTGGGCCGCGCCGGGGGGGCGCCTGGGCCCCCCGAGCCCCGTCTGGTGCCCTCCTTCGGCATATATTTAGAGCGTCCTTCGAAACCCTCGGAACGGAAACTCTTTTTCGCGATCTCATCTCTGTTCCGCCGCCGATGCCGCTTCCAAGATCGGGAGCACCAGGAGAACTCTTCCCGGCACCCTGCCGGAGGGGAGGATCACCATCGGGAGCCTCTCCACCACCATGGACGCCTCCCGGATGAGTTGTGAGTAGTCTCCTTTGGACCATGATTCTATGACCAGTAGCTATGTGATGTTCTCCCCCCGTTCTTGTGCTTCACTAATTAGTCCTCGTGAGCTGCCCTACATGATCGAGGCACATATGTAATCCTTATGCTGTTGCTATGATGAGTTTGCTGGGATCCGATGGATTATGAGATTATGTTCAGATTGTTCTTGAGTAATATATTTGATCTACCTCTTTTATATTTATGTTCATAAGTAATTCTTGCATGTTCTCCGTTGTTATTTATTGCTTTGGCCAAGTAATACGTAGTGACTCCAAGAGGGGACGTTATGCTCGATTGTGGGTTCATGCCCCTCAATGACTAGCTTGAGTGACAGAAACATGAGTCTAGGGGATGTGCTGTTGCCACAAGGGGGAAAACAACGGTGCTTGTGCCCGCGGGTGCAAGGATTGTTTACTTTACGCAAAGTTCTTTTAATGCAGTTGTCTGTTGCTTTGAGTTTACACTATGGGTGGGGCTCGCAACTTAATACCAGCGAGATGTTCTGGATAGATATCTCAAGGTGGATGATTAGTAGTAGATATTGATGGATTTCGGTCTACTTAATTTGGCGTACGGCCCATGCTTTGAGCCTCAACCTTTCTTGCAATGTAATCAGCATTGGTTTGCGTTCGTGGTCCTGTCAATTTCCCAGCTGTAATTCGTTTACCTCACATAGCTGTTTTATCGTCTTTTGGGAGAGAGACATCACTAGTGAACATCATGAGGCTCCGGTCCATATTACCATCATTGATCACATCCGCTATTTACTTTTCGCTTTTACTTACTATTGCAAACATTATCTATCACTACTATCATTTGCGTTTAATCCTTTGTGAACTACAAGGCCGAAGGGATTGACAACCTCTCTGTACTCGTTGGGAGCAAAGTTATTTGTATCTGTGTGCAGGTCCACGTTGATTGCTAATCCGCGCCGTTAGCAGTTGACACCTACTTGTTGAACCTAGGAGTCTCTGGGGATTCGATCCTTGGCATCTTTGCTAAGTGAAAAAACTTCCACAACACTGCATCTTACACCTTCCACTTGGGGTAACCAACGAGGGGTTAGAGGCCCATCAAGGGGTGTGCGACATTTGCGTCCGTACAACACCTCAAATGGTGCCATCTGAAGGCTCGACTGATAACTGTTGTTATAGGAGAACTCGGCAAAAGGGAGGCAATCTTCCCACTTGGCTCCATATGCCAAGACACAGGCTCGGAGCATGTCTTCGAGAATTTGATTTACTCGTTCTGTCTGACCTCCGGTCTGCGGGTGAAAAGCCGTGCTGAAAGACAACTTGGTTCCCAAGGCTTCTTGGAACTTCTTCCAGAACCTTGAGGTGAACTGGGTTCCTCGATCTGACACAATCTCCTTGGGAACACCATGAAGACTTACAATTCTGTCGATGTAGAGAGCTGCCAGCCGGTTGCCATCATAAGTAGTCTTGACAGGAATGAAATGGGCTACCTTGGTCAAATGGTCGACTATGACCCAGATGGAGTCATGTCCTCTATTCGACCTTGGTAATCCAGTGATGAAGTCCATTCCGACTTTATCCCACTTCTACTCAGGAACCTTGAGTGGTTGGATCAACCCAGCGGGTCGCTGATATTCAGCCTTGACCCTTTGGCACACATCACACTTTGCAACATAGGTTGCAATCTCTCTTTTCATCCCGTGCCACCAGAATCTTTCCTTCAAGTCTTGATACATCTTGGTTCCTCCGGGGTGGATGGAATACGGAGTGTCGTGGGCTTCTTGCAGGATCAGGTTCTTCAGCTCGATCTTGTTTGGTACGCAGATGCGGCCTTTGTACCAAACAATCCCGTGCTCGTCCTTGGAGAATCCTGGGGCCTTGCCTAGCTTCATCTTCTTCTTGATGCCTTCAATGCTTGCGTGCCCACCTTGCGCCTTCTTGACTTCGTCCATCAGGGTTGGTTTGACTGCCAGATGATCTAGAAATCCAGGGGTGACCAATTCCAAACTGAATTGTTCCAGCTCTTCAAATAGGGCTGGCTGCCTTCTTTAAATTATGGCATTCAGGGAGCAAGCCTTTCTGCTTAAGGCATCGGCTACCACGTTAGCCTTCCCGGGGTGATATTGAACACTGAGGTCATAATCTTTGATGAGTACCAACCATCTTCGTTGCCTCATGTTCAATTCTTTCTGGGTGAAAATGTACTTCAGACTTTTGTGGTCTGTGTATATCTCACACTGTTTCCCTAGTAGGTAATGTCGCCATGTCTTCAAGGCATGAACCACTGCTGCTAACTCAAGATCGTGAGTAGCGTAGTTCTATTCATGAGGTCGTAGCTGCCTTGAGAGGTAAGCTATGACTCAGCCTTCTTGCATCAGAACGCTTCCCAATCCGGTTCGAGAGGCATCACAATATATCATGAACTCCTTGTGAATATCAGGTGTTGCCAGAACTGGGGCAGTGGTCAATCTCTTCTTGAGCTCTTGGAAGCTCTCTTCGCATTTTAGCGTCCATTCGAACTTCTTGTCCTTTTTGAGGAGCTGAGTCATTGGCCGGGCAATGCTAGAGAATCCTTCCACGAATTTGCGGTAATAGCCCGCATGTCCGAGGAAGCTTCTGACTTCCTTGACGGTCATTGGAGATTGCCATTGGGTCACAGCTTCGATTTTCGCGGGATCAACTGACAATGCTTCTTCGGTCAAGACATGACCTAAGAATCCAACTTTATGCAGCCAAAACTCACACTTGCTGAATTTGGCGTATAGTTGGTGCTCTCGAAGCTTGTCTAGGACCATCCTCAAATGTTGCTCGTGCTCTTCCTCCGTCTTCGAGAAGAGAAGAGTGTCATCGATGAAGACAACAACAAACTTGTCAAAATATTCCATGAAGACTTTATTGATGAGATACATGAAGTAAGCTGGGGCATTGGTTAACCCAAAGGACATGACCGTGCACTCATACAGGCCATATCTGGTTACAAATGTCATCTTCAGAATATCTTGGGGTCTGATCTTCAGCTGGTAGTACCCAGATCTGAGGTCGATCTTGGAGAACACCTTGGCTCCGCTGAGTTGATCAAACATATCTTCAATCTTGGGAAGTGGATACTTGTTCTTGATTGTAACCTCATTGAGGGAACGGTAGTCAATGCATAAGCGGATGGTACCATCCCTTTTTGCCACAAACAGAATAGGTGATCCCCAAGGGGAGGCACTTGGGCGGATAAATCCCTTCCTCAGCTGCTCTTCTAGTTGCTTCTTTAACTCGGCTAATTCTTCCGTCCCCATTCTATAAGGCTTCTTATAGATGGGTCCTGCCCCGGGCATGAGCTCGATGATGAACTCAATGTCACGGTCAGGGGGCATTCCCGATAGTTCATCTGGAAAGACATCGGGATACTCGCATACTACCGGTACTTGCTCCAGTCCAACTTCAGACAGACAGTTGACTTGAGTGGCTTGAGCGGAAGAAGAGTGGGAAGCAAACTTAACTTCGACTCCTCGGTCATTGGTCACAGTGACAGTCCGATTGGCACAGTCTAATATGCCTTGGTGCTTGCTGAGCCAATCCATCCCTAAGATCACATCCAAGCCTTGCAATCTTAGGATGATAAGGTCTGCTAGGAAGTCTAAACCGTTAATGATAACTCTGACTCCTTTACAGCCTATCTTGGCTCTCATCTCTTCTCCGGGGGTTTGTACCACCATGGGGTTATTCAGGGGTGTAGGGGTCATGCCACTTTTCAATGCAAATCTTTGAGTGACAAATGAATGCGTGGCTCCAGAATCAAACAAGACAGTTGCAGGTGCTGAGTTGACAAGGAACGTACCCAGCACGACGTCCGGGTCTTCCTGGGCTTCTTCAGCAGTGACGTGATTCACACGCCCCTTCCCATGGTTAGGCGGGTTGCGAGGAGCTTGGTTCCTTGGTGGCATCCCGCGGCCTTGTCCTGGGTTCTGCGCATTGGGGAGCAGGGCATCAGGCTTCTTGTTGGGGCACACCCTTGAGATGTGTCCAGGCTGACCACATCCAAAGCAAGTGACTTGGTTCGGATTATTGATCTTGTTGCCACCACTGTTATTGGAGTTGAATGCTGGCCTTGGGTTGGCATACTGCTGAGGCTGATAGTTGGTGCGAGGTGCAGGAGCTCTTGGTTGCTGGTAGGTTGGCTTGACCGGGGCTGGCTGCCACGGGCGAGGCTTCTGGTTGCTAGAACTTCCCTTGCTGACCATCTTGTGCTTGCGAGTGTCTTCCAGAGCACGCCGCTTGTCCTCAAGAATGAGTGATTTGTTCACCAGGTCAGGGAAGGTTGGGCAGTCGCACACGACAAGCGAGTACTGCAGAGTCTGATTGAGGCCTTCCATGAAGCGCTCCCTTTTTGCAGCATCAGTGCTGACATCTTCAGGAGCATACCTTGACAGAACACTGAACTTCTGCGTGTACTCCTTGACAGTGCCACTTCCTTGCTTCAGGGCTCGAAACTCACGCTTTTTAATAGCCATGATTCCGGAAGGAATATGGGCCTTGTGGAATTCTGCCTTGAAGTTGTCCCAAGTGATGTCTTGCCCAGCATGCATGACCTTGAATCCATCCCACCAAGCTCTAGCAGCCCCCCCCCCCCGAGGCAGTGGGCAGCATAAGCCACCTTCTCGCGATCTTCGGTGCATCCGACTAGTTCCAGCAAGTCCTCAATGGTGCGGACCCAGTCGTCTGCATCCAGGGGTTCAGCAGTCTCGATGAAAGCTGGCGGTGCATGCTTCTTGAACTCCGCCAACGTGGAACGTCCATGGCCATTCCCCGCCGGCTGGCGGTTGTTGGTGACAGCTTGAGCAATCATCTGAAGGGCTGCGGTGTTGGCTTGGCGTTCCTCTCGGAAAGCTTGGAGAAGCTGAGCCATGTCCATGTTCGGAGGAGGTGGTGGTGGTGGAGCTTGGTTGTTGGTTTGGTCGTGGCCGGCCTCTGATTGGGCGGATGCTCCGGCTTCAGGCTGCTGGGTAGAGGTACCAGTACGAGTTACAACAGGCATCCTGTTGGAGCGGTAAAAGGTCTCATGATTTGGAAGAGGAAAAGCAATAAAGATGGGTGCCTAGTAAGGGGGTGGGTGTGACACTAATCAAATCATGCAAGGGCCGGAAGGGCCAAACACATTCATTAAAATCCAAATGGGTGATGCAGTCGTTTACATATTCCCAAAGGGAGAACACGACGTACATCCAAACACAACAAAAGCAAACGCTAGATGGCTTCATATGAACCATACAAAGACTCGACTTCGCATAGGGGTTACACGACCTATCCTACCGTAGAGGTCACGAACTGGCATATCCGAGTTGCAAATAATGCCTAAGCGGCGGAATGCTCGGTCGCGTATTCTGGCTCTTCGAGGTCTTCCTCCTTGTCTTCATCTGTCTGGGCCCCTTATCACTTGAGGGTGTGGGGGAGTGGAGGAGTTGGATACGGCGGTGTTTTGTCGGTGGTGCAGGGAAAAGCTTGCGATATTCCCTTGTCGTCATACGGCGTCGCCGGGGTGGTTCTTCATCCTTGGAAGATACATCTCCTGAGGGCCTTCCGCCTCGGTACGCGATAGCGGACTGTCCGGGAGGCGCACCTTCCTTCTTGATCCTATCCGTCTTCTCTTGTGCTCGACGAAGAAGTGCCTTGGTCTTGTGAAGTTCTTCTCGGAGCTTCATCAATTCTGAGGCCAAGTCTTGTGCCAAGCTGTCGGCACAAAGGCTGAAGTAGGTCTGGAATCGAAGTGGAAGTCCTTCCTTCAGTGGAGGGGCTTGTGCTCTGCTTTCATCTTCACCTTCCTTCCGGTAAGGCAAGAAGCGGGTTGTCATCTTGGTTGCCATCTCCGGAAGAAGCTCGCGGAGACGGGTTAGTGCCTTGAGGGTAGCAGCCTCGACAGCGAGAGGTAGTGTTGCCATCTGGGGTCCCTCGAAGAACCAACTTGTGGGAGGATCGTTTGCCTTCACAATCACTTCCACATGGTACTCCACCTCAGTGTCGTTAACCCAATGCTCATGGTAGGTGAGGATGGGTGCTCGGTGGAATTGGCATTCCTGGAGGCTATCCTCGAGAAGCAAGGGAAACCCAGTGGTCAGGTGCTCTTCAGGTACAGCGGCAATCTACAAAGGTTGAATAGTAGAGGTTAATAAGCCGATGATATCTCAGGTTGGTAAGGTTTAGATAAGAAGAGAGGTTCAGAAGGTTTTTGAAAAGGGGTCTCGTCTAACTAACGCCCATGCTAACTAAGGCTTCCTACAGTCAGGATGGCTCTGATACCAGCTCTGTGGGGACCCCGACTTAAGAGTCGAGATCACCGAATGCACGTGTACAGTGATCCCAGAGATCAATGCTCACTGAACACACAGAAGCTGAATAACAAGAGTCTTACATCCATACATACCGTCTTACACAAATTATGACCATTATGGCCAAGTCTTACACAGATAAAGCCTCAAGGGCTGAATAGAAAATAACTCGAATAGCGGAAGTCTTCATAGATAAGTAGAACCCATGCCATCTGCCTTAACCCTACAGGCATTCTGACTCGGAAAGCGTCCTAGTTCGCATGTTCGTCTCCATAGAATCTTCTTCAAATTCCTGCTCTTCCATGCGTGGCCAATTAAATAACCAGAGGCAAGCCAATGAGTACTTTGAATGTACTCGCAAGCAACCCATGATTTGGTTCAAGGTAACAATGCAATTATACAACAACGAGCAACCTAGCTACAAGCTAGATTAAATATTCTACCATCATGTAACATGCATCACTAAATTTGGGTAACCTCGAAGACAGGTTACAGATATCAACATGAATTCAATTCAACGAGTCAAGTCACCACCTTGACTCATCACACACATACTTTCACCAAGATTGTAAAATTCTGGACATAGTTTAAGTAGCACCACCCAACTGTCCATGATCGTGGACACGGTTATTCGAATAGTTTTACACTCTGCAGAGGTTGCGCACTTTACCCACAAGATCCGGGAAGCTTTTGTGTCACCCATGATCCTGCAGTACCTCAAGTATTCGGGGGAAGCACCCGGTCATTATCTTTCCCTAGACGACACTAACATAGGGTCCACTCGCTGGTGCACAGCCCTCGTGTACAAACGGTAAATCATGGGACTTGCCCTCTTTACAATGTCATGCATACACGAAGGGACCAACGGTGTGTCCGGTGCCCCGTGAAAACAGTCATGGTCGTCTATCCAAGCATGACCCCGTCTCGGGAGAGACCTCAAGTCTTCCCCGTCACTAGTAATGTGGGCACCATGCTAGTATCGGTCTAAGTAATCAATAATGCCCCGTCCCATAAGGGGTAGATTGGTTGCACATGTTTGGTTGGGACGGTAGTCACACATAAATCTAATCCATCATTTCACCCACACACAAGATCTTTCTTGGCACACCACTTCTTCCTCAAGTGATGACCTAACTCAACATCACCCTCGGGCATTAGGGGCACCCGATTGGGGTTTTTGAAAAGAATTCAACCACGAAGGATTCATGGCACACATGCATCACTAAGCATCACTACTAATCGTTTGCATTGCATCTAAGCATATAGCAAGATCATGAGTAAGGCATGCATCATGTGGTGGCTCTCAACTAGGTCACCACCGTCACTCTTATCATCATGCATTCGGAAATAAATGGGTTCCGAGGAACACAAGGGTATCATGGTCAAAGGGCTGCTTGCCTGGATTGGCTTGGTCTTCAAGGTCTTCAAATCCTTCCCCTCCTTCTTCTTCAGCAACCTCGTCAAACACGGTATCTAATCGTCGCAATAAACAACGGAAAAATAAGACCACAATAAAAACAGAAAAACCAAAGTGCTCAGAAAAATGCCAACTTATTTTTATCAAATACTAGTGGGAAAACTAAGATGGCAAAAATTCTTAGTTTGAGTTTTGGAGTGACAGAATGGCGTACATGAATTTTTGAACAGAGGTTTTAGTGTTCAAATATGGATTTAAATTTGAACATAACAGAAAAGGTCCATGGATATGGGTGAAAGTGACATCATTAAATAGGTTGGATTTTTACAAGTTTTTAGGAACTGGAATTAACTCATTTGCATAAATATTTAATCCTGTGGAATTATTTAAAAATCCTACAGAAAAGAAAAAGAAAAAGGGTCCTGTGCAACTGGGCCAGAACGGCCACAGTGTAGCAGGCCCAGGGCGAATCAGCCCACCGCACGGGCGCCAGCGCGCGCGCTGGGTTTTCAAACCTGACGGGCGGGGCCCAGCGTTAGTGAGAGGAGAGAGGGGCGAGGGTGAGGGGAGGCTGACAGGCGGGGCCAGCCTGTCATCCCTAATCCTCCGGCAGAGGGTCGTCGAGCTCACCGGCGACGACTCGGGACACGGCAGGGCGAGCTAAGGGCAGGGATGGAATCAGCGAAGTGTTGCCGATCTGGTGGAGGTGGTGTGGGTCGCCGGAGTGGCCTGGTTCGCCGACGGCGAGGTCACGCGACGGAGGAGCTTCGGGTGGTGGTGGTTCCGGCCGTTTCCAGCAGCTGCGGAGAGGGGAAACGAGGGGAAAGTGATCAGTGGAGGCTTGCGGTGCTAGATCAAGCGAGAGAAGCGGCTGGGACGGCCTGTACCGAGCGGACGACCGCGAGCCGCCGCGGCGGAGCTCGAGCTCGATCTCGAGCTCGGGCCTGTCTGGAGTGGGGTGTGTGGCGCAGGGGGGAGATTGAGTGGGTGAGAGAGCAGTTGGTGAGGAGAGGAGGAGGGCGGGGGGTCCTTTTATAGGCGAATGGCGAGGTGTCGTGGACCTGTGCGCCGGCGAGCTTCTGCTCGTTGCCACAGGGCTCGGGAGAAGCTGGGGTGGTGTCTGCGGAGTTGCTGGATGCGGTCCAGGGCTGGGGAGAGGAAGAGAGAGAGCGGGGGAAGCTTCCAGAGCCGCGTGCGTGTGAGGCCGAGGACTGGAGCTTGCGGGCGGCCGGCGCGCGTGCGAGGGCAGCCACAGGAGGGAGAAGGAGGAGGGGGACATCGCCGGGGCGTGTTGCGGACGTCGAGGAGCATCGAATGGCGCGAGGGGGAAGCACGAGTGGTCGGGGGCGGCTGATTGGAGGAGGCTACAGTGCGGGCGTGCACTGTAGCGCGCTCTGGAGCACGCCTATTGCATGCCAGGGCATGCCTTTGGCTTTCTGGACGCGGCCACCGTGTCTGGGGGGTTAGGGGTGGAGTAAACAAGTGCGCTGCGGCCTTGGATGCCCTGGTTATCCAATGGAAGAGGAGGGAGGTTGAGGGAAGGTGAAAACTGGGCTGTCCAGCAAGGTAAAATGGGGTTTTCACCCCTCGATTATTGTGCTCTGGCCATGGGGAAGTTATTGGAGGTGCAAGGGGACCTGGGGAAGTTGTGGTAGAAAGTTGGGCTCAAGGAGAACAGGAGAAGAGGTGAAAATGGTAACTTTGGGAAATCACCAGAAAGTGTTTGATGTAGTTTAGAGCAGTCAAATGATCTCCACTAGCCATGACACTTAACATGATTAAATGGCATATGGAAATAGGGTATTTCACCAAGTTTGGGCTTATTTGAAGAAACTTGCCAATGTAACTTTGGTGAACCCTAGAAATCAACAGAAATGGCTTCACCATGTTTGATTCAAGCTAATCATCTCCCCGTGATGCACCACTTGGTGTATTGTCATCTTTTGGGGTTGTGATCATGCCCACAAAGTTTGAAGCCCCAAGTAAAAAGTTGGTAATGTAAAGTTGTTCAAATTTGAATTTGAACAGAAATGGTTTTGGGGTACTCTGATCAAGTTACCCTTATCCAAAGCTTGTGCCATTTGGTCTAGATGCCTTATTAGACCATTCTAGCATGTGTACCAAGTTTGAGAGCATTTGGACAAGTTTGGCAATGTAAAGTTGCTCAAACTTCAGATATGGACAGAATGGTTTTGAGGGGTTTTGATAGTGTTTTCTTGCTTCCCAAGGCATGGGGCTTGGCAAGATCATCAAGTATGTCATATATGACATGATAGAATTTCCCTGGAATTTTTAGAGAATATTTCCTTTGTAAATATTTCAAAAGCTTGAAATATCCAGAAAGGGTTTCTGAGGGATTTGACCAATATTTTGAACATGACCAAGTGTTGAAACTCTTATATATGGACAATATATGTCCTATGAGTCTCCCTGAATTTTGGCAAATATTTTTGAAATAATTAAATAATTTTTCCCTATTAAAGACCATTTCTGGCCTTAAGAAAAAGCTTTTAAATAAAATAGGAAAATGACTTTTAAAATTATCATTTTGTGGTTTATGGGAGTCCTATACCTAATAGGATTCAAATATACTTTTTGAAATAATTTTTCTCACCCTAAATCAAGCACTTGCAGTGCAAACCTCAATTCAGGGGGTTTTTGGAAAACTATTTTTTGAAAATACATTTTGGCCAAATTAAATTTATAAGAAAACACTATACTGCTATAAACACTTGGTATGATCATTGGGCAGAAGTTTTGGGTAAGGAGATGAAATCTACAAGAGGGAGTAGTTGACTTTAAAGAGCACTAGAAAACACAGGGAGAAAAACTTAATTCCAAATAAAAGCCAAATGATGCCAAAAAAAATTGCTGGTCCAAATTTTCATGCTTTATTGATGCAAATGACATGTTACAAAATGCAGGGTGTGACATGCACGTAGACTACACCATAATGGTTTGCATGGAGATTTATTTGGTGGGATCTATGCTACTCGCATAGCCCGCTATCTTGGTGTGTCTGTACACACGTATGATGAACTTTTACCTCCTGCTTATTTAGATTGCCATGCTATGGCTAGTCACCGGTTTATAGAGTGGGATAATCAAACCCTCAAATATCGACTAATCTTTAACCGGCAGCGTGCCATCCCTATTGTTCTTACTGCCCCTACTTTGTTTAACTTTCAGGAAAAAGGAATATACACTATAACTATGGAGGAGGCAAATGCCTATTACAACATGACGGAGGCAACCTGCCTTCGAGCTGCAGCTCAGTAGGCAGTATCTGCTGCATCTCAGTACGACCCCAACTACAGCTTTGGATATCCGTCAGGCCAGTACTGGCCATAGACCAACTTAGGCCAAAAGCCTAAGCTTGGGGGAGTACGTGTTTCTCACCGACTTACATTCATGTTCACACATTTATTCTAGTTGTCGGTGCTCACACTCTTTCACTGTACCATCCATGCTTAGGTTAAATTTCTTTTTCTTAGTCTTTTTCTTGTGTGCTAGAAAAACCCAGAAAAACAAAAAATATTAGTTGTAGCTTCTAGCTAGTTTACTTTCTTTGCTTGTAGTAGTAACTAAAAATGAAAACCCAAAATGATTTCTCATTCTTTTTTTGCTTGTTGGGAGCTTTCCCGTGTAAATAGTTTCTTTTCTTTTCTTTAGGAGTTAAGAGTAGAAGACCATGATTAAAATTCTTAGTGGCTCTCATATGCTTTGTTGTTGATTTAACCTTGAGCCATATTACCTTGTCTTCTCTCTTGTATTAAATGCCTACAGATTCCAGCTTAGTCCAATGCACGTGCACTATTATTATTTTCCACACCATTCGGTCGTGCGAGTGAAAGGCAATAAGGATGATATATGATGAACTAATTGAGATAAGAAAAGCTGGTATGAACTCGACCTCTCTTGTTTTTGTAAATATGATTGCTCGTCGTTCTTGATTCAGCTTGTTATGAATGAAACAAGTTTGCAATGACAACTAGAGATCATAGCTGCTTATGCCATGCTTAATTAGCTGAGAATTTATAATGGTCTATCTTGCGTGCCAACATGATATTAAAATGGTTGTGATGTGGTATGATGGGTGGTATCCTCCTCTGAACGATTTAAGTGACTTGACTTGGAACATGTTCACGCATGTAGTTGAAACAAATCAACATAGCCTTCATGGTATTTATGTTCATGGTGATTTATATCCTACTCATGCTTGCATTCATTGTTGATTAATTTTAATGCATGTTCATGACCGTTGTTGCTCTCTAGCTGGTCGCTTCCCCGTCTCTATCTAGCCTTCACCTGTACTAAGCGGAAATACTGCTTGTGCATCCACTTCCATAAACCCCAAAGTTATTCCACATGAGTCCACCATACCTTCCTATATGCGGTATTTACCTGCCGTTCCAAGTAAATTTGTATGTGCCATACTCTAAACCTTCAAATGAAATTCTGTTTTGTATGCTCGAACAGCTCATGTATCAACTAGGGTTGTCTATATCTTCCATGCTAGGTGGGTTATTCTCACGATGAGTGGACTCCGCTCATCATTCATGAGAAAATGGCTGGTAACCGGGATGCCCAGTCCCAGGTTCAAAATAATAATAATTAAACAAAACTCCCCCAGGGATGTTGCTTGTTTGGACGGTACCCGTTGTTTCAGGCTAGCCGTGGAGTGTGCTTGTTGGTGGTTGGGGGAGTATAAACTTTACCATTCTGTTTGGGAACCACCTATAATGTGCGTAGCATGGGATATATCGAGATTCTTGGTTGTTATGTTGACAATGAAAGTATACCGCTCAAAATGTTATTCAATCACTATTTAAAAATCGAGCTCTGGCACCTCTACAAATCCTTGCTTCCCTCTGCAAAGGGCCTATCTATTTACTTTTATGCAGAGTCATCATCCTCTTATCAAAAAGCACCAGTAGGAGAGCACCTCTGTCGTTGCATGTATTACTATTAATTTGCATTGAGTATGATCATGACTGGATCTCTTTTACCATGAATTACAATGTCTAGTCAGTCCTTGATCTTTAAAGGTGCTCTGCATTTATGTTTTGCAGTCTCAGAAAGGGCTAGCGAGATACCATCCTGTTATATCATATCATGATTGTTTTGAGAAGTGTTGTCATCCGAGGTTTATTATTATTGCTCGCTAGTTGATTATGCCATTGATGTGAGTAGTCTTGAGACCTGAAAGTTATTGTGAATGTGGTTAGTTCATGATCTTGTTGAAAACCTGAATGCTAGCTTACATATTTACGACAACAAGAGCAAACAGAGTTTGTCAAAGTTTTCTTTATCACTTTCAGTTTATCAACTGAATTGCTTGAGGACAAGCAAAGGTTTAAGCTTGGGGGAGTTGATACGTCTCCAACGTATCTACTTTCCCAAACCCTTTTGCCCTTGTTTTGGACTCTAACTTGCATCATTTGAATGGAACTAACCTGGACTGACACTGTTTTCAGCAGAACGGCCATAGTGTTGTTTTTGTGTAGAATAAAAAGTTCTCGGAATCGCCTGAAAATCAACAGAGAATTATTTCAGAAAATATAAAAAATATCTGTAAGAAGATACTCACCGGGGGGCACGGCCTGTCCTTGAGGGTGGGGGCGCGCCCCCCTTCCCAGGGCGCGCCCCCCTGCCTCGAGGCCCCCCCGATGCTCCACCGACGTTCCCCCACATCCTATATCTTCCGTTTTGGGGAGAGAAAAAATCAGAGAGAAGGAATTATCGCGTTTTACGAGACGGAGCCGCCGCCAAGCCCTAATCTCTCTCGGGAGGGCTGATCTAGAGTCCGTTCGGGGCTCCGGAGAGTGGAGATCGTCGCCATCGTCATCATCAACCTTCCTCCATCACCAATTCCATGATGCTCACCGCTGTGCGTGAGTAATTCCATCGTAGGTTTGCTAGACGGTGATTGGTTGGATGGGATCTATCATGTAATCGAGTTAGTTTTGTTAGGGTTTGATCCCTAGTATCCACTATGTTCTGAGATTGATGTTGCTATGACTTTGCTATGCTTAATGCTTGTCACTAGGGCCCGAGTGCCATGATTTCAGATCTGAACCTATTATGTTTTCATGAATATATATGTGTTCTTGATCCTATCTAGCAAGTCTATAGTCACCTACTATGTGTTATGATCCGGCGACCCCGAAGTGACAATAATCGGGACCACTCCCGGTGATGACCATAGTTTGAGGAGTTCATGTATTCACTATGTGTTAATGCTTTGGTCCGGTACTCTATTAAAAGGAGGCCTTAATATCCCTTAGTTTCCAATAGGACCCCGCTGCCACGAGAGGGTAGGACAAAAGATGTCATGCAAGTTCTTTTCCATAAGCACGTATGACTATATTCGGAATACATGCCTACATTGCATTGATGAACTGGAGCTAGTTCTGTGTCACCCTAGGTTATAACTTCTACATGATGAATTGCATCCAACGTAATTTCCCATCACCGATCCATTGCCTACGAGCTTTACCTATATTGCTTGCTGCTTATTTACTTTTCCGTTGCTACTATTACAAAAACTACAAAAAACACTATCGTTACTTTTATTGCTGCTACCACCACTATCATATTACTTTGCTACTAAACTATCTTGCTGCAGATACTAAGTTTCCAGGTGTGGTTGAATTGACAACTCAGCTACTAATACTTAAGAGTATTATTTGGCTCCCCTTGTGTCGAATCAACAAATTTGGGTTGAATACTTTACCCTCGAAAACTGTTGCGATCCCTTACACTTGTGTGTTATCAAACGACTCCTTTGGCTAGGTTGCATTCGGGAGCTTGCTTATCATAGCACCCCACACTCCGCGTGTTGCACGTCCACCACCTTCGGCTTCACATTGAAGGTCTTGAGCCATAGGCCGAAGTGTGGGGGAACGCGAAGGAAAGCTTCACACACCACTATGAAAGCGGAGATGTGAACACTACAAAAAAAGACACATCCGTGACATTTTGGGCCGAACGCAATTTTTTTTTGTCATACTTATGACACTTCTATGACAATAATTGTGACAAAACCTGGTATCATCATAGATGTGGTGGGGTCCTACTTCTATGACAAAAAAATCATGACAGAAAATGGGCTTTTCGTCCTGGGCGGGCCGGAGATGCAGCTGCATGACATTCTTTGGGCCGTCCATGATGGAAAAGCCTGTGGTAGAAGCGAGAGCGAGGAAAATATCGGCGTGTTCCCGGTTACGCTGGGTGGTCGGGGCCGAGAAATGTGTGTTTCTCTCGTACACGCACGCGCGTGGGTGGGAGGCGTTGGGCTCTAACTGAAGCCGAGCGAGGCGTTGGGCTCTAACTGAACCCGAGCGACTGCACTGCAGGCCACGCGTTACTGAACCCGAGCGATCGATCGATGGCTGTTAACTAAACCCGATCAAGCGATTTCTTCGCTACTGCAGCTAACTGAAGTCGATCGATGCTGCCTCTGGATGTTTGGATGAACAGTTCCCAGTTGGGGTGGATGAACAGGACCCCGTGGTGTTGCCTCTGGATGAACAAGACCCCGATCGATCGAGCCGGTTGGGGCTGGATGAACAGGACCCCGTGGAGGGTTGGATGAACAGGACCACCCCATGGAGAGCTGGATGAACAGTAAACGATGGAGGGCTGGATGAATAGTAGCCCGTGGAGAGGGCTGGTTGAACAGTAGCCGGTGGAGTAGCGCGCGGTGGAGGCTGGATGAACAGGAGCCCGTGGATGAACAGTCGCAAGTGGAGGCTGGAGGAGGTCGACGGTGGATGAACAGTAGCCCGTGGAGGCTGGAGGGGGTCGACGATGGAGATGAACAATCTCCCGTGGAGTCCCGTTTTGCGGTACGCCACACCCCTCCCGATGAGCAGGACCCCCGTTTCGACCGTAACGCTCCAACACAAGTCTGTTTCCTCCGTTTTGCGGTACGCCACACCCCTCTTGATCAACAGGACCCTCGTTTCGACCGTAGGAGGTCCGTTTCCTCTGTTTTGTGGTACACCAGACCCCTCCCGATGAACAGGATCTTGTTTCGAACATGGCCGGTCGAACACAAGGCTGTTTCCTCCGTTCTGCGGTACACCAGGCCTCGTTTCCATCAGTTGTTCCGTCCAAGCCCTCCCGATGAACACGACGACGCATTCCATTCCGACCCAGCAGGTTCGCTCCCCATCAACACGACGACGACGCTGTTTCTCCGTTCTGACCCAGCCATGTACACGAGCCCTGGTCGTACGTATGCGCAAGTAGGCATTCGAGACCCTGCCCGTATGTACGTACGTGGCCGTATTTTCTTTCTTGCACACTGGCCGCTGTACGTACGTGTGCATGCTACGTGCGCGCCTCTACTACAACACGTGCGCGCCTCTACATCGACCAGTATGTACGTACACATTCACGACCAGAATGACAACGCTACGTACGCTTCGACCAGGTGGGTCCCGACTGTCAGGCACTTCCTTGCGTGCGAAGATGTAGCTGGTGGGACCCAGTAGTCAGGGGCGAGTTGTTTTTTTTTGCCTGGACGCACTTCCTTGCATGCGTAGATGTAGCTGGTGGGTACCAGCAGCCAGGGGGAAAAAAATTTCGTGAAATACCATGGCCCGTCCGGTGGGTCCCCGCTGTCAGGTGGAGGAATCATTATTTTCCGCGTAATAAGGAGGCACTTCCTTGCTGCGGCCGTGGACCCAGCTGTCAGCCTCTCCACATACACTCCACATCCGATGGAAGCCGTTCCTTAACCATGTTGACCATGCCGCACCGAGAGCACCAGGGCGGTGGACAACGGCGAGGCCTAGGAAGGGGACAACACGGAGCCGGGGAAAACGCGACAGTGGATGCCCATGCGTAGAGGAGTACGAGGGTTCACTGGTTCGCTGCGGTGTGAGGCTGCCATCGCCGAAGAATAACAGGTGGTGTGGGTGAGTAGAGGGATGGCCTGGCCAGCGGTGGGAATAGTAGGGGCGGTGAGGCCTGTGCGGCAGCACAGCCGACCACGGGAGGCAGGAGCATGCGCCACGACCGGCGCTGCTTTGGGCGGCTGGAGCAACAAGACCAGAGGTTGAAGAAGCACTACGGCTGTTGGATGTACATCGTACGGTCACTGGATCTAGAGTCGTTCATATTGACTAAGTTGACAAAGCACTCCATCCCCGTCAACTTAGTAGGCCCACAAGTCAGCCTCCCACCAAGGTGGGTCCCAACCAGCAGGGGGAGTATTCATTTTTTTGCGCATAATAAGGAGGCGCTACCGGTGGGTCTGAGCTGACAGCGGGCGGAACGTTTTTTCACGCAATACGGTGGCCTGATACGTCTCCGTCGTATCTATAATTTTTGATTGTTCCATGCCAATATTCTACAACTTTCATATACTTTTGGCAACTTTTTATACTATTTTTTAGGACTAACACATTGATCCAGTGCCCAGTGCCAGTTCCTGTTTGTTGCATGTTTTTTGTTTCGCAGAATATCCATATCAAACGGAGTCCAAACGGAATAAAAATGGACGGATATTTTTTGGAATATATGTGAATTTTGAGAAGCGGAACCAACGTGAGACGATGCCCGAGTGGGCCACGAGGCAGGGGCGTGCCCACTAGGGGCAGGCGCACCCTGGGCCCTCGTGGCCACTCCGTAAGGCGGTTGATGCCCTTCTTTCGCTGCAAGAAAGCTAATATCCGGGTAAAAATCGTGTCAAAAAATCAGCCCAATCGGAGTTACGGATCTCTGGGAATATAAGAAACGGTGAAAGGCCAGAATCTGGGAACGCAGAAACAGAGAGAGACAGAGAGACAGATCCAATCTCGGAGGGGCTCTCGCCCCTCCCACGCCATGGAGACCATGGACGAGAGGGGAAGACCTTCTCCCATCAAGGGAGAAGGTCAAGGAAGAAGAAGAAGGAGGGGGGCTCTCTCCCCCTCGCTTCCGGTGGCACCGGAGTGCCGCCGGGGCCATCATCGTCACTGCAATCTACACCAACAACTTCACCGCCGTCATCACCAAATCTTCCCCCCCTCTATGCAGCGGTGTAACCCCTCTTCTACCCGCTGTAATCTCTACTTAAACATGGCGCTCAGTGCTATATATTATTTCCCAATGATGTATGGCTATCCTATGATGTTTGAGTAGATCCGTTTTATCCTATGGGTTAATTGATGATCGTGATTGGTTTGAGTTGCATATTTTATTATTGGTGCTATCCTATGGTGCTCTCCGTGTCGCGCAAGCGTGAGGGATCCCCGCTGTAGGGTTTGCAATATGATCATGACTTGCTTATGGTGGGTGGCGTGAGTGACAGAAGCATAGACCCGAGTAAGTAGGTTGTTTGCGTATGGGAATAAAGAGGACTTGATACTCTAATGTTATGGTTGGGTTTTACCTTAATGATCTTTAGTAGTTGCAGATGCTTGCTAGAGTTACAATCATAAGTGCATATGATCCAAGAAGAGAAAGTATGTTAGCTTATGCCTCTCCCTCAAATAAGATTGCAATACTGATTACCGGTCTAGTTATCGATTGCCTAGGGACAAATAACTTTCTCATGACAAAAAAGCTCTCTACTAAAACTAATTTAGTTGCTCATTTATCTTAAGAGCCCCTAGTTTTATTTACGTGCTCTTTATATTCTTGCAAACCTATCCCACAAAAACCACAAAGTACTTCTAGTTTCATACTTGTTCTAGGTAAAGTAAACGTCAACGTGCGTAGAGTTGTATCGGTGGTCGATATAACTTGAGGGAATATTTGTTCTACCTTTAGCTCCTCGTTGGGTTTGACACTCTTACTTATCGAAAGAGGCTACAACTAATCCCCTACACTTGTGGGTTATCATGGCCCGTCCAGTGGGTCCCAGCAGTAAGGGGGGAACATTTTTTTCATGAAATACGGTGGTCCGTCCGGTGGGTCCCTGCTATGAGGTGGAGGAATCATTATTTTCCGCGTAATAAGGAGGCACTTCCTTGCTGCCATCGTGGACCTAGCTGTCAGCCTCTCCATGTACAGTCCACGTCTGATGGAAGCCGTTCCTTGACCACGTTGACCACGCCGCGCCGAGAGCACCAGGGCGGTGGACGACGGCGAGGCCTAGGAAGGGGACGACGCGGAGCCGGGGAAGACGTGGCAGTGGATGCCCATGCATAGAGGAGTACGAGGGTTCACTGGTTCGTTGCGGTGTGAGGTTGCCGTCGCCGCGGAATAATAGGGGGTGTGGGTGAGTAAAGGGATGGTCTGGCCAGCGGTGGGAATAGTAGGGGACGGTGAGGCCTCCGCGGCAGCACAGCCGGCCACAGGAGGCAGGAGCATGCGGCACGACCGACGCTGCTTTGGGCGGCTGGAGCAACAAGACGAGATGTTGAAGAAGCACTACCGATGTTGGATGGACATCGTACGGTCACTGGAGCTAGAATCGTTCATATTGACTAAGTTGACAAAGCATACCGTCCCCGTCAACTTAGTAGGCCCACAAGTCAGCCTCCCACCAAGGTGGGTCCCAACCAGCAGGGGGGGTATTCATTTTTTTTGTGCGTAATAAGGAGGCACTTCCCGTGGGTCCGAGCTTACAGCGGGGGGGACGTTTTTTTGGTGCAATACGGTGGCCCGTCCGATGGGTCCCAGCAGTCAGGGGGAAACGTTTTTTTTTTCGCGAAATACGGTGGCCCGTCCGGTGGGTCCCTGCTGTCAGGTGGAGGAATCATTATTTTCCGCATAATAAAGAGGCACTTCCTTGCTACCGTCGTGGATCCAACTGTCAGCCTCTCCATGTACAGTCCACGTCCGATGGAAGCCGTTCCTTGACCACGTTGACCATGCCACACTGAGAGCACCAGGGCGGTGGACGGCGGTGAGGCCTAGTAACGGGACGACGCGGAGCCGGGGAAGACACGGCAGTGGAAGCCCGCGCGGAGAGGAGTACGAGGGTTCACTGGTTCGGCTGCGGTGTGAGGCTGTCGTCGCCGCGGAATAACAGGGGTGTGGGTGAGTAGAGGGATGGTCTGGCCAGCGGTGGGAGTAGTAGGGGGCGGTGAGGCCTGCACGGCAGCACAACCGGCCATGGGAAGCAGGAGCAGGCGGCACGACTGGCGCTGTTTTGGGCGGCTGGAGCAAGAAGGCCAGAGCTTAAAGAAGCATGACAGCCGTTGGATGGACATCGTACGGTCACTGCAGCTAGAATCGTTTATATTGACTAAGTTGACAAAGCCCTTGGTACGCGTCAACTTAGTAGGCCCACGGTTCAGCTTCCGAAACGATGCGCCCCAGATGTCAGGGGGGAATCATTTTTTGGGCGGGTGAAGCTAGAATATCCGAGATTGAAGAAGAAGCACGGCATCCGTTGGTTGGACATCCAACGGCCACTGCTGCTAGAACCGTGTGTTGACTATAAGTTGACAAAGCCTTGCATACACGTCAACTCTCTTTTTTTAGGGGACGCGTCAACTTAGTAAGGCCACAAGTGTGTGGAAGAGAACTTATAGCCCATTTGAGATTTGTAAGAATGTGCAGCCAATTTTTGAATTCTAATGGAATTTACTACATCCCATTTACAGTTTGTTAAAAGTACAGCCCATTTCAACCAACCGTTCAAAACAGAATTCAATATAATTTCTCACATTTTGATGGGATCCGAAATATTTTTATCCTGAAATTTCTAGTCAGATTAAATACAATTTCAATATAAATTTATATTACGTAAAAATCCAACAAAACATTGCGCTCGCAACAATTAATGATATTAAAATTTTCAATATCCAAAAATAATATTTTATAAAGTAATTATGTGTTTGGTGCATTTTTTTATAGTTGTTGCCCAGTTTTTATAATTACATCCCTTTTATTATTTCCTAAAGCTCATTTTCTTGTTAAGCCTAATGCATCCCTTCTAGGAAAGATTTGCAGCCCAGTGGGGCGGAGAATAACAATTTGACCTTGCCTGGGTATACCTAAAAAAAGTATAGCTGGGCTAGCCATTTTCAGCTTGAAAAATAATAATATCTGGGCCGGATATCTGGCCTGGGGGGCTAGACGGGCCACAGCCCGCCCAATTAATAGCTGCAGCAATGTTTTCGTTGTTGTTCAGTGGAGAAAAATTAATATCAGGGCTAAACATCGCTCAAGAAAAACTCTGCAGTGCTCACACCTCAAAAACACAACTACTGCTCGAGCTGCTTGGTCCCAGCTGTCGGTCGTTTCTTGTGCAATTCTCTAGTTTATTGACTACATAGGTTGACAATGGTGTGGGACCGTGATGTCAGGAAACCAGGAGGAAGGAAAAAAATAGTTTTATATACTAATAAGGAGGCACTTGCGTACGTGCGGCTATGGCCCTGGTGGGTCCCCACTGTCATCCTCTCCAAGTAAAGTCATCTCCTCATCCTCATGTTTGTTGACCATGCTGACAACGCGAGACGGCGGCGCCACGGCGAGCGCAACAACTCGAAGGACGATAGAGAGGGCCTCGTGGGCCCTGCGGATGGTCTGATACAGCGCCCGCTGCTCATTCGGGAAGCCAGGATCATAGGGCCACATGTCCGCGACGGCATTGTCGTTCGCTTGTTCACCGGTGCTCGTTGAGGAGACGGAGGTTCAGCACATGTCCTCCTGTGCTTGTAGCTCTTCCGCCATTAGGGCGTCAAAGTGCGGCCGCACCTGCTCTATGGTGAACACGGCATGAACCGGCTTGGACAGTGGCACCGGCTCCTGGTCGGAAGCTACGTCCATCGTCTGATTGTTGTCGCTCAGCTCGGTGAGGTAGCTGGCGAGCGAGCATGTCCGGCTGCTGGACCGACCTGCTGCCAAGCACGAGTCTGACTGCCCTGGCCCACCCAGACCGCCTCCCTCGCCCGCACGTGCTTTCTGCCCGTAACGGTCAGCGCCGCCCGCCCCGCTTCCCGGTGCATGCGATTGCTCCGCCTTCAAACAACACAAGTGACATCTGTCCGTCCGTCCTTCTGCTGCCCACATTAATGATACGTGGTTGCCAAGGCGGCCTCCAGCGCCACACGTCCGTCCCTCCGCTGCCCACCATTGCTATATAAACTGATGCGCCGGCCATAGCTGCAGTCATCCGCGTTCGTTCATATTCTCCTGTCCACACCACTACTGCCCACCATGGCTTCCTCGCGCTCCAGTGCTCTTCGGGACGGGAGGACGACGGACCACAAGGAGATGGCAGCCATTGCTGCCGACTGGCTGGCCGGCAGGCAGCCGGAGGACGACGACGTCCCAATGGAGAACATGGTAGTCGACGATCCGGCGCCAAGCCCCTCCTCCACGCCATCCTCGCCGTTGCATTGCACCATGACCATCGCCGAGGCCCGTGCCCAATATATGGACACCGTCAGGCAGAAGCGTGAGGAGCAGTTCCGGGAGGTGTGATGGCTTCTCGCCCCTCGTTGGTTACCCCAAGTGGAAGGTTTGAGATGCAGTGTAGCGGAAGTTTTCCCTTGGCAAAGATACCAAGGATCGATTTCCCCTGAGACTCCCAGTTTCAACAAGAAGGTGTCAACTGCTAACGGCGCCAGATATTAGCAATCAACGTGGACCTGCACACAGATACAAATAACTTTGCTCCCAACGAGTACAGAGAGGTTGTCAATCCCTCCGGCCTTGTCGTTTACAAAGGATCAAACGCAAGTGATAATAGTGATAGGTATTGCTGCAATAGTAAGTAAAAGCGGAAAGTAAATAGCGGATGTGATCAATGATGGTAATATGGACCGGGGTCCCATGATGTTCACTAGTGATGTCTCTCTCCCAAAAGACGATAAAACAGCTATGTGAGGTGAACGAATTACAGCTGGGCAATTGACAGAATTATGTGCGCAAATCAATGCTAACTATGTTACAAGAAAGGTAGAGGTTCAAAGCATGGGCGGTACGCCAAGGCAAGTAGACCGAAATCCATCTGCATCTACCACTAATCATCCACCTTGAGATATCTATCCAGAACATCTCGCTGGTATTAAGTTGCGAGTCCCACCCATAGTGTAAACTCAAAGCAACAGACAACTGCATTAAAAGAACTGTGCGTAAAGTAAACAATCCTTGCACCCGCGGGCACAAGCACCGTTGTTTTCCCCCTTGTGGCAACAGCACATCCCCTAGACTCATGTTTCTGTCACTCAAGCTAGTCATCGAGGGACATGAACCCACAATCAAGCATAACGTTCCCTCTTGGAGTCACTACCTACTACTTGGCCAAAGCAATAAATAACAACGGAGAACATGCAAGAATTACTTACGAACATAAATATAAAAGAGGTAGATCAAATATATTACTCAAACACAATCTGAACATAATCTCACAATCCATCGGATCCCAGCAAACTCAACATAGCAACTGTTGGGGAACGTTGCATGGGAAACAAAAAATTTTCCTACCGTTCACCAAGATCAATCTAGTAGAAGCAACTACGAGAGGGGAGTGTGATCTACGTACCCTTGTAGATCGCTAAGCGGAAGCGTTATGAACGCGGATGATGGAGTCGTACTCGTCGCGATTCAGATCGCCGAAGACCTAGCACCGAAGCAACGGTGCCTCCGCGTTCTTCACACGTACGGCTTGGGGACGTCTCCTCCTTCTTGATCCAGCAAGGGGTGGAGGAGAGGTTGATGGAGAACCGGCAGCACGACGGCGTGGTGGTGATGGTGGAGAAGAACTCCAGCAGGGCTTCGCCTAAGCACTGCGGGAGGAGAAGATATGACGGGAGAGGGAGGGCAGCACCGAGGCACAAAACTGTGTTGGCTGCCCTCCCTTTGCCCCACTATATATAGGGGGGGTGGAGAGGTTAGGGCGCCCTAGGGTTTTCCCCTAGGGGCCGGCGGCCAGGGCAAGGGGAGGGGGGCGGCGGCCAGGGCAGGGGGAGGCGCCCAGGCCCTAGGGTTTCCCCCCTAGGTGCCTTGCCCCCCAAGCCCAAGGGGTGCGGCCAGCCCTAGGGGGTCCCACCCCCTTAGCCGCATGGGGAGAGGGCCCAGGGGGGGCGCACAGCCCCCTGAGGGCTGTGGTGTCCCCCCTTGTGGCCCAATAGGCCCAGAACACCTTCCGGACCCCCCGAAAACCTTCCCGGTACTCCGCCGATTTCCCGATGCTCCCCGGAACACTTCCGGTACTCCGAAACCTTTCATCCTATATATCAATCTTCGTCTCCGGACCATTCCGGAGACCCTCGTCATGTCCGGGATCTCATCCGGGACTCCGAACAACCTTCGGTAACCATGCTCTCTTCTCACTAACAACCCTAGCGTCACCGAACGTTAAGTGTGTAGACCCTGCGGGTTCGGAAACCATGTAGACATGACCGAGACACTCCCAGGTCAATAACCAATAGCGGGATCTGGATACCCATATTGGCTCCTACATGTTTCTCGATGATCTCATCGGATGAACCACGATGTCAAGGATTCAGGCAATCCCGTATACAGTTCCCTTTGTCTCGTCGGTATGTTACTTGCCCGAGATTCGATCGTCGGTATCTCTATACCTAGTTCAATCTCGTTACCGGCAAGTCTCTTTACTCGTTACCGTAATACATAATCCCGTGACCAACTACTTAGTCACTTTGAGCTCATTGAGATGACGTATTACCGAGTGGGCCCGGAGATACCTCTCCGTCATATGGAGTGACAAATCCCAGTCTCGATCCATGTCAACTCAACAGACACCTTCGGAGATACCTGTAGAGTACCTTTATAGTCACCCAGTTACGTTGTGACGTTTGGCACACACAAAGCACTCCTACGGTGTCAGTGAGTTACATGATCTCATGGTCATAGGAACTTATACTTGACATGCAGAAAACTATAGCAATAACTGACACGATCAAAAGCTATGTTTATGTTTGGGTCTCGTCCATCACATCATTCTCCTAATGATGTGATCCCGTTATCAAATGACAACTCATGTCTATGACCTGGAAACCGCGGTCATCTTTGATCAACGAGCTAGTCCTGTAGAGGCTCACTAGGGACACAAAGTCTGTCTATTCATCCACACGTGTATTTGAGTTTCCAATCAATACAGTTATAGCATGGATAATAAACGATTATCATGAACAAGGAAATATAATAATAACTCTTTTATTATTGCCTCTAGGGCATATTTCCAACAGTCTCCCACTTGCACTAGAGTCAATAATCTAGTATTACAAGGTAATGAATCTAACACCCATAGAGTCTTGGTGTTGATCGTGCTTAGCCCGTGGAAGAGGCTTAGTCAACGGATCTGCAACATTCAAATCCGTGTGTACTTTGCAAATGTTTATGTCCTCCTCCTTGACCGAATCGCGGATGGAATTGAAGCGTCGCTTTATGTGTCTGGTCCTCTTGTGAAACCTTGGTTCCTTGGCTAGAGCAATGGCACCAGTGTTGTCACAGAACAGAATCATTGGGTTCAGTGCACTAGGCACAACTCCAAGATCTGTCATGAACTCCTTCATCCAGACACCTTCCTTAGCCGCCTCCGAGGCAGCTATATACTCCGCTTCACATGTAGAATCAGCTACCACGCTCTGCTTGGAACTGCACCAGCTTACCGCTCCCCCGTTGAGAATATATACGTATCCGGTTTGTGACTTAGAGTCATCCGGATCAGTGTCAAAGCTTGCATCGACGTAACCCTTTACGACGAGCTCTTGATCACCTCCATAAACGAGAAACATATCCTTAGTCCTTTTCAGGTACTTCAGGATATTCTTGACCGCTGTCCAGTGATCCATACCAGGATTACTTTGAAACCTTCCGGCCATACTTATGGCAAGGCTGACATCTGGTCTTGTGCACAGCATTGCATACATGATAGAGCCTATGGCTGAAGCATAGGGGACGACACTCATCTTTTCTCTATCTTCCGCAGTCACTGGGCATTGAGTCTTACTCAACTTTGTACCTTGCAATACCGGCAAGAACCCCTTCTTGGATTGATCCATTTTGAACTTCTTCAAAACTTTATCAAGGTACGTGCTTTGTGAAAGTCCTATCAAGCGTCTTGATCTATCTCTATAAATCTTGATGCCCAATATGAAAGCAGCTTCACCGAGATCTTTCATCGAAAAACTCTTGTTCAAATACCCCTTCACGCTATCCAAAAATTCTATATTGTTTCCAATCAGCAATATGTCATCCACATATAATATTAGAAACGCTATAGAGCTCCCACTCACTTTCTTGTAAATACAAGCTTCATTGTAAACTTGTATAAACCCAAACGCTTTGATCACCTCATCAAAACGAAGATTCCAACTCCGAGATGCTTGCACCAGCCCATAAATGGAACGCTGGAGCTTGCATACTTTGTCAGCATTCTCTGGATCGACAAAACCTTCTGGTTGCATCATATACAACTCTTCCTTAAGAAAACCGTTAAGGAACGCTGTTTTGACATCCATCTGCCAAATTTCATAATCGAAAAATGCAGCTATTGCTAACATGATTCGGACGGATTTAAGCATCGCTACGGGTGAGAAAGTCTCATCGTAGTCAATCCCTTGAACTTGTGAAAAAACCCTTTGCCACAAGTCGAGCTTTATACACGGTGACATTACCGTCAGCGTCCGTCTTCCTCTTAAAAATCCATTTATTCTGAATGGCCTTCCGCCCTTCAGGTAATACTTCCAAAGTCCATACTTTGTTTTCATACATGGATCCCATCTCGGATTTCATGGCCTCTAACCATTTGTCGGAATCTGGGCCCACCATCGCTTCTCCATAGCTCGTAGGTTCACCGTTGTCTAACAACATGACCTCCAAGACAGGGTTACCATACCACTCAGGTGCAGTGCGTACCCTTGTCGACCTACGAGGTTCGGCAGTAACTTGATCAGTAGCTTCTTGATCATCATCATTGGCTTCCTCTTCAACCTCTGCAGGCTCCACAAAAACATCTTTCTGTGCTGCGCTACTTTCTGGTTGAAGCAGAGGTTCAATAACCTCATCAAGTTCTACCTTCCTCCCACCCAATTCTTTCGAGAGAAACTCTTTCTCGAGAAAGGACCCGTTCTTAGCGACAAACACTTTGCCCTCGGATCTGAGATAGAAGGTGTACCCAACTGTTTCTTTTGGGTATCCTATGAAGACACATTTGTCCGCTTTGGGTTCGAGCTTTTCTGGCTGAAGCCTTTTGACATAAGCATCGCAACCCCAAACCTTGAGAAAAGACAACTTAGGTTTCTTACCAAACCACAGTTCATACGGTGTTGTCTCAACGGACTTAGATGGAGCCCTATTTAAAGTGAATGCAGCTGTCTCTAACGCATATCCCCAAAACGATAGTGGCAAATCGGCAAGAGACATCATAGAACGCACCATATCTAATAGGGTTCGATTACGACGTTCGGACACACCATTACGCTGTGGTGTTCCAGGTGGCGTCAACTGTGAAACAATTCCACATTTTCTTAAGTGATCACCAAACTCATAACTCAGATATTCTCCCCCTCGATCAGATCGTAGGAACTTGATCTTCTTGTTACGATGATTTTCTACTTCACTCTGAAATTGCTTGAACTTTTCAAAAGTTTCAGACTTATGCTTCATCAAGTAAATATACCCATATCTACTTAAGTCGTCAGTGAAGGTGAGAAAATAACGATATCCACCGCGCGCCGTTACACTCATCGGACCACACACATCAGTATGTATGATTTCCAATAAGTCACTTGCCCGTTCCATTGTCCCTGAAAACGGGGTCCTTGTCATCTTGCCCATGAGGCACGGCTCGCACGTGTCAAGTGATTCAAAAATCAAGAGACTCCAAAAGTCCATCAGCATGGAGCTTCCTCATGCGTTTCACGCCGATATGACCGAGACGGCAGTGCCACAAGAAAGTGGTATTATCATTATCTACTCTACATCTTTTGGCATCAATGTTATGAACATGTGTATCATCACTATCGAGATTCAATAAGAATAAACCCCTAACTTCGGGTGCATGACCATAAAAGATATTACTCATATAAATAGAACAACCATTATTCTCTGACTTAAATGAGTAACCGTCTCGCAATAAACAAGATCCAGATATAATGTTCATGCTTAACGCAGGCACTAAATAACAATTATTCAGGTTCATAACTAATCCCGATGGTAATCGAAGAGCGAGCGTGCCGACGGCGATCACATCAACCTTGGAACCATTTCCCACGCGCATCGTCACTTCGTCCTTCGCCAGCCTCCGTTTATTCCGCAGTTCCTGTTTAGAGTTGCAAATGTGATCAACCGAACCGGTATCAAATACCCAGGCACTACAACGAGAGTTGGTAAGGTACACATCAATAACATGTATATCATATATACCTTTGTTGTTGTTGGCCCCCTTCTTGTCCGCCAGATACTTGGGGCAGTTCCGCTTCCAGTGGCCATTCCCCTTGCAATAGAAACACTCAGTCTCTGGCTTGGGCCCAGCCTTGGGTTTCTTCACTGGATTAGCAACTGCTTTGCCACCCTTCTTAGAGTTACCCTTCTTGCCCTTGCCATTCTTCTTGAAACTGGTTGTCTTATTGACCATCAACACTTGATACTCCTTCTGGATGTCTGCCTCAGCGACTTTCAGCATCGAAAACAGCTCGGCGATGGTTTTATTCATCCCTTGCATGTTGTACTGCTGGACGAAGCTCTTGTAGCTTGGAGGGAGTGACTGGAGAATTCTGTCAATGATAGCCTCATCCGGGAACACAAGTCCCAGATCAGCTATGCGGGTATAGTACCCAGACATCTTCAGTAAGTGCTCACTGACAGACGAATTCTCCTCCATCTTGCAAGCGAAGAATTTATCGGTGGTCTCATACCTCTCGATCTTAGCATTCTTCTCAAAGATGAATTTCAACTCCGTGTACATCTCATATGCACCATGACGTTCAAAACGCCTTTGGAGTCCTCCTTCAAAGCCGTACAACATGGCACATTGTACTATCGAATAGTCATCCGAACGCGTCTGCCAGACGTTCATATCGTCCGCAGAGGCTCCAGGAGCGGGGGGTTGACCTAGCGGTGCATTTAGGACATAAACCTTTTGGGCAGCTGTGAGGATGATCCTCAGATTGCGGAGCCAGTCCACAAAGTTGCTCCCATCATCTTTCAGTTTAGCTTTCTCTAGGAACGCATTAAAATTCAGGTGAACTCCTGCGCGAGCCATCTACAACATAAATTTGCAAAGACATTTTAGACTATTGTTCATGATAAGTGAGTTATTACCTAATCAAATTAATTATAACTCCCACTCAAATTGACATCCCTCCGGTCATTCGAGCGTGACATGATCCAAATTCACCAACCCAAGTCCGATCATCACGTGAGATGAGGTGGTGTCAATGGTGAACATCAACATGTTGATCATATCTACTATATGACTCATGCTCGACCTTTCGGTCCTCCGTGTTCCGAGGCCATGTCTGTACATGCTAGGCTCGTCAAGTCTAACCCTAGTGTTCTGCACGTGCAAAACTGGCTTGCACCCGTTGTATGCGAACGTAGAGTCTATCACACCCGATCATCACGTGGTGCTTCGAAACGACGAACCTTCGCAACGGCGCACACTCGGGGGGAACACAATTTTTATCTTGAAATTTTAGTGAAGGATCACCTTATAATGCTACCGTCGTCCTAAGCAAAATAAGATGCATAAAAGGATTAACATCACATGCAAATCATAAGTGACATGATATGGCCATCAACTCGTGCTTTTGATCTCCATCGTCACCGGCGCCACACCATGATCTCCATCATCATGATCTCCATCATCGTGTTGCCATCGGGGTTGTCGGCGCCCCACCATGCTCTTACTACTATTGCTACCGTTTAGCGATAAAGTAAAGCATTACAAAGCGCTTAATGATTGACACGCAGGTCATACAAAAATAAAGACAACCCTATGGCTCCTGCCGGTTGCCGTATGCATCGACATGCAAGTCGATGTTAACTATTACAACATGATCATCTCATACATCAAAATATATTTCATCATGTCATTGGCCATATCATATCACATACATACCCTGCAAAAACAAGTTAGACGTCCTCTAATTTGTTGTTGCATGTTTTACGTGGCTGCTATGGGTATCTAGCAAGAACGCTTCTTACCTACGCAAAACCACAACGGTGATATTCAAGTTGCTATTTAACCTTCTACAAGGACCGCCTTGTTCTATTCCGATTCAACTAAGATAGGAGAGACAGACACCCGCCAGCCATCTTATGCAACAAAAGTCACATGTCTGTCGATGGAACCGGTCTCATGTACGTGGACATGTAAAGTTGGTCCGGGCCGCTTCATCCTATAATACCGCTGAATCAAGAAAGACTAAGGAGGGCAGCAATTTAAACATCAACGCCACAAACTTCTTTGTGTTCTACTCGAGAAAGCATCTACGTAAGAACCTGGCTCTGATACCACTGTTGGGGAACGTTGCATGGGAAACAAAAATTTTCCTACCGTTCACCAAGATCAATCTAGTAGAAGCAACTACGAGAGGGGAGTGTGATCTACGTACCCTTGTAGATCGCTAAGCGGAAGCGTTATGAACGCGGATGATGGAGTCGTACTCGTCGCGATTCAGATCGCCGAAGACCTAGCACCGAAGCAACGGTGCCTCCGCGTTCTTCACACGTACGGCTCGGGGACGTCTCCTCCTTCTTGATCCAGCAAGGGGTGGAGGAGAGGTTGATGGAGAACCGGCAGCACGACGGCGTGGTGGTGATGGTGGAGAAGAACTCCAGCAGGGCTTCGCCTAAGCACTGCGGGAGGAGAAGATATGACGGGAGAGGGAGGGCAGCACCGAGGCACACACTGTGTTGGCTGCCCTCCCTTTGCCCCACTATATATAGGGGGGGTGGAGAGGTTAGGGCGCCCTAGGGTTTCCCCCTAGGGGCCGGCGGCCAGGGCAAGGGGAGGGGGGCGGCGGCCAGGGCAGGGGGAGGCGCCCAGGCCCTAGGGTTTCCCCCCTAGGTGCCTTGCCCCCCAAGCCCAAGGGGTGCGGCCAGCCCTAGGGGGTCCCACCCCCTTAGCCGCATGGGGAGAGGGCCCAGGGGGGGCGCACAGCCCCCTGAGGGCTGTGGTGTCCCCCCTTGTGGCCCAATAGGCCCAGAACACCTTCCGGACCCCCCGAAAACCTTCCCGGTACTCCGCCGATTTCCCGATGCTCCCCGGAACACTTCCGGTACTCCGAAACCTTTCATCCTATATATCAATCTTCGTCTCCGGACCATTCCGGAGACCCTCGTCATGTCCGGGATCTCATCCGGGACTCCGAACAACCTTCGGTAACCATGCTCTCTTCTCACTAACAACCCTAGCGTCACCGAACGTTAAGTGTGTAGACCCTGCGGGTTCGGAAACCATGTAGACATGACCGAGACACTCCCAGGTCAATAACCAATAGCGGGATCTGGATACCCATATTGGCTCCTACATGTTTCTCGATGATCTCATCGGATGAACCACGATGTCAAGGATTCAGGCAATCCCGTATACAGTTCCCTTTGTCTCGTCGGTATGTTACTTGCCCGAGATTCGATCGTCGGTATCTCTATACCTAGTTCAATCTCGTTACCGGCAAGTCTCTTTACTCGTTACCGTAATACATAATCCCGTGACCAACTACTTAGTCACTTTGAGCTCATTGAGATGACGTATTACCGAGTGGGCCCGGAGATACCTCTCCGTCATACGGAGTGACAAAACCCAGTCTCGATCCATGTCAACTCAACAGACACCTTCGGAGATACCTGTAGAGTACCTTTATAGTCACCCAGTTACGTTGTGACGTTTGGCACACACAAAGCACTCCTACGGTGTCAGTGAGTTACATGATCTCATGGTCATAGGAACTTATACTTGACATGCAGAAAACTATAGCGATAACTGACACGATCAAAAGCTATGTTTATGTTTGGGTCTCGTCCATCACATCATTCTCCTAATGATGTGATCCCGTTATCAAATGACAACTCATGTCTATGACCTGGAAACCGCGGTCATCTTTGATCAACGAGCTAGTCCTGTAGAGGCTCACTAGGGACACAAAGTCTGTCTATTCATCCACACGTGTATTTGAGTTTCCAATCAATACAGTTATAGCATGGATAATAAACGATTATCATGAACAAGGAAATATAATAATAACTCTTTTATTATTGCCTCTAGGGCATATTTCCAACAGCAACAGCATAAGGATTACATATGTTCCTCGATCATGTAGGGCAGCTCACGAGGACTAATTAGTGAAGCACAAGAACGGGAGAAGAACATCACATAGCTACTGGTCATGGACCCATGGTCCAAGGGAGACTACTCACAACTCATCCGGGAGGCGTCCATGGTGGTGGAGAGGCTCCCGGTGGTGATCCTCCCCTCCGGCAGGGTGCCGGGAAGAGTTCTCCTGGCGCTCCCGATCTTGGAAGCGCGGCGGCGGCGGAACAGAGATGAGATCGCAAAAAAGGGTTCCCGTCTCGAGGGTTTCGGGACACGATATAAATATATGCCAAAGGGGGGCATCAGCGGAGGCCTGGGGGGCCCAGGCGCCCCCCCGGCGCGGCCAGGAGGGGGGCCGCGCCACCAGGGCGCCTGGAGCCCTGGTGGCCCCCCTCCGGCCCTACTTCGGCTACCGGGAAGCTTCTGGAACGCTGATTTTTTATATAATTTTTCCGGGATTTTTCTGGCAGTTTTCGTAATGGGAAAACCTGAAATACAAAAACAGCAGAAAACAGAAACTGGCACTGGGGTGCACTGAGTTAATAGGTTAGTCCAAATATGATCAAAAGTGTATGGAAGTGTATAAATATCATAGCAATATCACCCAAAAGAGGCATGGAGCAAGCAGAAATTATAGATACGTTTTGGACGTATCAAGGTGCACGCCGACGCCGCCTACAACCACCATCATCTCCAGGAGCACCTGCAGGCGGACGAGCAGATCGCCGCGGAGCGGGCGGAGCAGGAGGCACTGCTCGATTCATACCGCTCCGCCCACAAGGGCCGCCTCGAACGCTGGCGGTACCGCATGCGGGTGGCGGAGGTTGCGGCCACCTACAAAGAGGGCAATGAAGCGGGCGAGGCGCTGTTTGGCGAGACCGAGGACGAGGCAGAGGACAATGTCGGCTCCGACGAGTCCCCGCTCTGCTGGCGTCGACGAGACCCTGCTCCGCCGAGGCCCCGCGGCGCCAACAACGAGGCTGAAGACACCGCCGGCTCCGCCGGCTCCGCCGAGGCCCCACCCTGCCGGCAACGAGGGGGAGGACTTCCCCCGCTCCGCCGAGGCGCCACCCGTCGGCAATGAGACAGAGGACATCGCCGGCTCCGCCGAGGCCCCGCCCTTCTGCCAACGAGGCCGCGCCACACAGAAAACAAGGAAGAGTAGAATACGGTAGTTCGCCGCCGCCCGGGTCCATGTAAGGCCACCGCTGCTACCCTCCGGCCAGTTAGCTTCTTGGCGACAACGTGGAGTCGGAGAGCTATGTTGGAGAAGGACGCTGCTTCTACTTAACTGCTGGTGCAGTTGGCTGACTGACACGTGGCCCAACAGGCATCTGGGCCACATGTCAGTTATGCATCTGCACCTGCAGTTTAGTCACTGAAGCTTCTGTTCGGCTCAGCCGGACACAGGTGGGTAGCTTCGGTTAATTAATTATACCTCCAGTGCACCCCTTTTAAGTTGAAGCATGTATGAAATGTAATGAAATCCGGCATGTTTATATGAAATCCGACCGTGTATGAATGAATTTATTTCGATTAGTTTGAATTCTTGTATCACTGGCATTGGATGAACATGCAAAACAATACGTACTAGCATTATTCCCAGGGTGATCACCTCGTTTGGAGCAGTTTCACATGTACTCCCTCCGGTCCTTTCTAGTCTATATACAAGTTTTGTCTGCAGTCAAAGTATCTCTACTTTGACCAATCTTATAGAAAAAAGTATGCACTTTCACAATGTGCGAAGTAAAAAGGAACAGAAGGAGTACAAAGAGTTTGAGCAGCTTTTTAGCGTTCCTGTACATTGCAATCAAACACACAGGCCTGGCAATTCATAGAGAACATTCAAAACAATCGATGAGTATGCATCTCAGCAATTCACATGTCAGAGCCAATATTTACTTCACAACTAAAGAATAAAGGAAAAATGAATCGATTCTGTTGACAGCAAAGGGCGTCCCATTCGAAAATATAAAACGCGTGTCTTCTTGCTAAAATCAATGAGCAAAATTGACAAGGTTTTCCCATTCTAAAATATCAAATGCCTACGATTGTGGAATGGACAGGGTTTGCCATCAGGTCGAACATTGACATGGCACCTCGTGCTAAATAAACCAGTTGTTCTTTTTGTGCAGTTCCACCAAAATCAACCAAATTCGCGCGTAGCTTGTATGATTTCGCCCTCATATGTTGCAACACCTTGAACTTATCGGCACCTCCTTTCTTGTGGTGGAAATGAATGATTCGATGTATTCATGAACATTTTGTGCAGTTCCCATTGAAATCAAGTTGAGCACCCCTGTTTGCACAAATACAAAAAAGTGATTAGTATAAAGCAAACTGTACTGTGAATTGACAGTTTAAATAGGCACGTACATGGTCCATGTAGAGCACACTTTTAGAAAAATGGAACTCACCGAAAAGAATCCTAGAACAACATTGTACTCGCGCATCACAGAAGAAATGGATATTTGTCAGTCCTTCTGAGCTGAAGTTATTTTGGTCTTGTGGGGGGTAATGTAACCATCCTTCAACCGCTCCTTCTGATGAGAAGATAGACAGGGCTTCTTCATCCTGGCATAATCGGAACTAGTCACTTCACATACTCCATATTCTTCTTCAGGCCTTGTTCGTTTAATCCTCCTCCCAAGGGGATTGGAGTGGATTGGAGAGGATTTTGGCTTGTAGGGGATCTAATCCTCCTCAAACCCTGCCATTCCCCTTCAAAAACCACCTCAACCGAACAGGGCCTCAGAGGAGGATGATCCTGTTGTGCAAAGACAAGAGGATAATTAAATGCTAGCATCCCTGTTTGCTCAAAAAAGTAAAGGAAATATTTAAAACAGCATAGATGAAGCACTTCTCAAGGACAATACCACATTTTGATGACAGTATCTAAACAGTAGCACAACACCAATAGAGATGACAAAGCTCAATCATATGGATGAAATCAGTGGGCGAGTACCAACATTTGTCAGAAGGCTTTTTGTATAGAGCATACAGATGAAGCACTTCTCCGGAACCATCTGTTGATATCTACTGTGGTGGCCATGCTTACTATATACTCCTCGACTAGATTAATGTTTCCAACATCTTCTTGTGCAGTTCCACTAAAATATATGGTATCTTCAAAGAAGATCCATGTTTGCACAAGTAGAGATAATTATGTATTACATTAAGAGTGGCATCAAATAAGTGGCAAAACAGTTTCTCGTTCCAACCATAGCAATAAATTAAGATGCAAAACTATATCATTACTTGTGTCATCACAGTTCCAGTGCTTCTTTACAGTACCAGGAGTTGATTTTTGTTTTTCTTCCGCTTGTTCTTCCCCTTCATCACTTGGTTCAATAACAGACAAGCTTCACCTTCAATGTAAGATTTGGCATGTCAATTAGGTTGCACAAGTATAGCACTAAACAATGACATTAATTTTCTGATGAAAGTGGCAAAATACAGGCCAACAGTTGTGAAATATCCTTATCTTACCTCAATGGGATATTGCGGTGCACATACAGATTGGAAGTCTTGTCTCCATTTGCGTAGTTCACTAAAATCAAGCAACATTACCGTACAAGTAGCACAACATACGAAAGCACACTGCAGAATCATGTGAAAGAAGGCTAGTACTGACCTCTCATGACGCGGAATTCTAACAACTCACAAGAAGAAGATCTTAACCAAATTTGCCAACACGGATAGGAAGTAAGATCTCTTCTTGTCCAGTTCCACTAAGATCAAGCAATCAAGCAACATTGTTGGTGTGACATTTTGGTTGAACTGCACAAAACACTCTTAAAACAAAAGTGTTTTGTGCAGTGCAACAAAAGGTCACAATGGCAACGAGGTGAAGTAGATAACCATGTTTACACAGAGGTACAAAGGAAACAACTAGTGGTCCATAATGGTGGATGACACAGAAGCCAACAAAAAGAAGCATCTACCTTATCTAAATGGGAAAGAAAGCAAGACAGTAGCATTTCTCAAACGGTAGCATTGATTAATATTAACAGAGAGATTATATTAACAATAAAATTCGTTAAACATGTAATTTGCTTTTAACTGTGGCATTGCATCAATTTTCCAGCGGCATTATTAGAGGGTGCTTGTTTACAGGGACATATTGGTGGAGGGACTAAAACAACTCTGTGCCAGTCCCATCTAAACCAAACAGGAGGGACTTTTAGGGACTAAAAGTGGGCATTTGGGACTAAATAAAGAAGACCTAGAGGGAGAGTCTTTTTGGGACTTTTTCCAATAGTTGCCCCTGCCACGCATCGCACCTTGTCTCTATTAGTTCATTACTAGGGGTAACATGGTCGTCTTTTAGCATGTCATTTAATAACCTCTAGTCCATGTTTAGTCCCTGGAACCAAGCAGGTAGGGACTAGGGAGTTTTTAACCAAATAGGGCCTTAGATTAACAACAGCTAAAGAGTTGCACGGGATCGCGGACGCACCAGCACCATGTGCATCTACCGATGTACTGGGGTGATGCACAGTCTGTTGCAACAAAGAACAAACAACCAAGGAGCATATTTGTGTTGGTCCGAGTTTTGTTATCTTTAGACACATTTCCCTATGTGAGCGCAGCAAATCTAGTCCTACTCAAACTCTACAAACTTGTCCCCCAAAACAAAAGGTCAGTTTGTTATAGATGTGCGTACTACGTTTGTCATTGTTTTCCCTTTTCGACCAACGTAGGTGCTGGATAGCCAGTATGTACTAGTACTTTCCCCACTTCCTTTCCTCTGTGAACCACGTCCTAGATTTATGCTATACAACTTTCCCCACTACTTTCCCCCATTCCTGTCCTCTTTGAACCACATCTTAGATTCATGCGATACAACTTTCCCCACTACTTTTCCCCTTCCTTTCCTTTTTGAACCACGTCCTAGATTCATGCTATACAACTTTTCCCACTACTTTCCCCCATTCCTTTCCTCTTTGAACCACGTCCTAGATTCATGGTATACAACTTTCCCCACTACTTTCCTGTTTGATCCAACACCTAGATTCGAGTGCAAAAGCGGAAAAAGCCCACATGCAGCTAGAGCAATGCATGTGGAATAAGTAAATTATACCTTAAGGTTCTTGGGGTGTGGTTCGGTGGGCACCGGAGGGCGTTCGACCCACACTATGTACGGCGGCGAAGAAGAAGGGGTCGGAGGCCGTCCCGCGCCGCCACTGGGTGAAAGTGAACAGCTGCGCCGGTAGTGGATTCCCTCCCTTGCCGACAGCAACAGCGTTAAGACTCCTTCTCTTCCCGGCGGACGGATCATGCCGGCTCTTTGACCAGCAGTGAGGGGAGAGAGAGAGGCCAACGAATCTTGTTTAGATCTGGAGAGGGTGAGAGAGTGTGAAGAGAGCAACTACAAGCAGACCAGCAGTGAGGGTAGAGAGAGGCCAATGAAGTCTTGTTTAGATCTGGAGAGGGTGAGAGAGTGTGAAGAGAGCAACTACAAGCGCTGAGGCTCCAGCGTGTGTATATATATACTGGAGAGAGTGTGAAGAGTGCAAACCCTAGAAAACAAGTGCCGAGGCTGCAGCTTATACGTGATGAGGTGATTATACAGTCACTACGAGATCGCATAGCTCCGTATCCATACATTTTGACCAGTGAAAGAATCCTCCTGGCACGAATTATGCTCAAGTGTAGTTATCGAACCCGAGACCTCAAGTTTGATGAGCGAACTGGCTAACCAGCTACACAACCCTCCCGTTATGTTCAACAAGAGGAAAATAACCTTTTATACATTCCTGCATATGTGTGACAAGCATGCTATATTTTTTTGTGTGTGGGAGTCATTGGGATTTAAATCATAATCGTGTCATGTGGCTTTTGTGGTAAGACTATCCACAGTAGTGCCGAAATAATGCAGCCTTAGTCACCTTACCTCTCTCCATGTAGTACGTTGGGTCCCACCAGTCAGAGGGTGAAACAAACAAATTAATAAGAAAAATTAAAAGCACCAGCGGTGTATCTTACCTCACACATCTCGCTACTGCTCGGGAACACTGTCCAATTGACCCCTTTGTTTGCTCACGTACTATTTTAAGTGAATCCTTATTATAACATGCACACAATTTTGGGCACTTGTATTCGACCTAAGTCAGTGTGCCACCGTATCTCGTATGACTCCCTTCGTCTAGGTGTAATAAGTCACGTTAGAAGGTGCAGCGGGACCAAGGTGCAAGCAGATTGGAGGAGAAGGAGAAACTTGACTTGTCATTCCTCCAATCAAAGCCCTGATTTCCGTCTCTAAACGCAACAATTAATCCAAACAACTAAGGGCCTCTTTGATTCGTAGGATTTCCAAAATGCAGGAATAGGAAAAACGTGGGATTGGGGTGGCATGTCATCTTGAATCCTACATGATTCTATGAGTGTTTGATCGTGCACAGAAAAAACGTAGGATTCTTTCAAAGAGGTTAGTGTGGATTGAAAATTTCCTATGAAATCTAGTGCAAATGAATTTTATGGAAAAGTTCCTATGGTTCAAAAACCTATGAATCAAACAACCCACATAAGAAAAAATCCTAAGGAATTGAATCCTTCAGAATTCCTTTGAGAATCCTTGGAATCAAAGAAGCCCTAAGAGATGTCGTTTTAGCTACCATGCAGGGCCACATATTAACTCGCATGCAAGCCGACTTTGATTTCTTGACTCATCAACGCGTGGTTGCGTTCCATGCATTGGGTTTCCGGGGGACATAACAAGGCGGAGTAAGGAGCGTTTGGTTACATTGCTTAGGCTGGTCATAGTGGTGAGTAACTTGGACTAGTACAACATGCATATGTTACTAGTCTATGTTACTACTACGTGAAGTTTGCCGTTGGAAGCGAGCCGATCTGGCTATCTTGAGCTAACAAGGTTTTTCTAGCCCACCCAAGCTAGCTGGCCCACAAAAGCTAAAATATTTTAACAGTTCCAAACGCCTAACCTTGCCCGACTATGCTATAAGCTGTTCTTGCTAAGGATCCAAATGCTCCCTAAGTAACAACACTCGCTGGCAACGAGGCCGTGAGGGGATTGAGATGCGAAGTTAATGGACGATGCCTAAACATTTTGGGAATATCTGATTTCTGTAGGATGACTTAACACCTAGACGGAGGGAGTACTACTACTTAGTCCAGGTTTGATGGAATATTCGTCACCTCTTCTCTTCTTGTACTTACTCCATTTGTATCTCACTTCCTGTGGCTTCGCACTCGCACGATTCTCCTATTCTATGAACCTGTGTGTGCGTGTGCGTGTGTGTGTTTAACAGCATGTGTGTGTGTTAGAGAGAGTGACAGATCGACCTACTCCTACAGAGAGATGGTGTGTAGTGTATGATTTTAGCCGTGAGAGTCGGTGCATCCTCTCGTTTCCGGGCGTCCGGTAGGGACAGGCGGACAGCTATCAAGCTGGCAATGGTTAACCGTTACCCGTGTCCCCGTGGGTAATTACTCTATTAGGGGACGGGGATGTGCCAGCTTTAATACCCACGGGGAAGCTTGTGGGTCAAATACCTTACCCATCGTGTATGACGGGGACGGGAATGGGATAGCATTACCCATGCCCGTTACCCGCCTTACCCGTGTAGGCCTTACATGCAGGCTCAAAAATTAGTAGACCCCATGTAATTCATGCCCTTACCAACTAATTTTTTCACCCATCCCACCCCTTTGGCCAAAAAGCCCGAGGAAAACCCTAACCTATACACAACATACTATTTATTGCGCTGAAATGCTATTTTTCCTACTAAAATGCTATATGAGGTTATTGCTGATAGTGTATATGGGTTTCCCCATGGGTATAAAAAACCGACGGGGATGGGGATGGGAATATTTTTATCCCCGCAGACGGGTATGGGGACGGGGACGGGCATGGTAAGGCTGTCGCGGGGACGGGGATGGGAGTCCAATACCTGCGTGGGTAATCCCCATTGCCAGCCTGAGACAGCTGCCACGCCCGCTCCTGACCAGTGTGGCCCACCCAAAGCCCCTCCATCGCCCGCGCGCACTTCCTGCCCGAAACGGTCAGCGCCACTCCAAAGAATCGGTGCCGCATTCATGCCCGGGCAGAGCGGACGCGGCCTCTCACTGGCGCCTGCGTTGAAGGGAGAAGCAGATTCAAGAGTGATGGTTGCTTCGTCCGTCCAACTTACTGCTGGGTCTATGTGATTTGATTGCTCATTGGTCATTATTACTGAGGTGGTAGGACTGCTGGATGTCCCACGCTTTCGGCAAAAGGAGGTACTACTAGATTACAATTTTCTCCATTGTTACGACGGAGGAGTGCAAGAGCAGTGAAAACACGCGGGCTCGGTGATTACATGGCCCACCTCACACTATCACCATATTTTCTGGACACCGTGCGACACCTAACTCTTTACATAGTACTCCCTCCGTTCCTAAATATAAGTCTTTGTAGATATTCCACTAGGTGGACTACATACGTAACAAAATGAATGAATCTATACATAAAATGCATCTATATACATCCGTATGTGGTTCATGGTGAAATCTCTACAAAGACTTATATTTAGGAATGGAGGAAGTACTTGTATAGTACGTACTGTAATTTATCAGCGAGATAGTACAATGCTATGAAGCTTCCAGCTTCTGTTACATGTATCTTGCATCCAAGGTTGCCCGTTGCAACATTTCATCAAATACAAAGGATACTAACATGCATGCTATTGCATCTCAATGGTTGACATATCATAGCAAATATGTACTCCCTCCGTTCCAAAATAAGTGTCTCAACTTTATGCTACATACGGAGCAAAATGAGTGAATCTACACTCTAAAATACGTCTATATACATCAGTGTTTGGAGTATGTACTAGTAGTTCATATTGAAATCTACTAAAGGACATATATATTCCAAACAATATGATAATCACTCTAACCAAGGTAGTAGGGACGAGGAGTAAATGGAGGGAGTAGTAAAATTTTCTCCTCGTCCTGCGAGCCACCGCGCGCGTGGGTGAGGGAGCGGGCGTAAGGCGTACTACCTCCGTCCTGGTTTATAGGTCCCCTTTGGAATTTGTGTCAAAGTTTGACCAAAGATTTAACTAACAAAATGTTAATGCATGTCAATGAATAATATATTGTTAGATTCATATTTGAATGTAGTTTTCATTGATATAATTTTTTATGACATGCATGAATATTTTGTTTGTTAAATTTATGGTCAAACTTTCACATGGAATACAATGAGGACCAATAAACCAGGACGGAGGTAGTAGTAAGCAAGCTTCACCTCATCCTGCGAGCCACCACGCCCGTGGGCGGGGGAGACGGCGTACTAAGCAAGCTTCTCCTCGTTCTGCGAGTTGACGGGACACATCAGAAGTACTCCAGTGTATAGAGCCTTGCCTATAAGGTAGGCCCCACATGGTTTGCCTATTTTTTAACATAACGCGTCAAGTCGCAATTTGTTTGTTCACCCGTGGTAGACGATCCGCCCTCCATCTAGTGGACAACCAGTACACGTGTCAAGTTACCACGTGGGCTGCCTTTTCATACAGAAATGAGCTCCACCATGTACCCGCGCGGGTGTGGTTGGGAAAGAGACGGGAGTACGTGCGCCGTGCGTGCACCTCTTCTCTTCGTGCATGTCCCACACCTACGTGGGTGTGTGTGAGAGATACAAACCTAAACAAATGGCTTGTGCGTTCGTGAGTGTTTTTTGTTTTGGGGGGCAGGTTGATTTTGTGAATGTATTTGTGGGAATATGTGTCGATGACATCTCAAACAAAATTTTGCATGCAATGTGTGTGAAATGGAGGCCTATCCATATCATATATAGAGGGTCGGGCAATCCACGAGAAGAGAGGGAGGGGTCATAGATATCGATAGAGTCGAAGAGAGGATCAAGTGGGTGGGTGCAAGCTCGATGAAGAGAGCCATCAAAATTGTGTGTGTGTGCAAGTCAAAGATATAGGGCGACTGACCTAGCTACCGGAACGTCAGAGGGCACAGGTCAAGTTTGTGTGCGGCAGGGAGACATGACTAGAGCGCTCGATGTATCGGTGTGTGTG